>JAUYWG010000039.1:10289822-10340731 GCA_034779775.1 Enteromius afrohamiltoni | reverse complement strand
CAATTTATTGGTGGAGAAACAATGCAATTTCGGTAAGACATTATTTGAATTTATTAAGTCTAAGGTAGCTTTGTCTCAAAAATACAGCTTGTCATGTTTGTCCTTAAAAGGATGAAAAACTTCCTTTGATTCAATTTTTTTTTTCAGTCAGTTTCCTCTAGAGCACAAGGTGGTACTTTTGAACTAAAAACCATTTCCAAATATATAGTCATATGAGCAGGTGATCATATTTCTTGTCTGCTTTCAACCTCAATAAACATCTGTGAATCCTCGTATGAAGATTACTCAATACTAATTGCACAGAAATCCACAGATGTATGGTGCATGTGACACTGTGAGGTTCTTTCCTCTGGAATGTAATTATTTAAAATGAAATCACAAAATGTTGGAAGACAGCACATCTACGCAAGAGTACACGTGTGATTGGCAAACATAGTTTCAGTGATACAATTTTTCGTGTCTTGATGTAGAGCGATGGAGGCTTCAAACTTTTGTGTGCAAGTATTTATTTTATTGAATCATAGGGTTGTTGCTCTTGCTCTCTCTATCATTACACTGCATTTCAACTAATAAACTGCCAGCCAAGCGGGCAAATGCTTTTGCAAAGAATGCAGGAGCTTGCTGCATTTATTCTGTGGCTAAATAAAGTCCTCAGCCTCTATGGATCTGAGAGAGAGAAAGAAAGACGTTCAACCTCAGACGTTACTGAGAAGTGATGTAAGCAGATGAAATCTGAGGTAACTGTATATGGTGAAGACAAAGCGTTATCTATTCATTAGAGAAAACCTTTTGAAATTATTATAATAAAAATACATATTGCCATTTATATTAGCTTTTATCGTGAGAGAGACTTTCATCCAAGAGTTAGATTAATTTATTCTTCATCAGAACAGATGTGGAGAAATTAGCCATCAGAAAATAGCTGACAATAACCTGCCTTCATTCTTCTGAAGTGAAAAGCTGCATGTTTGTAATAAACGAATTCATTGTAAAGACGTTTTTTACTTCAAACCATTTCTTCTGGCTAAAATATGAGTCTGCTGTCAATAATATAGCATTATCACGAAAAAAGACTTACACTTAGTTATTGTAATGCTTTTATCAGCTGTTTAGATTTTCATTCTGATGGCACCCATTCTCTGCAGAGTAAACAAGTTAGCAAATTTCTTCAGATTTGTTCAGATAAATCAAAAATCTGATCTACATTTTGAGCTTACACTTAGTAAGCTAAGCCTTTGTCAATTTTTATTTTTTTTATTTATTTTTTCATTATTGCTGAAAATAATGTAAAGGAAAAAAAAAAGAAGAATTTAAACACCAAATCAGCACGTCAGGTTGATTTGACGTAACACTGAAGACTGGAGTAATAGCTGTTAAAGAATACGCTTTGCTAAAAAATAGGGGGAGGTTAAATATTACTTGTAAAAAGCTCAATACAACATATCGGCTCCAAAAATAGTAACCACTGAAAATCATGTTAACCAAATAAAATAATGTCTGCTTAAGATGCACACATACTAATGTTTTTAAGGTCAAATTAAATGTGCAATTGCATCAGTGTCCTCACAAAAATATTGCTTCCAACTAAATAAAATAGAGGGGGAAAAGTGCATCAATTATCCCTGCAGAGGTTAAGACTGTGCATACAGAGCTTCTCATTAAACCAGCATTCACCTTATTGGCCTGTCAGAACAGAGACTCTATTTGTAGCCCACTGATTAAACCATTAGTGGGCTGCAGATTTGCAACAACTCTGCTAATCTACTCAAACTTTCTTTAGCCTGTTGCGACTCCAAATGTCTGACAGCCTGTGCAAAGGCGTATGGTAAAACATACTTCATGAATCTCCACAAAGAATAAATTCTCCTCTGTAGCCTACAAAGCATTCCAAGTTTCTCAGTTGAAGCCCAGCTGCTGAGAATAGAAAACACTGGATCTTTTGTGAGGTGACTCAAAGTGCGTGGGTACAAATATATCAGTCCTCAACGACAGAATTATCCCGCTTTTTCCCTCCTTTTTTAAAGGTACAAACTCGCCATTTTATTTGTTAGAACATCCTTTCCCGAGTTGCCATAACAAGAGCATAATGGGTATCTTTGTCAAATGAATTAAGCTTGGACCTGTGAGTGGGTGGCTTGAACTCATAGAGGACAACACCATCATGGTGTTTTTCTGTCTGTGACAAAGAGCTTCTTAATAGTGACCGAGTACGTTTGAGATCTGAGTCATGCCATTTTGTCTGCACTGTGCACCGCAGACCTTTGGCCATTGTGTTTGTCCATTTTAATCAAATTCTAGTCGCGCTTATGGTTAGAGCTAGTGTGAATGATAAAAGAGCCCAGGCTTGAGATGAGGATGTGTTGTGAAGTCATGTTTTCCAGCACATAGAAGGCCGCTGTCTGATTTAGACCATCCTTTTGTCCCCCATTATTCAAATGGGGTTTAGTTTTAAAACGCGAGCTCATTCTACATAAAAGGCCGATAGAAATCTAAAAGGACAGAATATGTGACCAAAAAAGCTTGTCAATAAATGTCTTGTCCTACAGCGCCCAGGCAAGAATGTGGGAAATGGCCCAAGAGGCAAAAGTCTGCCAGACATATAGATACAGTTCAAATGTCTGAGGAAATGGAGATTATATTACATTCAACACATTTTTCTAAAGGCAAAACGGCCGGCAATGAATGTCTTTATGTATTATCTTTCTGTTCTTTAATCTTGCTGATCTTTTCAGACGCCAGAGTCGAAATGAAGCATTTTCACAGCTTTACCTTCTACAGCACAACCCAGCACACATGCGGTCGCATCTTCGCACACACACATACACACACACAGCTCCACTAACTTATTAACACTGACATCTGATGCCACGACTGGGCAAACGAAGCTCAACAATTGATGTCAGAGCCTTACAAATTAAATAAATGGGGAAACGCTATGGTGTATTACACACACTAAGTCTCCTTAATGAACAGTCACACGTTGATGCACAAAGCGTCCTGTGCCAGACAAATCAAACATGTGCTGGCTAGAAAACCGCCACGGAGATGCATTTTGTGGAAAGAGAGACAGATCAATGAATAGATTACCTTTTATAGATCAAACACAAAATGAAAAAAAGTGACAATTAAATAAATAAATTTTATTTTTTATTTTTTTTTTATATTTATTTTATTTAATTTTATTTTTACTTTTTAAATCAACATTTCAACATTAGCATTATTTACAAAATATTTTAATCATTAAAAAAAGGGAAGGCAAGTCATACTTCACAATAAGGTTCAATTAGCATTAGCACAACATTAGCAATTATTTTGCATACATTTATAATAATACAAATATTTTGTAATTATTATTATTATTATTCACATTCAAAATGCATTAACATTAATAAAATGTATTAGTATATGATGTTTATTGTTACCTAACGCATTAAATAATGTTAACTACATGTTACTGTAAATGCTCGCAGATGCATAGAGATAAATATCATTTACTGTTTAAGGACAGCTTCTTTCATTCATACTCTCAGCTGCCATTTTTGTTTTCACTTCTTGCAGCTCTTTGGTCTGCCCCCCAGCACCTTAAAGGTGTTCGGCGTGCGAGGAAATTATTTTCAGATCCCTTTACAATCACTTATTTTGTTGTCGGAAAATTTAGAATAATAGGTGTGGATACTACGGGTTGGTTGAATGCATAACTGTAGCCAGACATCTCTTATTCTCCAAGGTGGGCTGAGCTCGGCTTTGAAAGACAGGAGAGGAGAGAGATGGAATATCTAAAAGGGGTTAAGTGCCGAGGTTACCCATCCACGGAGCATAAAATGAAGGCTCTCACTTTGATGGACACCAGAACCCGGATCCCTGATGTCCCAAAATATTAGGTTTCTCTTCTAATAATGTTGGAAATATTGCCTACTGTCATGATTAATCTGGCCGGGTACTGGCGCTGATTGCAGGTGACACGGTCACAGCGCAGTGCTCGTGTTAGTTTCCACACACCGTCAGCTTCACTCCCAGTTCCGGGCGAGCCAGCCTGCGCAGTGATAGCAGCTCTCGGTTGCCACTAATAGATTGTGACAGCCAAGAAGGAAACCTTTATTTTAATTCAAACAACAAAAGCCAAATAGCAAAACTTATGTACGTGCCTAACTTTTCTTCCGCGCCTTTTCTTATCTTCCACCATTTCCCTTTCTCGAAATCTTTTTTTCTCTTCGGTAGAGATGCACCCCACGGGGTGAGGAAATCTCCAAGCCTTAGCGGACACGAAATGCGGAGGTATTTGCAGATGTGGAGGACGGCGCAAAAACATTTGTAGAATCAAAGGCTTGAATTATTGCACAAAGTTCAGCAAGTTTCACATGGCACTTAGAAACGCCATTGTCCCAGCCCGGAACAAGGAAGACCATTCTTCAGAGGGGGTGAAAGAAAACCTTGGCCATTTTCATAATCGAATCTGTAAGTCCCAGTGGACCATCGGGAAGAGGCCTTGGGAATTCTTCGCATTGGCTATGGTCAGAATGCACTGTTTGGCCTAACAATGGCAACATTGATTTTAATGCTCAGAGAATTTTGGTTGAGCTGAGCAAACTAAGCAGGACAGAGGGGGAATACCACTCCCAGTCATTCCCATGAGGGGCAAAGAGGGTCATATCTGTCTCGGCCACATCCACCCACCCCTTCTCTGTCCATCCGGCTATGATCTCATGCTGAAAACCGCTCTCTCAAACAAACATATGCAGATGCCCAGAAAATAGCGCCACTTCCTTCTGTTGCCCGTTGCCCTCTTGCTATAGCGCTATCAGGCCTGATATTATTTGCACAATCGCTCCTTGTTGACAGTGTATCAAGGAGTGTTTTGAGAACTGATGTTACATTGATGTCCGGTTGCCATGGGGCCACGTTTGCGGCATGAAGTCATGACCTTCCTGTTTGGCCACATAGTAACTTATTGAGTCGATACAAATTACCCTGATTCTTTATCTACCAATTTAGCTGCTGGTAGTGGGCAGGGGTCACATAGCCCCATTCATGGAATGGCTTTTGAAGTTACTGCTACCACTGTGAGACTTTAACGCTTACCCCCATGCGGTGGGATGAGAGGTGGGAGGTGGGGGGGGGATGTTTCCAGACAATGAACACCATTGCTTCCCGCCTTCAAAACACTTACTTCAAAAAGACCTCCCTCTGCCAATCCTGAGTTTGCTCTGGTTTCCGACACTGGACATGCTTTCCCTGTGGATATAAATGTTTTATTAGAGGTGACACCTTGAGCTGTTTTTTTCCGTGCTTTGGTACGAATCCTTAGACGGAGACGCGACAGGACTGAAGGGAGAACACTCATGCAAAAAATATCAATTAGAAAAACACCAAACCATTCATTGACACACTGTGAATTTGTCGCTTGTTGAATGAACAACAAATATGTGAGGCAAGAGCATCTGGGCATCTAATTAAATCAGACCTCCCAACAACATGACTCCAGAGCAATGACAAAAATTTTATCAGAATATCCGCTCCAAATGTCAACCCAAGCTTTGGGATTTGATCTTTTCCCAAATTATAACTTGATTCATGTGGTATGTAATATTTAAGCAGCCCATCAATAGAGAAAAATACAATGATTTACAATTGGTATACATAATTGATTGCCAATCGGTCTCTAATCAGTCTTCAATGAGACCACTGTGTTGCCCCCAGAAGATGGATGCTAAAAGAATGCTTTGAAAAACAGATGGTGGATTCCTAACAATAAGGTTTTTGCTTCCTTTTGAAAATGATCAACTTCCTTTGCAACCCTTACAGATCATTGTCAAACCGTAATGAAATGATGATCTCTAATGAAATAATCAGTAATATGTCAGAATATAACAAGACATTTCCTTCCTTTTCAGGAATGCCATTTATCAAAAAAAAAATTAAATATAAATCACATACAGAATTCACACAATTTTCCTCTTTAATAATAGTGACATTGTTTTATGTCTTTTTTTGTATTCCATTGCTAATATTACCTTATTTTCTGTCCAACAAAACCAAATTTGTTGCAACTACAGTGTCCATGCTATAATGAAAAGCAAATTAAATTACTCAATTCACTTGATTGTTGTTGGTGTGGAACACCAGCATTGAAGAACTAATTAAATTTATATTGCGTAGTACCAGATAAAAAAAAAAAAAAAAAAAAGAACAGTCCTCAAGATTCATGAGCTTTCCTCAAAAGATGAATGTGTTTCCTTACATTTGCCCACCTTAGCTGCATGGATTTAATTTGTTGACAATTGATACTGATCACCTTCAAATGGCTTTTAATTGATATTGGTGCGGAAGCAGTGAACTTTAAATAGACATTTCTAATTATTGGATTTAAAAAGTGGGGGCTTTTCGGGAAATGTTATGGCATTTGGAAAAGGATTCATGAGGCAATAAGGAGATGGCCACCCTGCAGCTAAATGACATTAAAGCCTGTTACTGCTTATACCTGAAGGGAGCAATGCCACCAGTCTCAGGAGGCGAGAGTGGGGTCCCACCTCGGGGCTGGTACTTATCTGGAGAATACATTACTTTATCCTGATAGCCAGATATTTCTGTGTCACTCATCTTGCAATTGAAATGTAGCTCATGTCTTTGCAGGAGTCAAAAGGAGGTTGAGCTGTTGCCGAAGACAAATGGTGTCTGAATAAAAGGATTACCATGTAGGCATGTATGCCAATGTTTGCTGTTTGCCGTTTGCACTGAGAGATGCCACTGAAAGGGATAAAACAATTAAACAATATCACACGGGAAAGAGTGCTGTTTATCTTTAGCACACTTCATAAAAAAAAAAGTTGTCTAAACAAAACATTAATCAATAGTTTAACTTAATGAACTCAAATTTCAATACAATATAAAAAAGCTATTATATAGATATAAAATATTTTTGTAAGTCTGTGGTTAACACAATATTTCACAATACTCCTTGAGGTTTTTAATGTTACCGGACAGTTTTGACTGAAGGCCTTTAGTTTGTGCAAGATGTAGGTATTTATGCTTATCCAAAAACAATGATGGAATGAGATTGATGACTAAATTACAATTGGTTATTTACTGTCATCATTAACTTCTGCTTAGTGTAAGCCAGACATTGCTCTCCAAACCCTCCCACGCCAATGATCTCCCATTAAAGAGCTTAAATCTAATTACCTCATTCATCCAAGCACCAACATGCCTACAGGGAGCTAGCAAACAGCCGTGACAGTGCTCAGACAGGTCCAGACGGTGTCCCACAAGGCTCTATCCTCGGTCCTGTGGCATTTTCAGCATGGAGCCCTGTAGGAGGAGAGTCAGACTGAATGGAAGGGACAGGGGTGGTTATGTATGGTTAAAAGGTTTGGAAGAAGTTGAAGGCACTCCTGGGGTCAGGCAGACATGGTGTGAGAAGGGTCAGAGTAGGCGATAACTCAGAGGTCCCAACACTGAGACCACTGTGTCTTTGGTCTCGTTCCCTCAGGTGAGGTTAGGGGCTCTATGTTTTGCTGGAGCAGCACAGGACTAATGCTCCATGAAGAATGACTGAAGGAATGAACCTGGAGAGTTCAGAAGAGTGATAGGCACCCATGGGGATAGCGGTTCTCTAATCTTGTCAGATCTGATGAGACTTCAATTATCACCCACAGTTAGCAAAAAAGAGGTTTGAGTGCTACTGGTATATTTACAGTGGAAAGGTCATGTATTCCATTCAATTTAAATAATTGAATGAAAATGTTATTAGTTTTAAAACATCATCTATATGGCCTTCAGTTTTTCACTTTAAACAATACTAAACAGTCCCAGTGTAATGTCTGTCCAGCATGCTTCATTGGCTTATAATGGAGGATCAGTGTCAAAGCAGCCAACAAGATGATTACATGCCATTGAGGCACAGCCATTCTTTAAGTATCGATCCACCTCAGCTGGGAAGACAGAGGATGTAAAAATTGAGCCAGGTGCAAGCCAGTGAGAAAAAGTCATATGTGTTCATTTCTGCATAGAGGCTAGACTGCAGTATTGGCTATGAAACAAAATAGCGCATTTACACTTTGCCTTGTCAAATGATTAGCTATACAATCAGAAAAAAAGCAAAAAGTGACCAAGTTTACATACTACCATAATCACCAGAAGTACACAAAACAAGTACAATATTAACATACCATCATTATTCATGCAATGAAGTATGGTTTCTTTGTGAATTGAACTCAGCGGGATTCACTAATGTTAGTTAAGAGCAACCGTGTGACATCAAGTCAATACGGGAAATGATCTGACTGATTTATACTGTCTAAATACCAGCGATTAAGCACGTTTAAAGTTCTCCCTCATTGTAAGTAAACAAAAACTGGAGCACCGATAGTGTTTTAACAAGAACCAGCCTTTGCAAAGAGCAACGCCGCAAGTATACTGCATGTTTCCTATGTTAATTGCAATCCCGCTAGCATAAACATTATTATACACTGTTGAAATGTACAATGTCTCATAACAAAAAGCTGAGTGTCCATGTGAACAGTCTGAATAGGCTTTGTTGTTTGCCATAAATCAATTATTTATGCCTATAGAGCTTCAAAATATTTAGCTCTGTGTAATATAAATCTAGTGGAAAATAAATGATGTTTTTATCAAAGGCAACAAATGTTTAAACTCAGGTTTTGAAAGATGGGAGGTGTTGGTAGGTCTGTCACTGATTACAGCATGAAACAGCAAACACAGACACTCACACACTAATGTCTTACAGATACAGCTGAGCAGAAAACAGACAAAAGTTTGCACAAATCATCTTCGAGGTAGAACAGCTAGATATTTCCTGTAATATACTAAAAGAAATGCCTTGCATTCTTGTTCTGTTAACTTTGTGGTAGCAACAACAAAATGTAAACAACAACAACAAAAAAAACGTAAGCAACAAAACCTGCTTGTGAGTGAAATATAAAAATCGGGGGCTAACGGCTAATTTAATTAGTTTTATGTTACAGATGGATGATAGAGACAAACAGAACGTCCTCACACTGTCAAGGATGTAACAATATGGACCTCTCTTGAAATAAAGCACATAAGCTCTACTAATCATAATTATTATCTTCAGAGCCTTGAGAATTAAGTCCTCAAGGGGTGTTGTGTTATCCTCATCTGTTCAAGAGTGCAAGTTGGGCAAAAGAAATTAGGCTTGGAAGGCCTCTCAAAAGCAGTTGTCATGATAATGAAGTGCTTGAGACGTTGCCATCAATCGAAATCCAGCAGCAGGGATCACACACAGCATATTAAAACAAAGGAGAAAAAAAATGTGTACATGCACACAGAAAACAAATGATGACCTAAGATTGCATCAGGAAATGGCAAACATGTCAACTGGGGGAAAAAAAAAAGAATAATAAAGGAATAAACAAATTATTATAACATAATGAATGCATGAAAATATTATATTGCAATCAAAATAATATTAATAACTTATAAATATTATGATACACATAAAATACATATAAACAAATTTTCCATACAAACGCATCTAAATAGAGAAAATGTCTGTATATAACGTATATCTATTGATGTTATATATTCTAGTTGATTTAAGAAATGTAACTGCACTGTCGATTTTATGCAGCAAAAAATAAATTAATTAATAATACCGTAAACAAACAAATAAATAAATTCAATAAAGATATAGATCCAACTTATTTTTATAATATATAATATATTTTCATGAATATATATTCAGAAAATAGTTATAATTACATTATTATAATAAAATGTGTGCACACACTAAATAATACTCTTTTTAAACATGAATAAAAACATTTTTTTCAAAGTAAAAAAGAGACCGTTTAAAAAAAATAAATAAATAAATAAACACAAATATTTTTTTTTTTACTACTTAAATATTGTGTACTAACAGCAACCGTTTGAAATTTGCAATGCCATTCAAACATTTTAAGAGGAATAAAACAGATTGCAACAAGTCATCAAAAATTGATCTAAGCAATCTATAATTTGACTGGGGAAGGAAGGTTATCGTGATACATGTGTAGGTCAGTTTGAGCGCGCACACACCGCATGGCCCTGCTGTCTCAATGCTTACACGAGCATGTCTTCTTTTTTTCCCAAGCATTTTAAAATTGTTCTTCCCCGACACAGCGTCTCACCGGCTGACTGTTGCTCTACATGACACATGTCCTTATGCTGGTTCACATGTCGGCCATTAATAAACAAATGAGGGCTCACCCAGGAGGTCGAGAAGCTCAGCTGGCCCATTTGTGACAGGACCAGGGGACTAGAGGACGAATGTGGGGAGGGGGGGCGACAGCATGTCTGTCATCCTCTCCTAACCTTGTCTTTGTCAGAAGCGGAGAGTCAGAACACGCTCTCATCCCTCACTCCAAACCCTCAGCGGCTGATTAGTGTGAGTGACAAAGTGGAGCAGCAAGTCCACTCAGCTCTTCATAATAAATCTATCAGCAGGGTAATAGAATTCCATCAATCCCCCCTTCCACTCCTCCGCCCTGCGGGGTCAGTCCCTCGAGCGCCGCCGAGGCCTCTCCCTTGGGACTGTACAACTGTTATTATTCAATT
Organism: Enteromius afrohamiltoni; assembly: GCA_034779775.1. Lineage (NCBI taxonomy): Eukaryota > Metazoa > Chordata > Actinopteri > Cypriniformes > Cyprinidae > Enteromius > Enteromius afrohamiltoni. The sequence continues at coordinate 10,330,159 of JAUYWG010000039.1, read as the reverse complement.
ACACTCTTTTCTTCCCAGTTAAAAGACCATGATATCATTATCACTTAATGAATATATATAATTGGATCTAGGGACGCTTGCCTTTCCAACTGATGAATAATGTTCACGATTCATTTTGGCCTGCTATGAGCCTCCTCTGAGCATCTATTACTCGACTTCTCGCTAAAAATGATGATGACAAAGGGAATTTGGAATTAGCTTCAGTGTTCATTCAATGCTTAGTTAAACACAAAGGATAATAAAAATGGAATCTTAGAGTGAAAGCTCTGGGCTCACTGCCATCTCACAGGTTCACTGAAATGGTACTTTAATGTGACAGTGATGTCATTAGAAATGGAAAATGGAGAAATGACTGTTTGCATTTATACAAAATCTTATAAATTTGTGTACATTTTATTATTATCATTTCTCGCATGCAAAATTAAACATACAAACACACACACATTTGAAACATATTAAACACATTTTTAATATCAACAAAAAACTGTTTAAAATTTTTTCTACTTAAAAATATTCCTTATTTGGTAGTTGTTGTTTTTTTAAAGAGAACCCTCAGGAAACTAATTATAAATAAGTAAATAAATAAATCAGATGCAACTAAGATTATATGTTTAGGATAGATAGAAAAAATAAAACAAAAATATTATCTTATAAAATAATTTCTTATTTTACAATGTATTGTATAATGTATTCTTATTTTGTAAACATATTTTTTTGTCACATATTTTATTAATATTATAAATATTATAATATTATAAATATATTATAAATATTATAATTTGTTTTTTATTAATACTGGTTGAAAATAGTTTTTTTAGTGCATTCATGTCCTTGGAAAACAGAAGCATAAGTTGAACAGATCGCATTCAGTCAGCGCTGCAACCAATCGCAATCGGAAAATAGCGTCTCATGAATAAGATGAATATTTATTATTATTAATTTATTATTGAATAAATAAATACCAACAATCCAGACAATAAGAATTCAATGACTATAACAAAAGCCTGTAAAAGGAATAATAATGACGGTAATAAGCAGGTCTGAAACATTGACTTAGCATTCAATCAGTTCATTTGTAAAGAAAAGGAGGAGGAAAAGTGACAGAAGAGAGCGAGGGACCTGAGAAAAGAATAAAAGGGTGCAATTCGTCAGTAAAACCTTGCCCTCCCATTGGTAACCAAATGCAACAGTCCCTCCCCTCCACATTGTGCGGGGTAAACGTTGCGTAGAGAGGGTTTGCGCGGATTAGCAAGATGACCAACGTTATCAATCCTGGTTAAGGAGGTTCTGTTGACAGGGCAGGGAAACAAGGATCCAGCTGCTCCCAAAAGAGTCCATTGGGCCTCACTGAACCTTTTCTTCGCACATACACACGCACGCCCATCCATACTGCCTCGACAAGGCCGTCTCGTACCCCCCTCCCCCCATACATCACTCCAAATTAAATTTACATTAGGCCCTCCTCAATCAGGGGCCCGGCGGAAAAACCTGACATCATTAGACAGAGCGCGTGGCCGCCATCTATTACACCCCTATTATACACATGTCTTTGGATTTTAGCAAAGTTCATGCATACCTAAGTGCAAGTTTGTGTTAAAAATTAAAGACTCTTTTAGGAGGACAAAGGAGTTTCTGAACTGTTGACTTTGAGAGAGTCTTCATTACCCCACAGCCGACGGGTCAGACCCCGTCTCACTCTCCTTTTTCCATTTCTTCCTTCCTTATTTTTCCCAATCACTGCCACCTGATTTGAGCTATCCGAGGAGGAGTCTGTCTCTCTCCGCGTGGAGTGAAAAGTGTCTCGCTAATAGACACACGCAAACACATTTGTTTCCACTAATTTCTCCATTAAAGCATATCTGTGAAGCAGGATCTGATATCAGGTGGTGAGAAGACAGTGGGACCTGGCACCTGAGTGAAGCGCTTTACTCTTTAATTGCTTCATTAGCATCAACACTAATCCCCCTCTAATTTCCACACTCATTTCTCACACTCATTTATTCCAGCTCCCTCTTCACCTCTGTACTGCCCCCCACCGAATCCCACCTCCCTTAATCGCACAGCACCTATTTGCTTTCCAAGGTAATGATAACAATTCAGCACTCGGTAATGTTTATTTCATAAGCTCTATTCCCCAGATAAACAAGAAGATGCAGAAAAACAGGCAAGCATACTGAGGCTCATTACGTCAGACTCTAATTTTTCTCCCTAATTATGGTTTAATTACAGTTGTGTATGCTAATACGCTAAACATTTGTACAAAACATGCCCAGCTTCCACCTTTTCTTTTCAAGGTGCCATGCGTAATAACATTTTACTCCTGATTTTACAGAATCTGGTTTCACATTTAAAGTCCAACACTGCATATATTAATAATAATAATTATCATTTAAAGTTATTATTATTAATATTATTATTATTAACCTTTTTGCGATATTTTCAATACTAAAAGTTTACATTTTTTTATAATTATTATATCCTTTTTGGGCTTGTCACTTACACATTTTATTTTCTTATTTATTTAAATAATAATAATTATTTAGTTAAAGCTATTATTTTTATTATTATAAACCTTTTTGCTACATTTTTAATACCGTAAGTTTAAACTATTTTGCCTGTTATATAGTTATTAGACTTTTAACTTACTGATTTGTCTTAACAACCTGGCAAATTTGTTTTCTTGATTATTTTAAATAATAGTAATAATAATAAAAATGATAATAATAGTTATTATTATATACAAACAAGAGAACCAAACATAAACTACTACTACAAATAAATAATTTTTATTATTATTATTGTTGTTGTTTGTCAGTGAGTAAAGATGATGATGATGAAAGTCAGTTAAAGGATTTTTTTTTACATAACACTACCATTGCTACTACAACAAATCCTTATAATAATAATTAAATTTGTATCATTATTTCTACTACTACTATTAGTACTACAAATAATAATAATTATTATTTAGAATAATTATTACTCATAATATCATTCATTTTAGCTTTCTTAACCCACTGCCTATGTATCTTTTGTCAGATAACAAGATAAACATAATTAGGAAAAATGCAGTGAAGATTTTTGAATGCTGTTTATAGCATGAAAACTTTTTACTCTTTTATTGCAGCTATGAATTAAGAATGAAGAAACGACACTTCACACAATGCACCACAATTAAGTCATTAGAATGACAATATTCTGCTAACTATTTCCTGATAAGTATAACTTACAAGAATTAACAGCAGCTCTGTAGAGGTGACAGAAAGCTCTATAGGTCTTTGTGAGATCACACACCCACGCCACACACACTCACTCTCCTGCAGTCAATGACCCAGTGTGACGGTTCCAAGCAAGTTGCTCATCCACACACATGAACTGCACGCCACTGAACCATTAACATACAAATGGCCTCAACTTAACACGTGATTAAGATTTCAAATGCCATCAAATGTTAAAGAACTACCAACTAAAGAATAAATAACCTTAATGGGGACCTATAACATGCTGTCTGTAATTTCCTTCTTGCACCACCTTGGTTAAACTGTCCAGAATTTAATTCCTTATCATGCAACATATCTTCTCAAGAGGGTTGGGCGGGACTGTAAGAACTTTCCATTAAATACAACCTATTAATACTGTCCCATACAGTGCATTAAAAGTCGAAAAAGCATAATGGGATTGTACGGAAAAGTAATTTAATTAGCATATGGAAAAGTAGAAACTTATTTTAGAAAACCTAAAAATAAAAATCGTCCTAAAATCTTCACACTTGACCAGCTGTTTACAACCAAGAAGATACGTATTCATCAAAGCACAATACAAAGAGTCTGAGGACTTTTGTTTTTTGTTGCCAGCTCTATATCATGGCAAACGGTTGTCATATAGGCATGACATGGGTCACATAACTGGTCTCTTTTCATTTAGACTTGATAAACATCAGCTCACAGGCACAATAATCGCCTGTTTATGTGAGTAAGTGATGACTGTTCAGTGTGGTGGATGGATAATGACCACAACTACTGACAGAACATGTAGTGATTCATCTTCTGGGAAATAAATCTCAAAAAGTCAGCAATGAAAAAGTTGCAAATTACATTATATGTAGTAACATTGTTAAATAAATATTTTCAAATGTTTTTTTTGTTGTTGTTTTTGTTCCTGTAATGGTAAAGCTGACATTTTAGCATCCCACAGAATTCATCCTGAATAAACTGATTTCTTTTCACAGCAAACCATTGTTTTTGTCTTCTTAATGGAGTGTAAAAACTCTGTCCTTTTCATGATTCTTTGATTAACCAAATCCCACTCCCAAACTGTTCAATGGTAGAAAACTGATCCAATGTCAAAATCATCCCATTTCTCTAATTATGTAGTATATTTCCTTCTCTTTTAATTTATTGTTTCCCTCTTTCTCTATAGGCTTCAGGCCGGCTACAAGGGTCAAGTCAAAGACAGGGTGAAAGAAAAGATCACCCTTCCCATCATTTATTTTTATCTTTCTCAGATGTCACACACAACAGCTTCTCGAGAAGTAGCTACATGGATCAATATCTATTTAGTGACCTAACCCCTGTGTATGTGTATGTCAAAGCAGGCAATCTAAAGCTGTTTGAAGTATTTCATCTGGCACAGGCCTGCCCCCTGACCTGTCCAAAACACGGACCTCTCCGTCCTAAAGGCATGCTGCTCTCCAGCAATAAACAAGGCTGGGAAGTTGTTGCACACTTGTCACAATGTTGGTGGCAACCGACCCCCTCTGAATGGTCTGCCTCTTTTTCTACCAGGATCTCACTCGCTCTCCATCTCTGCTTTCCATAGAAATACGACTTCTGGGGGGGAAAGGTGGTCCGGTGGATATGGAGTAAACTGAACCATATCAGCTAGATTTACGTAAAGTAAAAACTTAAATGTAGCCTAATAAACTCATATTATTATTATATAACATACATTTTAAAACTATGTACTTGTTCCAAATATTCAGATATGCATTTCAATTATTTTTTTCATATTGACCTTCATTAACTTTACATTTTTTAAAGATAAAACAATCACAATTGGGTTAAATCTGTTAAATCACACCTCCCACAATAATATTCATATTCATTATGAATATACAAGCATCAATCATTTCTATAAATACAAGAATACAAGAAACAAATCTGCTAAATTTAAGCTCCTTCAACAAAATTCATTTCACAATTTTTCACAAATAGTATCAATTTCAATAAACAGTTTCACTGGAGATCAATGCTGAAACACAAAAACAAAGGAAAAACATAATGACAAATATGTAATACCTCCACTGGGTTTATTACTCTGACAGGCTAAGGTCTGAAAGAGTAAATAAGCAGACATATACGCCAATCTTTCATTCAGTCAGCAGTCATCCATCCAGTGTGCACCTCTTAATCTGGTCCTGCTAGCACTGAGGAAACAAAGACCTTCACCAGATAAAACAAATGATCCCACTAGGAATGGGAAACAACTCAGTCAACAGTTCCACTCTTACAAGTCAGCTTTACCATCATTTTGTGACTGAGCCATGTGTGTCCATAGACTGATGTGTCCCTAGGTCAACATATTTGTTGACCTGGGAAAAACAATTTAATGCAAACATTTAGTCTTGACCATATCTCTACACCTAAACCTAACCTTACCCATGAGTAATGCTTAAAATGAGAGGAAATTATAGATGACGCACACTAGTGTACAAGCACCAAACACTGATTGTAAACCTAAACTTCACAAAAACTGTAAGCTGTTTCTTCAAATCTGATTGGTTAACACAATGTTGTCCAATCATAGATGTTGACCCAGGAACATGCTGCACTTGGTAAAATCAGGTTAGCGTTTAAGGCACATTGACATTCAGTAAAATGTAAAAATATGAACATGCAAAGTACAGTGTCAAAGCAATAAGAAATCTCACCATTTATGTACACACCACATAACATTACAAATGTGACAGTCAACTACGATACCTCTTCTCTAAATCTACCCATGCACACTTGTCTGGTTATATTTCATGCTTTTATTTACATTTCTCATTTAGCACGTGTTCAGTCAAACTTTAGCATTCTTAAAATTACTCATAGAATTCTCAAACATGAGCCAATGTAAATGCCTACAGTTGTCTGAGATGCTGTTTTGAATATTTGCTTCCCAGAAGCTTGGCTTGTCATTTGTGGTAGTGACCTCTGTAACTTGTTCCCCTGATCTCATCCTAATTTTAATGTGAAACTAGAGCTCTATGTCAGCCCCATGTGAGGGTGAGTAAGGGTCCTGGAAATATCAAGCAAAGGGGTGCGGCCGCCTTCCACAGAGGAGCACAAACACCGCTGACAGACCTGATGGTTCTGTAATGAATATATTCAAAGTGTAATGTCGAGAGTATTCCAACTGCAGGACCCTGCCAAAAAGCCACATCAAACGCCACAGCAGCTCATGAAATTTTACAAGTAAATATATAAACAAGTTTTATCATTTAAAAGAACCACCAGCCCTGCATTAAACACTTTAAATGACGCTGTCTTTACAGACACGTTTACACTTCTTTTTTTTTGGAGCTGTGGGATGTTCTCCTTCAAAACAGAAGCTATTGCAGCACACATTCTTACATGCTTAAAAAAATAATGCTGTAGGTGCTGAACCTATGAATAACATTCAGTTCAGTGAGAAACAATGACACCTCTGTTGTTGTGTTTCACTCTGTTTGCACTCTGCTAATGACCTTGTGACACAATAAAAGTGTGCAATATTACCTTCCCTTATTCACAGTGTTAAATGTTCTTCTAATAAACTGCACGTCAATTATTCTATGGCATGTAGAGTCACCGCGCTTTTTTTTGCATGCGTTTCAGAAACGACACACGTCTGATGTTGAAATTGAATTGATCAGACTAAATCTAACAGCATTAAGAGTTTATGAGGTCACCAGATGCATGAAGCATGCACTAAGCGCCAAGAAAAAAAAGTGAACATCCGGCACATACATCAAGAAAAGGCCATTTAGACATAACTGCATCTATTCTACACTTAAGTATGACAACACAGCACAACCATACCACCCCTTTTTCTAAATTAAGTGGAACAAAACAGCATGACACAGCCAACAAAGCCCGAAATATATGTAACTTCCTCAATGTTTTGCTTCACTAGCTTTCTTTGTGCGAGATGTGTGTCCATACTATGTACATGGATGAATGGCCCAGTGAGGAATTTAGCTGAGTGCTAAATGAAGTGACTTATGCCAGGCAAATTTAATATGTGGTTTTCACAGACTAAAGTGGTGGTAGAAAGGGGGGGGTGCTATGTTGTTGCCCCAAGGCAGGACGATAAAGAAGAGCAACCCTGATGGAAGAATGAAAGCTTTGAAGGCAAAAATTTTAAAGCACACATCACAAAAACTGCTAAATATCCTTTTTTGTTTTTGCACATATTTGTTTGTAACATGTGATATACATAAACATGACATAAAGGTTGAAAAGGACACCTAACATATTCCAAAATAGCAATGAAATTCTGTTATGGGATGCAAATAGTCGAAAAGTAAATCTTTACTCTCCATCAGTTCTTAAACATCCCAAGCAGGCAGAAAGGCCCCCTTACCTGTGGGTGAAGTAGAAAGTGACGATTCTATAAAAAGAGACAAGCACACACACGAAGCTACTGTCGAAATAAACACACACAGAAAACTAAAAATGGTATTGTGGCTAATTTATTTATCTATATTTTATAACGTATTGATCTGCCTTTTTGGGCCTTTCATAAAGATCAAGGCATTGGGGCGGTGAGTCCTGGGTGCTGACGCCGGCACACAATTACTGCAGGCCTCGCTGATTGCATTTACCAGATTAAGCACTTTGTAAACATTTGATAACATTCAAAGAAGAGGATCGGTTGTCCCAAATAGAATTACTCGCAGATGCAAGTCATCTGACAGGAATAGTTCTAATTTCTAGTATAGATTGTTTTCATGCAGAATTCTAACATGATAATTAAATCTGCTGTTCTGAGCCCCTTCTCAAGTCAAGTCACATGGTCCCATTAGTCATTTAGCAAGTCCTTTGCTGGGCTATTGAGAGCCGTGGGATTCCAGGGCAAGGTTCCTGACTGCCAAATGACAATTTGCCACCGCGCTTTGATGATTTTATTATGTGTTTAAATAATACAAATAGCCTGATTCCCTACAAGTTCCTGCACTTAACAGAAGACCGCTCAACTGAGAACAACGTGAAAAACGCCCAGCACATGGCCATTAGCAGCCATTCACAAAATTACAACAGATTTTTTTAAACCGAGGTTAAAGAGTGAAGCAAAGTTTGCTTTGAGAAATGAGTGTGTGCAAGAAATACATCTAGCAATGCAGTATAAAGATTTGTTTTGTCAAACATAAAAGACCACTAAATGAAGACCTACAGATCTGTATCCTTCATTCTGTGGTTTCTACACTTTTATCACTTTTGTTCTTATTTCACATTTTGGCCAACAGATGGCACATAACGGAGAATCAGTGTTGTTGGTGCCATGAGCTGTCAGTGAAGCATTTTTATATAACCTTAGCAGTCTGTTCCATACAACTTACATCCACCTATCAAAGCCATTAAATACAAATGTGGTTATACAAATGATAAAGAACATTAAAAAACATGGTTAGGCCTACTACATTTTTCCTATATTAAAACCATGGTTAGTTTCCATCATCTATAATCCAGACATCATCAATCATATCAATAATTGCCTAAAACGCTATTGTTCTACAAATATCAGACCAATAGCTGTCAGAAAGAAAGAACAAGTTATTTTGCACCTCCTGCAAACAGGCATTTGTAGTTTACACAGCACATTGGTTCTGTATTCTTTGTTGATCTTTATAATATACAGTTGTAAATGGCTGAATGGCTTACAGTGCATCAAAAAGTAATATAATACCCACAAGATCATTAGCAGTAGCACTGTCTTATGGATGACAGCTTTCCTGTAAATGCATCAACAGCTCCTGTACAGCATTCTCTATGAAAATTATAAAGTGGCTGTTGTGGTGTCTGGAGAAGATTTCTGTTAATCTTTGTTTAATGTCACTGGATCAAATATTTCTACAACAATATAGCTTACATTTTTATATTGCGTTTTTTGGGTGTAGAGGAATACTATTGGTTGTGAGAAATAAATGAATGAATTGTGTGCGATGAGAAAACGCCGACAGATATTTAGAAATACGTCTAAAAACTATTTCAGTGGCAATAAATAAATGCACGAGCAGTAGCCTACATATGAAAGAAAAAAATAAATAAAGATCAGTAGACCCTACGCGAACGCAGACGCTTTGCAAGGCAGTCATAATTACTTTCGCAGGGGACTTGTGATCTTTTTAATTATTCTGCTCTTCATTTCTGTCCCACCATTCAGAACGCTCGAAACTCCATCTTTATAACCTAAAAGGCTATAAATTATCTAACTTTCAGATGAGGGCGACAAGCAGATCTCTTTCATTTGCTGGCAAGAGATGTGCAGGAGATAATTGAATGGACCGTTCTCTGGCGAGAAAAAAGAAAGTACACTTGTTATCTTGTGAACTCTCAACATATAAGATAGGAATCTAGTGAATGTCAGCATGAAAGATGGAATTAACAAGAGATCTTTTTATTGTTCTGGAAGGTCATTAGGCTGCCAATTGGGTAATTATGGAAATGCTCTGAATGTTTTCCCCCTTCCGTTATAGGATCCGAGACCCTTCAATCAGCTCATCTCGTGGGAAAGTTCACCCATAACTGCAAGTGTACCAGCAAAATCAAATTAGCCAAAGATATGTCATTAGTATTTATAGCCGGAGGCATTTGTTGAAGAGAGAAGTTGTGAGACTCAAATGGAAGAATTATTAGCTAATGACAAGGGCCATAGCCCACCTAAGACATAAACTTGAGTGGACTTAATGAATTGAAGCCATTGATTGCATCGACTCTGAACGTTTAATCGTGTTGGAGACATAGTGTTCAGTGAACATCATAATAGACAACAACGCTGCGGTTTGCAAAACATTTTAATAATTTGTCAGTCTGGAAATGATACAATTCATGATGTCATCAAAATATGTAGCCTGTACAGGAGGATTTTTTAGGTTAAGGAAATCTGTAAAACTGAATATGAATACATTTATAAACGAATACATTGAAAGATGAATCCATTATTTAAAACAATCTAAATTGGAAAACAAAAATGTAACTGCAAATAAAAATAACAGAATTAGAAATGACAGTATGCCAGATACTGGCCTGATTGTAAACTGTTTATAGCGTGCCAAATTCATGATGTGAGAATTTGATCATTTATACTACAAATAGAAAAGGAAACAGCGATAACGTGTAACTTCAATATAGCAAATTATAGCGAGTTACTCACGCGAGATTCTAAGAGCACGGAGCTCCCCACATTATCAATGCGTCTTGGAAGAGTCCCAAGTGGCACCGCGCTCAATAACTCAGTCATTTCACGTGCTGGCGGTGATTTTCTCAACCGCAGATTCTGACTGAATAACAAGCATTAAGGTAATTAGCTCTAAAGCTACGACGGGTAAAGTGAGTAAAGCATCACTATTGGTAAATCTGATAGAAATCAGGGGTTAAGATAACATGTAGCACGTATATAAATAAATCATAACAAATATTTTTATCAAAGATCACAGTCGTTTACCTAGTCTATAGCCTAATGCAAAAACATTCTTATTTAATAGGCCTATTTCTTAACATTTAAAATGAAATGAAATTAATAGTTCAGGCCTAACGAAAAGTCAGTTGACATTAAACCCTTAAAAATCACACCAGATATTACTTTAATAGACGTTATAAGTATAAAAAGATTACATAATTGTATCAATTAGCAGCTGGGAATGTGTAAGGTGTGTATGCTCTTTAATGTTCCTGATTGTCAAAAGAAATTATTGGCCTAGACGTAAAGAGAGATGCTGGATGAACTTGCGTTACGCAGGAAGTTCGTGCTAGTAAGTTAAGACAAAACCCAAATAACACCCTCTCATCGTGCTAATGTGCTACTTCAGTCTTCATCTAAATAACAATGTAACGTACAAACCGAGTAACATCACACATGCTTAACTACGCGCATTGGCATGTTAATCTGGTTGAAGGCGTCATTTCTGCACCCATCCTCGACATCATGGACCAGATACAACCATAAGTCAAACATAAGTCAAAATTTTAAAAAATAATAATAAAAGTACTAAATATTAACTAAAAATACTACGTCCATAAGGGTTAAAACAAAAATCTGGAATGCATAGCTAATGTTTGATATTAAATGCTTCATGCCAATCTAAAACTGTAAACTAGCAGAAAAAGGTAATGGAGTTTTATTGCAGATCTATCGTACTGATATACAATTAGTATTTCTTAACAATTATCACCAGAATTAATTGTTTAGGTTTAAAGGAAAACGAGTTAGTATTTTGTGGCAGTTACTTACGTGCAGCCAGTTTAATTGTATTTCCAGCTGCAGAAAGAGAAAAATCACAATCTTCAGGACAATAAAATAAGCATTACTCATTACACGATACATTTGAATTCATTAGGACACTTGATGGAACTCTATATTTTGTGTGAAACAACGTTTGTTCAAGAAATGTTTTTAAACGAGAAAATTAAACATTTTACATCGCAAATAATTCAAACAACTAGGCAACTCTGTAAAATGCAAACAGATTGTGAATATAACATAATAATCCCATGCTCATTTTTAGCCATTGTTGTTTTGACGCCCTCCTCGGGGATGAAAAGAGAGCTTACATCACAGTTATTCGTTTATTATTTTTCGAAGTGTTTTGATACTGTTTTGTATAGGCCTACCTACGGAATTATGATATGTTCAAATGAATTTGCGGAGCATAACACTGATTTTTTGGTTTGGCTGTAATGGTAGGAGCCTGCAGTATGATACTACAAAGGGGACTGTTAAAAACGAGCTGGATCATATTGTTTGACAGAAAGTTGCAGGTTGATAGAGTGGATTCTTCAAGAGGGTGAAAATGGTGAATTCAGAGAGAAAAACGGAGATCCTGCCTTCTGGTGGGTATAGCCTTGGGGAATCACGGTGTCGACCGTAGAAAATCCAATTAAGGATTGCATTTAAATGAAAAGTCATTTTTTAACCAGAGTGTGACGTGGACACTTTCCTTTCTAGATGAGAGGAACAGTTTTCCTGCAAATGGCTCCTTTTTATTAAATCTGACATGCTGATAATGCGGAGTTGATGTAAAATAATTGGCACAATAACCGTAATTAAAAGCGCACTAACAAAGCCATTAATTTATTACAGTTATACAAGCTTGCTCCCGACTGTGCTTACATAATAAAATGACTTGTTTTTACACGACCGGTTTTGCAAAAGATGAGACGCTTACAAAATACATCTGATCACAACGAAGTACAGAATCTTTATTTAGTCTGTTTATTATTAGCTTACTAATATTATAATAAATATACAGCCTGCACACGTGTTCGAACAGTGTAGTGTGTCGATAAAGTACGACTCCAGTGCTGCTGATTAAATAAGATAAATAAATAATATTGTTTTTAAATCCATTTAAAGTTTTTTTTTTTTGACTAGAATTATCCTATTTTTATTCAATTAGATCCTGCAATGTTCTATTCATTAATGCGCTATGTTGCCTATCTATCTTCTTTAAGCCCGTGCTGCATTAATATACCCTTCAAATGCAAAGCATCCTCCTAGTTCAAGTTCAGTTTTCATCTGGGTTACATCCTTTCTTCAGCAGACCCCCTCTCCCCTGAATGGACACATTTCCCATTACGCCCTTCAATTTTCCCTTCTATCTCTTTTATTTCAGCGATTTAATTAGGCATAAATTCGATCCTGCTTTGCTATTTGTGAGCTATTTGTTTCTGACCTTGCTGGGTAATCACATTCAGCCACTGTATCCGCGCCGTCACCTGCTATGCCTGCGTCTCCTAATAGGTTCATGCTGGAAAGAGTTAGCTTATTATTCTAAAAGGTTTTGTCGGGTTAAGCCGTGCATGTGTGCTTAAATGTACATTTCATTAACAAACTGCGAAGGTATAAAGCCGGATTTATGGAGCTTCAAAAGATCACAGAGAGGACGAATTTGATCTCCTTTTGGGTGATATCATCCACGATGTCTTTCAGTGCGCACTGACTCGAGATATATGGTCTTTTATATTTTAAGCCTCTGACAAAACCCTTCATCATTCTGCAACATGCAGCGCTAAAATAAAAGCGAAGAATTAAACAACAGCATAGACGATTACGATATAAAGCAATAAATCAGCAAACGGTTGGATTTTGCAGAAATGTTACTGAAGTAGACTCCAATAATATTCCTCAAAATGATAATCTGCTAAAAGTAACAAAGACGTGTAGAAATTATTAAACGAATACCTAATGAGCAGAAAACAGCTATTTTCAAAAGCAAATATTTGCTCTGCAGCGTTAAAGGTGCTTCGGCTTCATCCTCTAAGTAACCCGTATCGATAAACGGGACATCACACGAGCCACTGTCCGCTTGCTTGAGCTATTCAGTACTATTAATAACGACACGATTCAATTAATCTTATTCATTCACCGTGCAAAAACAGCTTCAAAGATGTAGCACAAACAAGCGTTCCTCGGAGAATTGTAAGGACGGTAAGCAGGCTAAAGGTAAAGGTCGAGGTGAAAGGTGGTGGCCTATTTGCAGATTAAATGTCATGCAACAAAAACAAGTGCACTGAAAATATAATACAACCCCTATGTAATTCACTTTCTAAATATGGGCTACTTTATACCAAAAAACAGTAGGCTATATAATTATTTTCTACCAAGTAATAGGCTAATAAAATAATGTATTAATATTATTGCCAATAATTTAACAATACCTAATTGGTTTTAGTATTAAGCTAGAAATAAATCCGTCTATTTTGAAAGCAGCGCTGCAACAACCTGCACCAAAATACGAAGATAAGCGATTCACTGAAGAAATATCGAGCTTCGTTTGCTTTCGCAAGTTTCTCCGTTACGAAATTGATATAGCCTATTTTGTAAGCTTTAATAGAATGGTGGTGAGATTAATTGATTCGAGCGTCAATTACATCAGCCTTTATTTTCATTACAGCTGGGCAGATATCCCTAGCTGTAGATCGATAAGACGTTATATTACTTGTGGGTAAATAAGAGATGAAATCTGTGCATCGACAAAAACAGTGTTTAATCTCTCAAATATTAGGCTGCAAGAAACAAGAGCATCCAAGTACAAACCCCAAATAAAACGGTATTAAACCTCGCAGTTCCCATGAAGCACACCGAGAAGCGTTTTCTCACACGATCCAGGAAATGTTAAGAGTTTACATATTCCCTCTCCGCTTTCTTTTTCTTGGGAATATCCCACATGCGTCGCTCACCTGTGCGCGTGTGAATGGCTCCTATGCATTTACCCGCGCGCTCATTTCCTACTTAATTCATATGTTAACGCGAGCAATGATGAGGGTCGTTAGCACCTCCACAAAGATCTTTATTTAGAGATTCCCTTTGTTTTTGTACTTATTTCACATGTAACAAAATTAGTGCTGCTACGTCTACAGAAACATTTAAGTGTAGGCTACTAAATAATAATATTCTGCTAAATAATTGTATGCTAAAGGTACAGCTGGCTATTTAAAACTCTTCGCTTAATCATGCAGTACTCGAGCACACAATATAAATGACAAGAGATTCGATTAACTTAGCTGTAGACGTTTTCGTTCAGCAGCTTTCAATATAATTGGCCTAAGAAAAGTTAAGTTTGCGTTTAGCTCGGGCGAGTGAATGCACGTCAGCTCTGGAGATGATTTCAATCACGCAGGCCGATTTTCTCCCCTCCGCCACCGCTAAATGGTCTATGACGGACGAACAGAGGCGATGTTACTGTTGTTCCCTTTGTTGACAAATCCATGAAACAACTTCAGCTCAGCAGTATAACAGCGCGACCTCTGACGTCGGCGGGTCACGTGACGCGGCTGATACTATATCTTTAAGTGAAAAGTAATCTATCAGACAGTCCTTAAAGCCTGCTTTTCAAAGCACGTGTCATCTTGACTCCTCGTTCCAAACGCACGCTTAAGTTTCAAGGAAATACAGCGGGAAGGAGACGAGGTGTAAAGAAGCCTTTGGACTGGAGAAATATTTTCTAAAGTTGAAGTTTTCCTGGCAGGCCGGGACTGACCTGCATTTATAGCCACCGGTCGTCATCTGATCTGACCGCTGCTCTTACCTTGGTTTGCTCCAGCAGTAAAGTGAGCGGTGATGACCCTGTCTGGAGGCACCAGTGCCAGCAACATGTCCGGTCAGACCGTGCTCACAGCTGACGATGTGGATATCGACGTGGTCGGGGAGGGCGACGAGGGGATGGAACGGGACAGCGACTGCGAGAGCCAGTGCATGCAGGACCGGGGAGATGAGGTGGAGGAGATCGAGGTGAAGGAGCGCAGCGACAGTCCATGCGAGAGCGCCGGCGAGGGAGAGTCCAAGGGGGATGCTCAGGAGAGCTCCACCGGTTCCATGCAAGGCAAGCCCAAGAACAGCCTGGTGAAGCCGCCCTATTCCTACATCGCCCTCATCACCATGGCCATCCTCCAGAGCCCGCAGAAAAAGTTGACTCTGAGCGGAATCTGCGAGTTCATCAGCAACCGCTTCCCTTACTACCGGGAGAAGTTCCCGGCCTGGCAAAACTCCATTCGCCACAACCTGTCCCTCAACGACTGCTTCGTCAAGATCCCACGGGAACCGGGCAACCCGGGCAAAGGCAACTACTGGACCCTAGACCCCCAGTCGGAAGATATGTTCGACAACGGCAGCTTTCTGAGGAGGAGGAAACGCTTCAAGAGACACCAGCCGGACATTCTCAGGGAACAGACCGCCCTCATGATGCAGAGTTTTGGGGCGTACAGTATTGGGAATCCCTACGGACGCCACTACGGAATTCACCCGGCCGCTTACACGCACCCTGCAGCCGCTTTGCAGTACCCGTACATTCCCCCGGTGGGTCCGATGCTCCCTCCCGCGGTGCCTCTCTTGCCCTCCGCAGAACTGAACAGAAAAGCATTTAACTCTCAACTGAGTCCAAGTCTCCAGTTACAACTGAACAGCTTGAGCACGGCGTCAATCATCAAATCCGAGCCGTCCAGTCGGCCATCGTTCAGCATAGAAAACATTATCGGAGTCTCCAGCAGCTCCCCGAGCGCACAGACTTTCCTGCGGCCGCCCGTGACGGTGCAGTCCGCTTTACTGAGCGCACAGTCTCTGTCCTTAACCCGGACATCAGCTGCCATCGCGCCAATTCTCAGCGTCCCGTCAAATATCATCTCCGGACAATTTTTACCGACAGCGTCCACAGCGGTATCTAAATGGCCTTCTCAATGATAATCAAACTATTTTTTTAGACATATATATTTTAAAGACGATACAGCACGAACTATAGGCAGCACTGGACAATTCGTCCGCCCCAATCTAGCCAATCTAGAAAATTCATAATCAAAAAGGAATGCTTTCAGTACAGGTAATGTTTGTAAATATTTGTACAAAGAAATTAATTTACATGTTGTTATTTCCTATTTCATTTCGTTGTCTAAACTTATAGCTGAGTGAGCCTTATTTTTCCGTAATATTTTGTTTTCATTCTGAAAGAACTGATTTCAAGAGCAATGTTTTTTCCTTTGTTTTCCAATATGAAATATTAAACTGTTCTTATTGAAAGACTGAAGAAGTATGTTTATAAAATTTAAATATATGTATTCTATGTAGCTATATTGTGTTGTAAATCAACTTCATTTGTTAATAAATATGAAAACAATCCAATGCATCTCAGGCACAGCTGACTTTATTAAATCAATAGATGATTTCTAGGAATGTAACTGATAAATAATGTAGGATAAATTACAGGTGTAGCCCACGTATATTACTTATGTGTTTAAGTATATGCAATAAAATTTGGCATTTTCATCATTAGAATATTTTTTTAAAACAAATATTTTCAGTTATGAGTGTTAAAGGCCATTAGAAACGATATGCCTTGATTATATATACATATATCTTTTTTTTTTTTTTTTTTGCAATTATAGGCTGTCTATTTGGTATATCAAATGGTCTATTATTTCAGAGGTCTTTTTAATATTTAAAATTATAATAATAATTTAATTATGAAAAAAAAAGTCAGTACATAAAAAAAATGATTTGATCTAATTGGGAATACAACTCTATGCAATTATTTCAACGGACCAGCATCTGTTTGAGCTTGTAAAACAACCATCAAAACCGGGTTCATTTTCAGACAGCCGTCCTTAATGCATTTAAAGACAACCTTCTAAAGAAATAATATACTAACAATTACTACAATCAGATTATTAATTATAAATTAAACCAAGCTTATTAATCCCACCCTTTCAACAATGTAGGTTACAAAAATATCATCATTCTTTCCAAATAAAAAGCTTAATAGCCGTCGAGAAGCAGCCGTATCCATTTACAAGTGAAAATGAAGTGCGACCTAAAAATGTTTGGGAAGTTGTTCTTATTAAAGCAACACTCTTTCACAGTTGTGTCTAGCTAATCACTTCTACTAAAACAGCAAATGGTAGATGGTGTGTGGCGCACAAGAGTTGGGGCTATATTTAAGTGATACCCATGGGAAAAGAAAAGGAGACGCTTCTTGAATTCACTTTCAGGCTAAAGACGCTGCTGAGACTGACCTCCTGAAAACATCTAACACAACTGTCTCCGTATTCCTTAAAATGCGATAAATGGTTATAAGCGCATTGTTCTGATGCCTTCTGTCAGTGGACTTCGACAGCATATGCAGTCATTTATTGCTGAATTCGCTGTTAAAAACAAAGCCTTATTCAAATTAACCCACATTTTCTCGTATGATATTTATTAATCGCGCGAATACCAGGCCTATGTAAAAGCTATCCCAGCTTCAGATTTTTTCCCTCAAGTTTTACTGAATATTTGGGCATTTAAAATCAGCGATATGCATGTTGGCTTATAAATAATTTTAAAAGCACAGCATCCGACAAGACGTTTATAAAAACGCGCCAAGAAGGTGATTAAGAAAATAAATCCGTTGTCACTACAAAAACTAAAACATATATCGCCTCATTCTCTAGGCTACTGCAGATGGTGTGATGATGATGATGATGATGATGATGATGATGTCTTAAGTGTATCGCTAGATGGCGTTTACAGGAATGAATTACATAAAAGAGACGACCGCTTTTGCCAATGGGTGCAAAGTTTCGATGCATCGACAGCAACCCGTGCTCCTATCTCTAAAATTAACGTGTTTCTGTCGCGTGGATAATGAACGCGCACGTGGAGCTGTTAGATGCTATTTGTTTTGGACCAGAGATACTGTGAAATTGTTTAGATTCAACGGGTTTTAATGAGGGATCTATTTCTAGGACGGCTGGTGGGAAAGAGTTGACTCTTTAACGAGTCCAAGGTTATAACACATCCAGCTTTTTGCCTATAGTCGCGAGCCTCGGATAGGCCTATATTGCTATTATACCAAAAATAAAGAAATAAAACAAATTAACAATAAGGCACGTTAGCCTACGCTATATAGATTTAATCATTATGAACATCAGTGATCTTTTAACTGTTGTTTAACAGTGTCTTGAGATTTTTGCCTTTACCATCAAGGCTGTTTATCCATTTAAGTTGGGTCGCGTAACATTTAACAGACGTTAAACAACTGTTTTGGGAACTTTCTATTTTTCTAGGCGTGTGAAACCCAAAGGAAAACCCCTTGCTGAGCATTTTGAAAGTGACAAGTGGTCGGACGAGTTTTTGGGTAAACTAAACGCGTTGACCTTTGTGGATCCACCTGCTCTCCGCGCTACACAGGTGTAGAGTCTCCGCGTTCCCACCTCCTCCTAACCCAATGCTTTACACTCATGTGCACGCCATGTTCATTCTTCTATATTAAATGTTGCATTAAAGATGTTTTTTTAAGACATTAAAGACATTATTCTGTAATCTTGTGTGTATGGGCTTTGTTTCTGAACAGCTTCTCTCGAACCTTTTTTTTTTTGCAACATTAGTTTCCTCTTTGAAGCTACCTTTCAAAGAAATAGATGTTAAAATACTAGAATTGTACTAGAAACGTACGAACGAATAAAAACAAATATTCAAAAATCACAATAGCCTACATGAGCTACTCGCAGGGCACCACTGACAAGCCCAGGTATCTCCTGGAGCATATCGCTAACAGTAATGTGGATCCAGTGGTTACTAAATATTTAAAAGGGTGCAAAGACGAAGCAGTAAATGACAAAGATGGCAAACAGGGACATTAACATGTCATTGAGCTGAATGTGACTAATAGGCTCCTTACTGTAATGAAAGTGTCATTGCAAATCAGCACTTATCCATGGTTATTATTTATAAATATTTGATGTCCCAACCACAAAGAAGCTGTCATATCCAGCAGCTCTTAAAATGAATGAAATGCTAACGATTACAACACTACAAGTTGAGGAGCTCAAGTCTGATTGTAAAGTGAGCAACAATTCCGAACTGGCTCATGGACAATGATGCAAATGCTCTCAGAATGTGACTGATATCTAATCTGAATCAAAATATTAAATTTATCCGTTTGTGTTTCTTTAATTCGTTTTAAAGATACACAAATATGTGTATGCGTAGTCCAATTTTATTTCTAAATCAACATTTAAAAAGTGTTATAGGATACTTATTTGCTTCACAGCCTAATTTATATGCTCTTATTTTGACCAGCATTGATTTAGGCATTTCAGGGATGAAGTTTATATAGTTTGTTTTATCCCGTCCATCCGTCGGGGATTACGTTAACGTTAGACTTAAGGCAGTTAATTCAGTTTCTTTACCTGGAGATGTTCCATAATCCATTATTTGATCATTGCGTATTTATTCAGGATCATCATCGAGCAACATCTTATTACTACTATTATTAACGTCACAGCGTATTACTACCAACATTCGAGTCAGACCCTGGGTTAAAGTTTACAAATCAGACCTCGACCGCTCAAACGCCAAACCTGTTCAATTACTTCAACCCACGTGCTCGTGTGCGATGTCATCACTAAGCGCCACCACGCTGACGTGTTGTTTCAGGAAGTGAATCTCAGGCGACTCGGCTCTCTAGGAAAGCATGAGCGAAGCAGCAGATGTGTGATTTTTAAATAAAAACCTTAAAGGCTACCAGGCATGGAGAACTGGAGCCTTACCTCGCTGTGCGTGCTGCTCGGTTTAACGTCGAGATGGGCGGTGTCTTTTCATTCCTACTCAGGTTTGTTCAGGAGCGGTATATTGACCCGTCAAAGTAAGCTGCAAGTGTTCAGAGCAACTCATTCATCTGTAAATAAGCTCATCTAAAACCAGCCAAGGGGGATAAACATTATTCGTGAAAGAATGTTATACGTGATGAATGTTGTACTTTATACATGCACGTTTTAATGAATAAATCATACTATTTTGCATGTCACTTAATGGAATAGGTGCAGGTAAACCGCCAATGTTCGGTGATTATGAAGCACAAAGACACTGGCAAGAAGTGACGTACAATCTACCTGTTCATGAATGGTTAGTCTCTCGTCCTTCTTTCATGGCCAAGTAAACCAGCATTGGTATAAGCTCCCTCTCCTTACATATTGTAGAATTATTATTTATAAGACCCAAGCTTATATGAATGCGGTTTAACAGGTTTCTTTCTTTCAAACTAGGTACTTCAATACTACAAATAATGATTTGAACTACTGGGGTCTTGATTATCCTCCTCTGACAGCGTATCACAGTCTGGTCTGTGCATACGTGTAAGTGTACCTGGTACAGCATCCATACATATTATATATGTATTTTTATACACATGCCAATCCCTGATTTAGTAAATAACCTGTAAATATTGTTCACATCTATTGCATCTTATTGTAATTCCTGATTATAGTTATTACAAACTGTATATTATGTTCATCCATCTGTACATATTATCCAGTTGTACATATCTTCTATAAGTGCACTTATACCTATATCCTGGACTTGCTGCTTATTGCACTCCTGGTTGGACTCAAACTGCATTTCTCAGCCTTGTACATGTGTATTGATCATAAAGTTGAATCTTATCTAATCTTGTATATATATTAATCTGTTGTATGGCTTGATGATGATTTAGAATTTTCTTTGCGCTGTATCTATTTTTCTAGAGCGAAGCTGTTCAATCCTGAATGGGTGGAGCTGCATGCCTCTAGAGGCTATGAAAGCCACTCACATAAGTTGTTCATGAGGGCCACAGGTAAGCAATGATATCAAGATTTTTTGATCCACCTGTAAACTTTTGTTCACATTTTTACTTCTAATGGTGCTTCCATGAATGAATTCAGCAGGCTGGCCACAAACCTTTTTTAAACATGATATTAATCATGAATTCATGCAGAAATAAAGATTATTTTTGTTTTTTGATTAAAATATATGCTTGTTCTGTGTATATAATTACTCAAATATGGTTGTATTTCATACACATCTTATGAAATCCATATATGTATATATGATAGATAGATAGATAGATAGATAAAATTATTGTTTTCAGGGAAATAACTAATTTTTAAAATGAAAATGTATAGTTTGTAAACATTAAAATGGAAATCTTTTAATAAGTTTTATGAGAGTTTATTCAAATCACTGCATTGAAGTGCTCTGAATAATTTGTCATAATGTTTTTAACAGCTTGCAGTCATCAAAGTCAATGTAGTCATATGGTTACATCTAGTGTAACTAGATCTAGATGTAAATCTCTGTAGATTAGGAGAAATATTTCTGTTCACACATATTAATCTTCCTCGTCCAAACAGTTCTTTTTACAGATATTTTGATCTACATTCCAGCAGTTTTGCTTTATTGTTTCCACTTTTGTGACGGGTCCTCTAAACAAAGGGTAACTAAAAGACTACTTTTGAGTTGGTATGTTGTTAAATTGGTTTGGTCAAAAATGTACCATTTTGTTCTCGTAGGTTGCCGCAGCTTTCTGCATCCTTCTATATCCAGGACTTATATTGATTGACTACGGTCATTTTCAGTATCCTTTAAACTTTACTTTAATTGCTATGGTATTTATTCATCTAAGCTATTCAGAGTCAGCATGTGCATAGTCTTTAACTGCAATTTCAGATATAACTGTGTGAGTCTGGGTCTGGCTCTATGGGGGATTTTGGCACTTGGTTTGGACTGGGATTTGTTTGGTTCCTTGGCCTTCACTTTGGCTCTCAATTACAAGCAAATGGAATTGTATCACTCACTGCCTTTTTTCTGTTACCTCCTGGGAAAGTGCATCAAGCAGGGCTTGACTAGGAGAGGGTGAGTCTTTTGGGTTGTTGCACAAACACTGCACTTTCTCAAGCTGACTGCAAAAATATAATTAATTGAGTTATTCAGAAGGTACGAAACCTAGTGCAGTAAAAGTAGGCCTGTCAGTGTTGTTGAGACCAATTATTGGTTGTCGACAATACAAACAATCCCACATTAGTGATGGAGAAAAAGCATATTGACTGTATCTATTGTATTTTTTTCTTACAGTTAAATACAGATTTGGCATAAGAAACTACTTTCAAAAATGTATGAAAAAAATCTTACATTTTACTTTTGACTAGCAGTACTGTAGTGTATGTATATTATAAGTTAAATCAAAATTGGACCTAAATTAAAAGTAAAATCTTTGTTAGGTTTTCATGGCCAAATAAATCATGGAAAACTGTTTATAGAAAATTGCATACAAATAAATAGTACATTTTAGTATTTGTTGATAATGTTAAGTACACCTTTAGCTGCAAGTGTCCAGCATGTTTTACAGCCCGATTGCCTTATTTATGCCTGAAAATAACAAATCCTTAATGTTCCTAATTAGAAACTTAACAACTACAGTTGGATTTGTTTTCTTTTATTATTCAATTTGACTTTGTATGCATTTCTACACCAGTCCTGCAGCCGGCCTCTGTGCAAGCACTCTGCTATCTTGCATTTGTTGATTTAGTAACAATGTACCAAGGGCATTTGGAGGCAGATGCATTGGTGGATTAGTTTGCCTGGGAAGAGTCATGTCCAGATGACTCTCTGGCCATGCCTGACCCTCCCTGCTATGCCTGTGCGTGCAACTGTATATCTACAGCTGAGAGGTGTTAGTTGCTCCAGTATACAGTACGCTGAAAAACTGAGACCTGTTGTCTCTACTCAAGTAGTCGAGTGACCTGATTTATGACCAATTAATTCTGGAAATATTTTTTCTAATGTATAATACACCTGATATATTAAATTAATAGTATTTTATGACAGATATTAATAAAATATGTAATATAAGTTAGATTGTCATATTGGTCAGCAAATCAAACCTGTTTTTGAGAATCCTGTTATCTAAAAGGATAGTTCAGCCAAAACGTTTAATTCTGTAATGAATTACCCTCCCTCATGTTGTTTCAAACTGTTCATCTTCAGAAAACAAAGTGAGATTTTTTTTTTTTTTATTAAATCTGAGGGCTCTTTATTTCTACAATTGTAATAATATTGTTACATTTCTGTGTACCCAGATTTAGTCACTTGGTCAAGATATCTGTGACTGTACTGGTGACCTTTGCCCTCTGCTGGATGCCCTTTTTGTCTGACCCCAAACAACCTCTACAAGTTCTTCATCGCCTTTTTCCTGTTGCTCGGGGTTTGTTTGAGGTAATTTAAATAATGTATATGTAGCATCACAAAATATTAATATTTAATAATTAATTAATATTTAATTCTGTTGAGCCAAAGCTGGAATAACTGACATTACCTTGCATTGAAAACTGAAAATTACTTATTTACTATTCGCAATCATTCACTGCGGTATGGGGCTGCATTTGAGCTTTATATATGTAAAACTGAAGTCAGATTTATGTTAATTAGTCATATTTCTTGCTTAAGGAGTGAGTTTTAAACGCATCATTACAATGTGATGCTTATTCAGCTCTGTTTTTGCCTGTTATCAAATTTTCAATGCAGGGTCAGCTTTGAAATGCCCTTGAAATCCTTATCCACATGCATTACATTTTTCTCTGTATGCATGCATGAATGCATAAATACACTGTTGCCAGAGTCTTATGTAGATACATACAGTAAACTGTACACAGTGTTCAGATTTGGATCTGTGATATTAATGCAAACGCGAGACTGACTTAATACACATCCAGCCAGTTAGATCCTCCTGTATTCATAGATTACCTCAATGAAACCCCTTGGATCCAGTGCAGGATTTATCCTTTAGATCTGATTAGTAAAACAAGGGTCTCACGTTGAGTTAATTGGAAAACTAGAGCTGTGTCCTGTTCGTTGTCTAAAGCCTTTTGTAAGTCAATACTGAAATACAGGGTGTACAAGTACTGCGGCTTGCTTTTGAAATGCACCCAAAAACCCTGTTGTCGAAGTAGCTGTGTTGTGAGAAGTAATTGAAAATTCTGCAGGGCTCAGGGCCCGGAATATATCATGCATTTGCCTGACATGAGGCTAACATAATACACAAGGTGTGAGTAATTCTAACCTAGAGCCTTGAGCATTTGTGACAGACTGAGCGCTAAGCGAGTCTTGGCTGTTGCTATCGTATACATCGGAGCATGGTAAAGCTAGGTGATATTTAACCGATAGCTAAATCCATGCTTTTTCCATGTCTGCAGAAAATTAAACTAATTAAATTAGGCACTACACTACAGATAAAACCACTGTGTTTGGTTTTTTTTTTTTGCGCTCATTGGTCAATTTGAGATTTTTGGCTAATTGTGCTTCCATGATATTTCTTCTTTCACACTATTGAAAATAAAACATGCAAAGTCCATATTTAAGTGTGATATCTTATTTCACTTTATTCAGTTACATCTGTAAATATAATTTACAATACATATTTTTAAAGGCTGTTTTGATGGGGGGTGGAAAATTTTTAACCTGCCTATATAAAATCTTTAGATTCCTATCTTTAAAAATTTAATGCAAATTATTGTGTTTTTATTTAAATAATGCATCACTTGCAAATTTGATTAAAAAAAAAAAACATGTCATATAAAACAGATGACTAATGTACTAAGATTAATCAGCTGAGCAAGTATGTTTTTTTTTGGGCCACACAGTGAAAGTTGACTTTCACTGTACAGACTAAAAACAAAACACAGACATTTTTTAAAGTGAGTCTCATTGGTGGGTCTCCTGTTCAGCTGTAGTGTCCACTCGTCTTCACACAGCTGTGAAAGACAGCAGCTGTGTTTTCGAAGATTGAGCACTATGAAGAAATTCTCAGAAGCAGGGCTGAAACTTTCATAACATTTACTAATTCTGTTGTTGCACAACTGTTAAAGGCCACCAGTCTTTGAGGAATCACATGTCGGTACCCCAGTAGAAAGGTCAGCGGGCACTCTGAACGGATCGGTTTCCTAAAGGGTGCAATTTGGCCTTCTGTATGTGGTAAAACCGCAGTCTTTGCAAACTCGGTGACGTTATTAATGTCCTTGGTATGCATTTGGACAGTCATTTAACCCTGTGTCTATAAGTTTACAAATAAGTGCATAGCTTTTTTTGACATCACGGTTACTTGACGGGAAAATTAATGGGAGTGTAATACTTCACCCTTGCCCTTTGTACCAATGCCCCCCAAGAATGCCCGCAGGAATTTTTATTGCGCTTTCAGTTGGGAAATGATTACGCTGAGTAATGTCACTAATGTGCTTTCTCTTTAAAAGCTGCATACCATTTAAAAATACTTAGCTTATATGTCAATGCTAATTTTGTAAGCATGATCATAAATTTGTGGTTATTTCAGAAAAGGGTATTTTCTTGAGCTGCAACGTTATTAAAAACAAGCAAGAAAAATCCTTCCCTTCACTCAAATTTTGTTGCTGATTAATTTCATACACTATTTAATGAAGACAGTGCTATTGCCATTAACCCCCCCAAAAAAAGGGTTTTAAAAAGTTTTAGGTAATTAAAATAAAGCTGAGGTAAAATATAATGTGAATATTATATGATTAGAAAATGTTAAAATAACTAATGAAAAAATTAACTGAAATGATAAATATTGCCTTGCTAATTAACTGGATAAAAAAGTATTAACGTTGAAATAC
The DNA here is from genome assembly GCA_034779775.1 of Enteromius afrohamiltoni. Lineage (NCBI taxonomy): Eukaryota > Metazoa > Chordata > Actinopteri > Cypriniformes > Cyprinidae > Enteromius > Enteromius afrohamiltoni. Next base: position 10,304,009 of record JAUYWG010000039.1, on the reverse strand, counting down.
TAAATTTACTAAAACTTAAATACAATGAAAATATTCAAATATTGATTAACGATATATGAACAAAATATTATTAAATATTGTCATTAATTATGGTATGAAGCTAATGCTATTTTTAATCTAAAAAAAACATTTAAGATTTCGACATGATACCTTCATAAAATTGTTTCATAATATTTAGAAAATACAAAAAGAAAATAATAAATAATATGTTTTAAATATATAGTATAATAGAATAGAATACAAAACTAGAATAAAAAAATATAAATTTCAAAACAATGTTTTAAATGATATTACCTTTACTTTGAGATTTTAGGTGATTTATTACAGTTACCTCGAGCAGTGCATTCCATGTGTTGTTTAATATTCCCTATATTTTAACTCTTAATTTTGTATGTATATGTAATCTAAAGGCATTTGCCTGCGTTTAAATGAACTCGCTTTAATTTGACTCTAATGCTAGTTATTACAGCATAAAGTTAAATATAAATGTGTTATCCTGGGCTTTAATTGAAATTTACACAAGTTTAAACGACAAAAGAAGTCGAAAACTGAACTAGCGGTCAGTGTATCATTTGTTCTCGTTGTGTCACGCATTAGTTTAGTGACTTTGACAGCATGTGTTTGTTGACAGGATAAAGTGGCTAACACATGGTGCAGCTTGAATGTGCTGATAAAGATCAAGACCCTGCTGTCCAGAGAGACTCAGCTGTTCCTCAGGTAATCCTTCTCCATCCATTTACCCGCCACCCTTTCTCCTTTTCCTTTGTCTCTTTATGCATCTCTATCTTAAAATCTTTCTCAGTATATTCCCTCTTACCATGTTTGTGAAACGCATCTAATTATAACAAGGAGGACACCGTGGGATTATGGGTAGTTAATGGTAGCGCAGAGATTTTGAGATACTAATATGTGGATGCTAATCTGCAGGTGCAAGGGCTTGGTCAAGATTATTTCTTTGACTATTCACTTTGTTTAGTCTATTTTTGCAGGTCAGTAATTAATTGTCTCATTGGTCTATTTTTAAAGGTGCACTCAATCATGTTTTCCTCGTTAAAAAAGTTTTACACATAAATAAATGAATATGATTATTAGAAATGTTTAAAATCGAGTATTTTCATGTGTAAAACGAAGCCTGAAGTTATATACGTAAGCCTAATTAAACCTGTTTTACCTTTTAAACAGAGCTGGTCCACTCACTGGGCAGCCATTTTGAAAATACTGTGCACTTGTTCTTGGTTAACCTGCTATCGTTGTACATTTTCATTTACAGAATAAATTAATCATGGCTGACTGTAAGCATTTGCATGATGCTACATCCACACCACTAGGTGTCAGTATGTGTGTAGTTTGAGCCTCAGTTATCACGCACACAGACCGTCAGCTGATCGCACACTTATCTGGAAACACTTCAGGACTTTCAAAGTCGTTGTCAGAATTTGTTAAATTATACATGATTTCTGGGAGATGCGTGTGACGTGTTTTTTTTAATGTCGAACCCCTTACGAAAGAAAGCGGTTGTGTTTACATCTGTGATGACTAGCACTTATCAGAATCAACTAAAGGCTGGGTTTTCAAAAGTACATATTTAAAAATTGTGACCTAAAATCTTTTAAAAAAGTGAGAGTTTTACACACTTATTTTAGCGACAATTTTCACAGAAACATGATGCCGAATGAAACTTGCTTGACATCACAGCCTTATGGGCGGGCCTTGACCAGTGAAACCTGCCATGCATTCTGGCAGTGAGACTAGTATATGTGACCCTGGACAACAAAACCAGTTGTACGTGTTAATTTTCTGAAATTAAGATTTATAAATTATATGGAAGCTGAATAAATAAGCTTCCCATTGAAGTATGATTTAGATGGATAGGGCAATATTTGACCGAGATACTACTATATGAAAATCTGGAATCTGAGGGTACAGAAAAATCTAAATGCTGAGAAAATCACCTTTAAAGTTGTCCAAATTAGATCTTATCAATGCATATTACTAATCAAAAATTAGGCTTTAATATATTTTCGGTAAGAAATTCACTAAATACCTTTTTTGGCAAATTAAAAAAATAATAATAATTTTGACCCTTACAATGTATTTTTGGCTATTGCTACAAACATACCCCAGCGACTTAAGACTGGCTTTGTAGTCTAGGGTCACATATGTACTTGAAGACTTGCGACATTGCATTGGTCAACTCTGAGTTAAAAATTTTTGAGTTAAAACCCAGTGTGTTCATAATTAAGATAATAACATGACACCAATGTTTAATATAAAGTAGCAAAACAGACTGTTTTGTACAGGCTAAAAATAAATGGACGCAGATGAGACAGAAAGCCAGACCCATAGAATTGACCCTTTTTTAGACAAGAAAAAGGTGGATAAGCCAAACATTTTTTTATAATTAATACAATTTTTTAAAAGAAATTAAATTGGCTAGGGCTCAATGTAAAATTGTCTTCATTATAAACCGTTTCAAAATCAAACACTCAAAAATGTGTAATGCTAAATATCTCAGATCGCATCTTTGATAATACATACTACACTATTTTCATTCACTGATTTACCACAGAGCTCAGGCATTGATCAGCGGTTTCCACAAAACTGTCAGCGAATGAAAATCATGCAGTGTGCATGCATGATGAGAAAACAGCAATTAAAAAATTTTCGATATGTTAGCAGAAGCTCTGCGATTCGATGGTATAGTCTTGTCACATATATAACGCGTCACTTTAAAGCAAGCAGCTTTACAGTATTAAACATAAAAAGCAGTGTCAGTGTTGCTGTAGGCTATAATTGCAGTTCTTCTGTTTTTATTCACGCCTGACTTAGAACAGAGAATATTTCTCACATCAAAAAAGGAGAGCCCCAGAGCTGGCTTACCTATTGCATAAATGCCACAGACCACCAAGGTGTTTACCAGCCAGAGCAAAGATTTCTAGAAAGTGCTTTCTCTATACATTGTATCACACCTCTTACATTTGCATCTGATGTGATGGACCAGATTCTTGTCCCACTGGGGTCATTCATCTCTAATAGGGTCAATTTCCTCCAAGAGAATGACGATTGAGGGCTTCAAGTAATTCTGTGAGTGCTCAGCAGGCCATCCCTGAATCTCATGCATTTTCTGCATGCTGGGATCTTTCTTGTTGACTGTGAGGATGTATAAAAAGATCAGGCAGCCATGTCCTCTAGTTCCATGGGATAGATTACAAGCTTTGGCAACAGGGCCTCTTGATCGTATTTCTCTGCTTGGTTTGTGTGTACAGTAAATCATTTTTATTCATGTATGGCTGTATTTGATGAAATCTTTCTCATTTTTCGATTTCAGTTTTGCTCTTACTCTGTTGTTCGTCCTGCCTTCATCTTTAAAATTGTTGTTCAAACCCACTCTATGGCAGTTTAAGCTGGCCTTGGTAAGTGGTGTCATGACTGTGTGTTTGTCTTTGACAGTTCAACGACTTGTATTTTTGACCACTGACTCCCCTGATCTGCTTTTTTTGTAGGTGAACACCTCCCTGGCTTTTTTCCTCTTCTCCTTCCAAGTCCACGAGAAGTCTATCCTTTTAGTAGCCTTGTAAGCAATGGAATATCATTTATATCACTTGATCTAAACGCAATTGCTACTTTTGCTTAAACCACTTTCATTGATGTAGAAAAAACACACAAACAAAAAATCTGTATCCTGTTTAAGATTTTGGAAGTACTTTAAGCATGAAAGTACATGCTTGAAAATAATTTGGTGTTTATTAGAAGCTACTTAGGATTTACTGATATTATATTTTCACCGTTGACTTCGCTTTCTAACTTTAAAGTTGGGTCTAGCTGATACACTCTGTAGTATGATAAAAAAAGTAATATTGATTGATCCCTATGTAGTAGAAACTCCACCTTTAATTAAATTAATAATTGTTTAGTGCTATAATTTCCCATACTATGAATCAGGGTTGCCAGATTTCCACAACAAAACCCACCCAATTGCTATTCAAAACTAGCCCAATCGTGTTTAAGGGGGTAAAATATACTTTTAGGTACGGCAAAATATCACATTATTTGGGTCACATTAACCCACGGCAACAGTGCTTAAGTAGCCCAATTCCGCAACACTGTCCCGCCTGTTTATTCTTGGAAGTCATCTTACATATAATGGTATACAACATATGCAAATAACTAGCTCCGGTCAGCAGATTTTAAATGTTGTGTTTTATCCTGCATGTGTTAGCCAATCGGTAAGGCATGTTTCTGGATTAAGGGTCTCTATTGGGTGTTAAAATTTAGCTGACGGAGGAAGTGTAGTGATTGGATCACTGAGAAGAGATACTGATACATAGTCCTTGCCCTCTCAACTACATAATTATAGCATTGGTATCATGTAAACATATCTGTGATGTAGTAAATATAGTCTTAAAAGCCAAATATATGTTTTACAGGCCAGTTTGCCTTGTCGTCAATGAGATACCTCTGATCGCCATTTGGTTTCTACTGACATCAACTTTCAGGTAAGATCTCAAGCAGTATGCAAATTACAGTACAATAAATTAATCTTTACGGTTTAGATAGCAAATAACTATATAGTGAGAAGAGTAGTAGCCAATAGGAGAGTCCCAGCTGTCCACATTAATTGTTGTGTGCTTGGTTTAGTGTAAGGATCTCACTGGATTACATGACATAGCCCACATACCATTTAACTAAGACCCCTTTGTGTAAACACAACCCACCATTCTCTAGAATCACACTGCCTGCTTCCACAAAACTGTTTTAATGCTGCATATTTATGTTTTTTAGCTGAAGACATGATGTTCTTTGTTATGTAAGATAATTGAATTATATTCTATGATAGAGTAATTGTTGCACTATTAGGGAAATATCCACAAGAACATACAGAGACAACACATTGCCACAGTTTTTTATGCCTTAAACGCACACCATTCATTAGCACGCTTTACACTCGTTACAGCGAAATGTTCAAAATTCACAGCTAGTATTGTTTTTTTCTGCGTCATGACCTGTTCTGCTAACACAAAGATTGTTTTATTTTGTCAACACCATCTCAATGGCCGTATTATGCATGATATGGTTGGTGTGCAAATTATTGTTTTTCAGTCAAATGCCTACGGAAACAGCTCAGCTAGCTAGCTAAAGGTTTACTTCCATGTCTAATATACTTATGCGAGGTTAAATGCATATGCCTATGTTGATCTTATCAATGCAAGTTACAGAAAACGTGGTATTATTTTACAATAAGGTTCATTAGTTCTACAGCATTTATTAATATTTTACAGCATTTACTAATGCATTATTAAAATCACAAGTTTGTTTACATTAGTTAATGCACTGTGAGCTAACAATGAATGATTGTATTTTTGTATAAACTAACATTAACAAAGATGAATAAATATCAATACATTACTTATGTTTACAAATGACACCTTATTGTAAAGCGTTAGACCTGCTGGAAAATGGGCGTAATTGTGATAACTGAACAATTTTAATTAAAACATTGAAAATATTTTTGGGGAAAAAAAAACATATTATAACAATATTTATTACTTAAGAATTTATGTAATGCTATTATTTCAGCCTAAGGAGATTTGTTGTTCGTAAAACAATTTAGTTAAATGTTTCATTTATAAAATAGTTTGTTAAATTTAGGCTTTTCTAATAACTAAACTGTTATTTTTACTAAAAATTTTAAGCCATTTTAGCGAAAAGAATGAATATGACAATCAATTAAATGGGTATTTTTATTTTTTTTTTTTACACAGAGACTGTCCCCTCATAGAGGTCGCCATTTTGAAATAACAGAACAACCAGAAAACGTTATCTTGATCACCCTGCTATTATAAGTCACTTTTATTTGCTAACTAACGCATAATGTATTTCTACTAAGTGCAAACATTTGTGTGATTCTACAACCACACCAATAGGTGTCGATAAATTTTCAAATGGCAAGACTAGTCGAATGCAAGGAACGTTATCTTGATCACCCCGCTATTATCGCACTTCCAGTTACAAAGAAAATTAATCCTGTCTGACTACAAATAATTAATTTGTACTTAGTGAAAATATTTGCATGATTTTACCTCTATACCACTAGGTGTCAGTATATGTATTTGATGTAGCAGGTATATGACGATTGCTACATTGGTCTGAACGGCAGCTGTATCATAAAATTACACCGGGATAAATAATCACGCATTGTACGCATCTTGAATTATTTTGTTTTTTGTTTTTCATAGCATGCTCCCTCTTCTGCTGAAGGACGGTTTGCTGTTGCCTTACGTGGTGACCTCATTGGCGTTCCTCTTTCTGAGTTTGTATCTGCTCTCCGCTTTAGAGATAAGTACAGAAGAAGAGCTCAGACTGGGTTTCTATCACAAACTCTTTCAGCGCTGGATGCCCAAATTCAACCTCAGCCGGATCATTAAATGGAAAGTAAGTTAACACTGACGTCTCGGCCTGTTACTCCACACCACTGATGTTAATGACATCGACGCTTATGAAGAAGTCAGTTAAGCGCTCTGGCCCACCTGAACGGCTCATAACTTTTCACATTAGCTTGACCCCATGCTCTTCTTAGCGCTTTTGCAAGACCGAATGTTTCAACAGCTTCTTGTGTGAATGTTCGAGACCAGGAGGTGTGCTATTTGTGTAGCGTGAGTCATTAACGCAGGTTTGCCTAGATATATTTATTTACACAAGAGACATAAATAAGGGGGCCCTACGATGAAGGTAGTGTTTCATTGGGGGGTTGTGTTGCTCACACCAGCACTTCCACTGATCCTTTACTCCATCTGTCGTAAATAGACATGTTAATGTTTATACCTCGACTCACCTTCCTGAAACAGGGTGGAAAATAAACATCAAGTTACAAGGATCTGTGTCATGCTGAGCACTTGACTAGAACTAATGGACCTTTGTCATGGTGGTACGTCTTCTCTCTTATAATAAGTGTTGTCACTTTGTCTTTTATAGTTCTGGTTTTCGCTGGTGGCCATGGCAGCGTTGAGCTTTACGAGCGTGTGGTTGAAGCCTCCGGCCATGTTGCCCGATCTGTTTCCGGTGCTGGTCTCAGTCTTTTCCTTTCTCCACTTTCTGGGCTTCATCATATATTTCAACGTGGTCCAGTTGATGGAGCCACAGAGGAAAAGGAGTCAGAAGAAAACAAACTGAAATATGTCTTCAAAGACACTCAATGCCAAAGGAAGAGCTACAGCCAGGACGACGGTGGACGGAAAGGACGGTTCTTTCGGTTAGAATAGAACAGGATGGGAATAGTTTGGGAAAATTCAATTTCCTCTTAACAAGGTTTAAGGATCTTGCTTGAGAAGAGTGAATTCAATGAAAGGAGATACAGTTTTGCCAGACTTTCTCACTTGTTTGCCTTGGAGACAAATTTGGTTAGTGGGATATTGGTATTGTGTAAATGGCCAAACCGTAAGGATATTATTTTTTACATTTTTGATACATCATTAAATGATTTTGTACCAAATGAAAGTGTCTCCAGTGTTTTCAAATGACCCAGCAGTGAATAAAAGTGGGGTTGCGCGATTTGGGGAAAAACTGTGATTTGATTGTTTGTATTTAATAAACATAATGTAAAAATCGCTCTAAGCCACATCACAATTTTATTTATTTATTTATTTCTGTTTTGGTTTTAATCACACAGCCCTAAACAAAAAAAAAAAAAACTACAAATTCATTTTTTATTTCCGGTAGTAAATTTAGAGAAAAATATTCATTAATACAAAGGAATAATCTTGGCAGTGACTGAAGACATGAGGCTTGTGCTAAAGCTACGCATTAAAACGTTTCAACTTCATGAGCTGTAAAACAAAAATGATGGAAGGAGACATATCAGAACATAATGCTGTAAAGCTGAAATACCAAGGGGAAAAAGTACAAGCAATCTTTTTCACCCCTCTTTGTGCGAGTTAATGACGGCCATTAAAAAAAATCCATTACAACTATAAATGTTATCAGGTCACAAAGGGGCTAGTGTGTTACAGCCTGAGCAAGGTCTAGAGACGCACACACACACATACAATGAGAAGAGAAGAAACAGGTTTTGGTTTGACTGTCTTACTCAATATACGAGTCACAATACTGGAGTGCGTGATACAGTTTTAATGGATGGTGCTAATAGTAACCATGTCTTGATATCGAGCCATTAACAGTCGATGGTGAACAGATCAAATTCTGAAATGCTTTCCTTCTCAACTGTAGCGATGCAAAGTGTGTGACAAGTGTGTTTTGTTAGGTCAGCTTAAGCTTGTGTCCTTGAGACAGCCTCTAGAAGTGATAAAGAGAGTTACGTGATCCACCTTGAATGGGCACCAATTGCCTCCCATGTCGAACATCGAGAAATGATCCCTCAGCGGCTGCCAAAATAAAGAGACAGATCCACCATAAATACTCTTCTGTATATCTGTGCATGTGTAGTATTCCAACATCTGCTGTTGCATTCTCAAATACATATATGTGAGTATATGCATACATTTCTCTCCGTATCAGCCCTAATGGGACTGTATGCCAGGAGTAAGAACACTATTTTCGCAGCGACGCAGCACACCGTGTATTGTAGAATCAACATTTTGTCAGATTCCCGGTGAAAGGTGGGGGGGGGCTTTCAGAAAATGGATTCAATGTAAATGTGTCTGAGATGGGATGGCAAGGTGTCGGCAGCGCTGTCTCATTTTGACTATGCCGGAAAGACTGACAGCCTCTTCAGACATCTCGCCGCTTTCAAGCTGACAGGATGTTCAGTGTACATCAAACAAGCTGACAGAGAACTGCAGCTCTGCCAAAACCAGAACTGTTCCAATTGCTACTGTGCACAGAATTTTATGCAAACAAAAAAAGCATATTGGGTGTAAAAGTCTGTGGTATAATACAATATGCTATGTCTATTAAATTAATATTTAGGACTGAGATTACAAGTTTTTTATGTTCACCTAAGATACATGTATTTAATTTTTTTAAAAATCTGTAAAAAATAACTGTTAAAAATTCTTACATTTTAAAATTACCATTTTTTTTTTGTTTTGTTCTTTTTTTAAAAAATGTAATTTATTCATGTGACAAATTTTTAGCATCCATTACTCCAGTCTTCAATATCACATTATCATACAGAAATCATTATAGATTGCTCATTTAATGTTCAAGAGACATGCATTTTTATTCTTCTTCTTATAAAAAAAAGATTAAAAGATAATACTTTTTTCAGGACTCTTTGATGAATAGAAACAAAAACCTTTTGAATAAAATTATATTGTGTAATATTATAAATGTCTTCACTGTCACTTTTGATCAGTTTAATGTATCCTCGCTGTATAAAAGTATATACACAACGGTTGCACTTATGCATGTTACTAACAGATTCTGGGTAGAATATACCCAGTCTGGCTACTGTATAAAACTAGTTACTGCAGAATTGCATGAACCTCAGTAAAGTGACAAGCTTTTAAAGTTTGGTTAAACAACCAGTACAATACAAACCCAGGTGGGGGGAAAACATACCTTAAGATTGCCTTCAGAAATTCATAAGAGCTGCCAGTCTGTTTCATCCCTGTGGAAGCAACATAGATAGATTACCACACACTTTATCTAGCATTAGAGACTAGATAATTCATTTACACGAATAAGACACGTGCACATGTAACATATCAGGTAAATCCATCCATCAGTCATAGATTTTGTATACTGCTGCAGCTGCCAGAGCTGCTAGATGATCTAAATGCAAATTATGTGAAATGCATTGACTAAATGCACTCCTGCGGGACGTGTGTGGACAAAACAGAGAGCAAAACACATGCTGATAGTTGCTCAACTCTACCCTCCCCATCCAAAGCCCTCTAATATACAGCAGCCCTTTAATTGTGCTGGTGTTTTCCATCAAAAAGACTAAAATGTTCCCCAAACAGACCCCATTTATCCTTCAGCAGCTCAGGATTGATGTGATATTAGCAGGGTCTGTGACCCCGTCCCGGCCAAGAAGCAAAAACCTATTTGTTTTATTACATTTTAAGGAATTTTTAATACAGTCTATTAAGGCTGTCTTACAAATCTCCCATGGCTCTACCCCGTCTGCGGCCTGATCAATTTTTATACTGCTGATCCCCTTCCTTCTCATTTTGCCATTGCAAAATTCATATTATATAGGATTTTCTTATGGAAAACTTGCCATAAAAATACGTTACTACATCTGCTGATGCGCGAAGAAGGAGAAGGCTTTGGTGAAGATAAAATTTGTTTCAGCGGTAAGCAGAACTGTTTAAATGTTATTTATGTTTATGCTCCAAAAAAAATATATTGTGAAGTGCAACATTGATTTAGAACATAACAATGTCTCCGTATGGGCGTAGAAGAGGTGGAGGCAGGGGCCGATTTATGAATCCTTTGCTCAGCTCCTTTAATTGAATTTTCCAAATCTCTCGCCACACAGAAATAATCAATACCCTCGGTCCAGGCGACAAACTTGCCTCAGAATTATTGCACTCTCTCTTTTCCCATTTTGCGCTCATCAGCAACATGTAGCGTGAAGCTCGGGACTTGGTAATGCCTGAACGAGCCAGAAAATTTACAGCCGGTCTGATTGTTTAGGAGGGATGGCCTCTCTTTAACGCTTGGGAAGAACTTTTGTCATTTTCACCATAAACATCTTGCTTGCCAGTTGCCCTTTCGCCCAAGGTTATGTTTTGGGAAGCCATTAGATGAAGGGGCTTCTGTTAGAGACATGGATTCAGCGGTTTGCCTGTCGAAGTTAAAATATCCTTGTGGATTTTCTCAGCTGTCTTGGCGGTATCAAGCTGCCTGGTGCTCAGCTTGCTTTTACACGAGTAGTGTCATATCCTCGCCATCATATGTCATCCGCACCAGCTCCTGTATGGCTCAAGTGACACTGTGTGTTTGAGAACTCTAATAGCAATGATGTGTCTCTATGAAATCCAGGGTATTAGTGATCCGTGCCAGGACCTAATAGTGTCCCAAGAGAGCTTCAAACACAACATCTTCGACTACCTACGTATAATTCGTCTTTAAGCCTCATTTATTTAAAGCTTAGTAATGCTGCAGCAAAAAATAGTTCTGGGCGGTTGTGCATGTAGGAAAATATTCAATAACCTTATGAACACAAATTAGGGAACCTGAAGGAATTTCAAGCCTTGACTTCAAACCCTTCTAAAATGTAATGAGAAAAACCTCACTGGAACGAAACGCATTATTTGTACAGGACATACTCTGATGCTCAGTTTGATAACTGAAATCTGCTTACTGAAACGATCTGTATTTAGCTGCGTTTCTGTGAAAATGTTTGTTTTCATGGACAATCACAATCTTTTCTTGGAGACGAGTAATTTGATTTCGTCACACCAATCTATTCCACAGTGCCAACACAGAAATAGCCAGACAAAAGGCATTTTATAACACAAATCACCAAAAAAATGCAATTTAAAATAATATATTTTGAAATGAAATTTATGGTAATGGTAAACCTGAATTTTCAGTAGCCATTACTCCAGTCTAAATCATTTTAATATGCTGAATCACTGATTTTATTATCATTATAGATTTGGTGTAAACTGTGATGCTTTTTTTCAGGATTCTTTGTTGAAGAGAAAATGTAAAAAGAACAGTATTATTTGAAAAATAAATCATTTGTAACATTAACCCCCAGTTTCACAGACGAGGCTTAAGCTAGTCCCAGGTTAAATTGCATGTTTGAGCTGCCTCAGATGAAAATATCTTGCTATGGCATATCTTAAAACATATCAGTGTCGTTGTTCTGTGTTAAGATGCACACCTGTAATATTTTCTTATAAGGCATTTTTGTAAAAGTTGCTTAAATATCTTAATTTAACTAATGCCTAGTCCTGGCTTAAGCTAAGCCCCTGTTTGTGAAACCGGGCCTATAAGTATCTAAACTGCCACTGGATTAATTGCTGTATAAAAGTACAGATTTCTTTAAAAGAATATAATATCTTGACCAAATTCTACGTCATTTTGACAACATCTGCATATGACTTTTTCATAATGGCACATGCATATTTAATTTATTTTTTCGGTGCATGTTATATTGTTGTCTTAAAAGGGTTGAATCTCTTTCTAGGGACGTAAACACTCTTGTACTGTTGTTGTTTTCTGCATTGATAAATTTCATGCTCCACCATGTGATCAAGATTGTGACATTCCTTTGGTGTTGAGCTACAAGCAACATATACGCAGAGGTCCTCAAGTGTGACTAATTAAAACAATTTCAGGCGACCTTATCTTAAAAACATGCTGAACTTCATCACAATCCAACCATTGAGTTGCAACAAATCACCATTGTGCGATTGAATCACAAGTGCAGCTTTGCTGGGGGCTGAATGTGTGCTTGAAATAATCTAATTAATTCTGTCCCGTGAAGAGGAGCTCTGGCTTGTTTGTGTTAGGAAAATGAAATATTTGTCTTAGAAAAAGAGAACCTTTTATTTGCATAAAGACTGAGACAAATTTCTATGAGCAGGCCGCATTGAGAAACCAAATCTTGTAAATGACTATTCAGGGGTTCCCATGTGACCAAGATCCAGAACTTGTGCTTGTGCCCTAAATCAATCATGACTCACATATAAGTGGAACACAAAATGTTTTCTTTCTCTTGCTCTTTTAAGGAAAGCAGTGGGGTCAAAATCATCATACTGTAATTGGAATCAATTCTATATGGCAAATAATTTATCCTACTATCAGTCTAACAAAGACTGTGTTGTGATAGGGAAACACTCAAGATCTGAAACAGTTGTGTGTTGGTTGCCATCTAATCTGACAGAATTACTAAGACTGAATCTCCACTTAAGATAAGTGTAATCGTTCATGCTTTTAAATGGCAAATAAACTTTTACATTCAATTCTGAGCATTCATTTGATCCCCGGATTCACTCACCTTGGAAATGGCCCTTGTTTCTGTCTGCTCTGTGTTCACAAGATGCAATTTTAGCACCTGGAAAGCAAAGAATTCATTTTTACGTTTCACACACAGCAAGAATTGATAGCCAATACTCTCAATGGCAAATAAATTGTTTAAACACAGTCTATAAAGCGACCTTGAGAAAGTCAATCATTTATTATCCATGCATTATGCCGTTTCTGCACCGCAGCAGAAAAGATAAAGGGCTCACACAGATTCTCGTGTCTCTTGAGTTCAGTTTGTAGATCAGCAGGACTCATCAGCATGAGACTCCTCAGCTCACTACTGCCCTCTACTGGCTACAAACAAACATTCATAAGAACAATTTCGTATTTTATATATATATATATGATATTTCTGTTTCAACTTCAGTTAGGTGCCTAAAAATGTAGTTGGCATCAAAACAAGCTTAGTCTGTACTACATATTCAGAAATAAGGGACCAAATATAATCATTTAGATGATAACTAAGGCCTCTCAATGTTTGATGGTGAACTAGTCTTCCTTTTACATACACTACAAAATGATACACTGGTTTTCATACTACATTGGATCCACATACCACTAAACTTTCCAGCTGTTGCCTGTATTTCATGAGGTCCTTGAAAGATGTTTTCACCTTAGACCTGAGGAACAGAATTCTGAGGAGGAAAAGGTATTAAAAACAAAAGAAAGACCAAATTTGTATTTGTATAAGTATTTATTAGTTAAACGTTCGATTTCAGTCAACTAATGGGATCTTACTAGTGTTGTCAAAAGACTTGGTACTTCGGTACCAAGACGGTACTAAAAAATTTGAAATGTTAGGGCATCAGGTTATCTGAAGTACCGGTAGTACCGAGCAACGGGTCAACCCGGTTCTTGCTGCGCTACCCGAAAGGTGCGCAGTTGCGTGTTCTTCATGCAAGCACTGAGAGATGGCGACCGGAGGTGCTACTGATGAGGCGGCTCTGAATCTGGAGGAAAGAGCCACGTGTGGAAGTATTTTGTTTTTGAGGCTGATGACGAACGCAGCATCACTGACCACCAAAAACCCATCTGCAAGCGGTGTCATCGAAGTTTTAAGTCAAAAGGAGGAAATACACCGAACCTTATAAAACACCTCAAACATTGCAATTTGCTTAATAGTTAATCGTTACTGTGCGTTTGGACGCTCTGACGTAGATGGAATGCTTGTCTTGTATTTAAAGGGGCTGCAAATAAAACAAGCTTGTGCGGACTGACCACACGGAGGGTATAAGTTAACCT
>JAUYWG010000039.1:10275194-10289722 GCA_034779775.1 Enteromius afrohamiltoni | reverse complement strand
ATAGTTTGCGCTGTTTGATTAAATAAAAGTCCTCTTATATAAAAGTGTTTTTGTGTTTTGCTTTGGTACCGAAATTGTTACAGAGAACCGTGGATTTTCACTGGTACTGGTACCGAATACTGAAATTTCACTAGATCTTACCGTAAAATGTTACCAATTATTAAAATTCAAATATTTATGACTTGTATATTTTTCATTCCTGAACTGTAAATCAGGCAAGTGCCATGACAAAACATTTTAAACATGTTACATTCTTGCTCGATAAGGACACTGAATTCCCAACTCATATTCAGTATCCTTAAGTCTGTGAGAAGACAAGCTGACTAAGAATAAGATATTCATTTATTTTTAATACATGTTTAAAAATATTGGAAGACATATTAAAAGGTTGGCAAAATCTTACACAAGGACCGTCGTCCAATCACACTCAACTTCTACATTTTGCACGAGAAGTTCTCTTGGGTTTGACTTCCCAAATGAATACTTTCTTAAATGAATCATAAGCCCGCTCTCTTTATTGATGTTTTTATATATATTTAACTAGCTTCCTCTTAAATGACTGCACTATAAAATTCAAAACTAATGCTTGTCTTGATGGATCACACAGAGCTCTGTGTTAGTATGCGTTGGAAAGGAAATAGGTCTTTTCTTAAACTCTCCTTATCCAACTATTTTTAGTGCTATGTAAATCAACGGGGCTTTTGGCTGGTGATGAAACTCCCTCCATGTCCTGTCATTAAATTCTGATCAGTCATAATGGCTATCAGCCAAGTGGGACAAAGGAAATATCCAGTAATGAGGAGAAATTTCTGTCTGTTCCACTGCTGCAGTTATACCAATGTTAGTAGCTTCATAAAAATAGACCTTAATTGCACTCTGGTTTATGTAAAATACTGAGTAAAAAGTTTAATACCGTAAGCCAACAACAGAATTCAAATAATAAACTATGCATGGGCCAACAGCCGAAAAATAACATTATTAAAACATTAAGTACGTATTTTCTTTTTTCAGTTGTTATGTTTCGTATGAATAATCTCAAATATCATTACAGAATTACATTATCAGCCCGTTTAAAAGGATATATCTACATCCTTACCTCTCAGCATCTGTCATGGGCTCTTTTGTTTGAGGGGGATTCGCTTTCTTCCCACCTGCTCTGGAATTACCTGCTGACGAAGCACTAAATGTCAGCAATTTATCAAATCAGCATGAGCAAAGATATTATTAATGGCTGCAAAGACAGCTAATCTAAATGCAATATCACTGGATTACAAGAGACCCCTACTGTACAGGATTTAGGCAACAACATGACATGAGCAGGGGATTGTTTACGGTGATATATAAAGCGAAAAGAACACACACATCTCACTCTCTGTTCATAATGACAAAAAAATAAAAAATACAAAATCAAAAAAAAACTCCTGGGGGGTAAAATATAAGTTTTATAGGTCTAAGAAAATACAGTAGCTGGTCTGAGGGTTTTAGTACCTGCTGGTTTTGTCGTGGGACTCATTTGGATTCCAGTCATAGGGGAATAATCCCTGTTTGGTGCTCGCCTCTTTGCTGGGCTCTAAAATAGATACATTTAAAACACCGGCATGGATTTCTTTATATTATTTTACTTTTATTAAAAAGTTCATGATTTAATGAACTCACGTTTTCTTTGTCTTGTAACTGAAGGGCTCTCTTCACGCTGTATGGAAAACTCAAGTTTATTATAGGAATCAAAAGGCTAACATCATTTCTGTGATTGACGCTTTATGTGGATGGCATCCATAACAGCATATGTGAATCTACAAAAAGGAGCAGTTTATGTTTTTGTTTCTATTATTGCATTATTAGATGAAATTAATATTACGTGTGACAATGCTCGTACTATCTATAGGCTGTTTATCTGTGTTACGATAACAGTACTGTAAAAACTCAAATTCGTTGACGTTGAAGCATATTTCTTATTATTGGTCTCACGTGAAGGACACTGGGCGCGTAAAATGTTAGATATGGTATTATATGAAGTAAGTAGTATTACGGTAACTATTATTCAGTACGGCGTAACGTTAATGTTGAACAGCTTAAGAATGCTAGCAAATACTTCGTAAAGATAACATGAACACAAACATATCGCTGAAATACTCGATTCTATCGCAATGTTGAAACAATCTTACCAATTATTAAAAAAAAACGTGTGAGCCGTGTGAATCGATAAACTTACGGCATTTCAAATATTTATCTTTTTCTTGTGCTGGAGTTGACAGACGTGTTTGTAGTTTGGCGCGGTGCTGCAGTAATTTAGTCCCCCGGAAACACTTTTCTGCATGCTTGTTAAAGTATTTGACAGTGTTTAACTCTATATTTACCAGACACATTTAAGATATAATTCAAAATGTTGTTGCAGTAGCGTTGGAGTTGGCTGCCAAGGTTTTATCACACACACATTTAAGTGATAAATATTCTATGAGGAGCACTCGAAGCAGTTGTTTCCCGTTATCTCATTTTACCTGCGCACCGGGTTTGTTTACACACAGCAGCCATGGCAATCAGACTCGACAGTGAACAGCACCACCAACCATAAAATAGCTGCTCTTATCACAACATGCTTTGATGTTTCGCTTGCATATTTAATATTTTTTTCATAATGCAGCGTTCAGAGGAAGAGAGGTTTTATGTGCAGTGCAGGGCTGCCTATCTGTCTGTGTTCAGATCTAGCCTGGTTAATATGACTTCTAAAGATCAGCTGTGCACCGGTGAGCATAATTCATTTCAACCGCTTTAGACCTAAACCTTGGTCATAATTTAAAGGCTAGATATTATTGATAATATTTATTATTACCTAGTTCGTAATTCAGGAAAAGCATGTTTTAGATAAAGCACATTCAAATAATATAACGTTGGTGTAATCAACATGAATGCATAAATGAAAGTGATGTGTTTCTAAATATTTAAATATATCTTCATATAGTTCTATGAGCTATTTAGCCAATGTTGTTGCACAGTATTATCACTGGGTCAGTAGTCAGTGAGCGTGATTTCACCAAGTGCAAGATGTTCCTGGATCAGCATCTTATAATTTTTCTGGAAATATTTATTTGAGGTTTATGATCAGGGTTAGATGCTTCTACACCCTTGTTAATCAGCTGTCATTTCTCACTGATTTTAGGCATTTTTTGGGTAGGGGTTGGGATCTTTGGACAGTAATGTTGATCCAGGATCATGTCTTGGCAAAATCACGGTGACCGTTGATAGTCAACGAATACAGTGATTGACCATCTTTTGTTTTGTCTCTCAGTTCTTCAGCAAGCAGGACGAAATCCATCACAGAAAGCTTTAGACAAATATTGGCCACCAGGAACCAAGAAGTTGAATTTCGATGACTTTTGTGAAATACTTAAGAAAGACAAGCCAGCAGAACCAGACCAGCTTGTGAGAATTTTCAAAAAATTTGATGTAAATTGTGACGGATATATCTCACTCGAAGAGCTCAGCAGAATCCTTACTTCAGTAAGTATTACATTTGTTCCATTCTCTCTTGACAACAATGTTTACCTGCTTTTATAATCATTTGACATTTGTATCATGATGTCTTTGTTTCAGTCTGGTGAAAAAATGTCGCCTAAGGAAGTGGATGAAATCTTTTCTTTAGCAGATGTCAACAAAGATGGGAAGTTAGACTATGCAGAGGTATGATCTCTTAGCATTTGGTTGAAAAAAAGGGTGATTTATAATATACTGTATACTGCAAAATTATAGTATAAAATAGGTGAGTTGAATTAGCCAGCCGGCTGTTTAGTTCTGCAGGCTTCTCGAGTCTACAGCAGAGCAGTGTCAGACCGCAGCACTGAGGAAGCTTGAGGCTGATGCCAAACTGAAGAGGCAGAATTTTGGCAACCAGTTGGACAACTCCCCACAGAGCTCAGAGTCCCAACCTGAGCTTCCAGCTTCGGAGACACAGCCCAGAACAGAGCTAGAAAGCACAATGAGGAAAGGTAAGAAACTGCACACAAGCACCTAACATAAAAGCACAATATCTTATTGTGTAATATATTAGTCATTTTTTATGCAACAGAATGCTTTTGCCTTCACTGCTTTTACTATAGAGTGAGGAATTTAGGGTTCGGGAATAATTATTTTAAAAATGTAAAATTGTTGAAAATGTACTAAATACTCAGGTCATTCAAGATGTAGATGAGTTTGTTTCTTCATCAAAACAAATTTGGAGAAATGTAGCATTAAATTTAGCATGCTGCATCACTTGCTCCAACACCAGTGGATCCTCTGCAGTGAATGGGTGCCGTCAGAGTTGGAGGTCAAATATGTGATAAAAGCATCACAATAATCCATGTGACTTTAGTTCCTCTGTTAAAGTCTTGTGAAGCGAGAAGCTACATTCTTGTAATAAACCCATCATTAAGGTGTTTTAAATAAGTGTCCAGTCCCGGTTTTCCACAAACCTGTTTGTTTTTGAAGTGATTGATTTAAACTGTTTTATTTTGGACTGTTTTTATTTGTGAACGGTGCTTGATCTTTGCATATTCCTCAACTGATTTAGACAAGACCACTTTTTCACTGAAGAATTCAATGTTATGGATAGAGGATTTGTGTTTTAGCAGGAAGTGATGGTTTGGAGTTAAAATTTAAAACGCTTTTCACTTCAGACGGTAACTGATGGACTGTTTTTATCAGCTGTGTGAACTCTTGTTCTGACGGCACCCATTCACTGCAGAGGATCAATTGGTGAGCATGTGATGTCATTCTACATTTCTACAAATCTTTTCTGATATAACAAACATCTACATATTGTATGACTTGAGGGTAAGTACATTTTATGGGTTTTTACTATTCCTTTAAAATGTGAGTCGGGTCGGGTTCAATCAGCACTGCTTTACGGGATGGATTTCACATTAGGGTGTACAAAATAGCGAACAAACACACGTTTCTGTTTCCATTCTTCACACTGCAGTCTATTATATAGTAAGTAATGATTAAGATATTGATCACCCCTCATGTGTGATGAAAAATCATATGGATTTTTGCCATAATGTGAACTCAATAGAGGGTTTGTATAGGGAGGAGCCTTTAAAACCCTTTGATTAAGGCAGCCATTTGTCATTATTATAAGTAAGTGTAGGGCTAGTGATAATTTGCTTTTGCTTTCTGGTCTTCATTGTTTTAAAATGTGCGGTTTCTTTATCTACATTTTTCATTTTCATTTTGGGATTTCTAAGTGATGCAGCTGTAATGAAGATTCTATTTTTGCATATGACAGAGAGTCGCTCATCATCCAGACCATCTTCAGCTCGTAGTCGTCGGTCATCTTTATCCACGCTCATCACCATGGGCGCTTGCAGCACTAAGAGTAGCAGGCTGCTGGAGCCCAAATCTCTACAGGTACCAGCTGCATTGTGAGAGTGCTGTTTTCTTTTGGACTTTGCTTAAAATCTCTCTGATAGATTTTGTAAGAACACAGCTTAAGGTTAGGAAAGATCACACACCCAAAATAGAATTAAAATATGTTTCAAATAAAACAAATGCTGTAAAAATTCGGAGTAGCTGTCAACGAGTTTAGGCTTAGTCAACCAAAATTTGATTAGTTGCTTGGTAATTCACAGGAAATGGCGATGTCATGCAGTCTGTGACAGGCAGATTGTTAACGCCTGGTCTGATGTGGTAATACAGTACCATCAGGCATGGCATCCAAACGCACGCCTATCATTTATGGACATCAGATATGACTTTTTATCTGAAATATGTAAGTAGTAGCAGCTTCAATTGGTTGCTCAATCTAATGTTAAAGGTATTGAAGTGTCTGAGCGGAATGCTTTATTAGGCAATGTAGGAAATTAAAGGCTCATTATTATGATTTACATGGTTTATTAATAAACGTGCGGCTAATAGTCGACAAATGCTTAAAACCAACGACTACTAGTTGTCCAGAATAGTCTTTAATTGAGGGCAGCCCTAGTTACTGGCTTAGCTTTGCATTACTGCTAAAATAAAAGTAATATGTTTTTAATTTAAATGAATTTTGGATTAAATTGTATAAGAAAATTTATAAATACAATTCTTATAAAAGTAATTAAAAGGAAAGTAATTATAAATTGTTACACTCCCAAGTACCAATCGCAAGCTTCCTATCTAAGGAGAAGTTCCGTTTTGCCTACAACCTTAACTTTATCTAAACTCAAGTGCCTTAAGGGCAGCTATACATTTGCTGTGTTTTTGTAGTATCGAAGCCTTTTGGTAGCAAATTTTCACCTGGTCGATATGAGTGCAGCTCTGCTATTGATCTCCTTCCCTTTGTTTGCACTCTTTTTGACTTTAACCTCAGCTGGTTTGCTTTACCACAGAAAAATAATGACCAAACTCGTCAAAGCAAAGAGATTGGAAAAAACTAGATGCTCTTGGGTGAAGAAAGTTCTATCGCTTTAGTTCCAGCCTATTGTATTACCTGAGCCAGGAGCTTGATAATTGGGTGTAGGGATTGGAAAGGGTCAGGTTGTGTGTTTTTATGGTGGCTAGCGGTCTGTGCGCGAGACTTTAAATTACGGAGGTTTCTGGGAGGTGACAGGGCAGTGTATTAGTCCAGCCGAGTGACCCATCTCTTTGGGACACTACATCAGGGCCTTTTAAAGTAGACACTTGCCTTGGGCGCTTTTCTTCATTTTGATTCGGGGTGGACAAACCACCCAAGTGTTATGATTTGATCCTTAACACGTTTCACAACCCAGCATAAATTCTGGGAGGAAATTGCTTTTGTTGAAGAAGTGTCATTTCGGGAACATGTTTTTAGCACTCGGAAAAGAAGCATAAACCAATTCTAAACATTAAAAGGCCTCTGTGGCACCTGAGGACACGGTTTATTTCCCAAAACTACTCTCTGATGGGTCAGAAAGCAGGCTGTTTGACTCAGATTTTTTGATTACTTGATGATTTAGAGTATATTTGCTGTAACATTTTAGCTGGACCTGAACAACAGCGGTTAAAAAGACTTACTTAAGACATACATTTTGGGTTTCCTCAGGCCTTTTAATTTTAATTACATTATTAGTGCGTATAATAGGAATTAAAAATGGACTGTATTGAAGTTTAGGCTTATTCACTTATTATTCCGCACTAAAATAAATAGACTTTCTTTTGTTCCACCCAGGTCTTCTAAAGGCCTTTGTTTTAGCAAATATGTTACAATAGCGCCACCTTATGGTTGCATCTTCAACTTCCTCCAAAAAATGTCTTACTGGAATTAAGATACTTCTGTTTAATACTTCTACCGTTTAATGTTTCTACTGCGTTGTACCTTCAACACATATTTCACCAGGATTGGCATCAGACTCTTATGAGAGGTTGCTTTCATCTGGAGGAAGATGGAACAATCGTTTCTCTTCAGTATCGCCTGGTTATACCAGAGACTACCAGCGTCTACCTGACCATACGTCCCCTCAACCTTAGCCCGATTCCTGGTAAATATATTGTACAAGGAGCTAAAGACCAAAGTAACAGATTTTTAATCATTCAAAGTATACAATTAGGCTGATGGGTGAATTTTGTAGTAGTATTTTGACTGTATTCGTATGCCACAGAGAAGCCTTCCCCATGGATGTGTGTGGATACAGCTGTCTGTGTGGTGACGGGGAATGAGACCAAAGAAGATTCAAATTTGGTTTGCTTTACAGAGTTAAGGGATAAGGAGGTAAGTGTCCATTTTCTGTCTAAATATAATAGTTTTTATTGAATCATAACGCCTGCTGGTATGTAAAGTATGTTGACATATTCCCTTTTAAGCATTTATTCTCAGTCATTCTCTGACACAAGTGCCTTTTCCATTTAACTTTTAATGGTTTTATCTTTTTATATATTTTAATTGTTAATAAACCATTCCACCTCAAGCTAAATAAACACGTGTAGATAGAATTACGCATTCAGAATGGTAACAGGATGTTTCTGCAGATATACTACACGTGTTCACTTTTGTTATAAAAGCATCCTACTGATGAATATAATGTGATACATAAGAGACTTCCTGAACGCAAGGTAACATCATTATGACAATATTCAAAAACAGAAAATATGAGTCAGAGTTGACTCGTTGACTTTTTAAAAAATATATATGATATATTTAGAAAGAAATATCTGTATTAACTATACCTATCTAGGTATATATGTGTCTATATTAATATACAGCGAATGTTTGCATCAGCTATTCGTTGTACATTATTCATTCAGTTATTTGTTACATTCATTTAATATGAGGGACACAAATGTGAAAATTTAAAAAAAAAATTTATACAATAATCCAAGAGTTAGAAATGTATTTAAACACACACACATATATATAAAGACATGAAATGCTGCCTCATTAGAATGAAATTTGTAATGCAATCCAATAAAATGTTACATTTTATAATATATGTTTTTCGTGTGTAATTGATGAACAGAGGTTTCTGTGGAGAGGAGAGCTCAGTGCCGGCTCATATCTGCTCTTTCCCTTCACCACTGGCTGTAGACTGTTGAAGAGGACAAGGAAGACTTCCACTAAAACTGCTCAGCTAGTCAACCGCACACAGTCTGGAGAGCTGGAGTTAACCAAAGAGTTCAAGTTAGTCAATTTTTAACTTAAAAAATGTAAACAACTTGCAATGAGTTAAGAATGTTTGATTACTCGATATAAGTTATTTTAGTTATGTGTGAAAACATTATAGTGAATTTATGCAAAGATATAATGTTTTGTTCCACAGGGCAGCATTGTCTGACATCTTTGAAATGATTGATTTGGATGGCAGCGGTCTGCTGAGCATAGAGGAGTATAACTTCTTTGAACAAAGAACCAGCGGAGAGAAATGTGATGAGGACGCCTGGGCCATCTGCAAAGGTGCTTATACTAACGCACTGTAAATGAAACAGACACGTAACACCGCCCTACATCACATTTGTTGAATGAAATCAGATATTTTTTTCTTACATATTTTGGCATGCTAATTCCAAAACTACTCCTTGCTTTGCTCTAGCATGTCACACTTTCTTACAAAATATGATGTGCATTTTCTAGTGTAAGTAGTAAGGTAAAGAAGTCTTGTGTTGTGCCTTAATCACCCAAAAAACTGCCACAAAGACTTAATTCTTATCTTCCTCTTAACCACGTTTGAACTATTTGTTCAATTTTGAAACTGATTTTCACGTTTATGACGTTATGCTAAATTTATGCCCAGCGATAGAAAAAATCCCAGGTGATTTCTGCTGCATCTGTGGGAGTTTAAGTACTGCACTTCCAAACAACTACAAAAATGACCTATTTTTGTGAAAAAAGAAGCTTATTTATTTAAGACACGTATGTGCAATTCTTTGACATTTAGTGGTGTATTTGAAAATATTTATTTGATGCAATTGAATCATTATTGAGAAGTAGATTTCTTTCAATAAAATCTTTCAACAGGGTTTTGTTGCGGGGTCTTAAAAAGTCTTAACTTGTAAAAGAAAGTCTTAATTATGATTTCAGAAGACCAGAATTGCGAATTAAACTTGATTACTTGATTGATAAACTTGACTTGAGGCTATGATTTCGTTAAAGAAACATCAGCGCTGCACTTTCAAAGTTCGGTGAGCTGCTGTCAGAGAATAAATCAGTTAACATAAGTTAAACTAGTGCATGTCCACTGCACGGTTTACTGTGTTTAAGATATGGGGGGAGAAAATGTATAGCATATATTTATACAATTTTAGACTTACCTTTTAAAACTTATTGGAAAAAGATTCAGTTCTACCACTACCTCAATTTCTATTGCTGTGAACACAGAATATCAAGAATATCAAACAAAATTCAGGAGTCAGCTGTCCATGGTAATTTTTAAGATATCAGCACACTCAGCAAAATATTGTCTAATTATTGTTATATAATATCCCAGAAAATATCAATATATCATTTTTTTGTCTATAACACATACACCCCTAATTCATGTATATAATAATGTATTAATAATAATTGTTTAATTCAGTATAATAATCAATATTTTAGACATCAGTTTTCTTAAACATGGTTTAATGGCTGAAATGTGAAGTTTATCATTATATAAAAAAATGTTTTGGTGAAAACTTGTATCTGAATTGTAAATTATACTTTTTACAGTTCTATAGACAGTACCCTCCACCGCTCATATGGTATTCATTTTATTTTTGCAGGTCTTAAAAAGGTCTAAAAAAAGTTTTAAATTTGGGCCTTAAAATCCTACGGAAACCCTGTTCAATTATTCTAAATAAAAATGTTGTTTCCAGATCATAAACAAGTAATATCCAATCTAGTCTAATGATATGCATTTCTATAACATTATTTGTTCTCCTATAGAGAACTTTGACACACAGAAAAATGAGTTAACTAAACAAGGCTTCCTGGAGCTCAACCTGATGGAAGCGAATGATCGTGAAGGAGACCCCAGAGATTTATGGCTCACCCTGGAGGCCATGGGCTACAACCACAGTTTGGAGGTTGTGGAGGTACGGAGGTCTTTGAGATTTGCTCATCAGGATGTCATGTAATTTCAACTAATAAAAAACAGAAGATTTTTTGTAAGGGTTTGGGGAACATGTCCTTTATTTCTGAATGGAATATTTTGTTGCATGCAATCAGAACATGCTCAGCTAATGTGTGTGTAATTTTTTTTCCTTTTTCCTACCAGGCCTGTCCGTTTGTCATTGAAGTCTACTGTGAGGATGTCAAGGCAACTCTTCAGGCAGTTCATTTGGATTCTGGGATCAAGATGTTGAATTCTGCTGTACAGAGGTCTATTACGTCAAAAGCAGAGGCCAGATCTCTTAAAGGTCATGAGAATGTCTTGATTTATACGTACAAAGGAGAAAGCAGGATTTCAACAGTCATTGCCAATAAGGTATGTTGATTATTGTTTTACGTTACTTAGAACGTGTTTATTATACAGAAAGTCAACTCTTTTAAAAAAAAAAAGCCTGTCTTGGCCTCACTTTGGTACTCAACATTCACTGGGAATAAAACAAAGTAACTGGAATGCTTTATAGAAAGGAACCCTGGCCATGAGTAGAATATCAATGCCCTGATTTGCCTTTATATAGGCAAAGTCAACTAAAAGACCATTTCAACAGATAGAAAGGAATTATCTGCTAAGAGGGCTTAAGATTTTGCCATAGTCAGCGGAAGTAATGACATACAGTAATAACAGAACGAAAATACAGTAAAAACACTAATATTGTTACAATTTTGCTTACAATTTATTTCTATTTTTATATATTTTAAATATATCCATTACTCCGATCTTCAGTGTCACATGAACCTTCATAAATCATTTCTAATTTTCTGCTCAAGAAACATTTCTTATTAATATCAACGTTAAAAAGCTTAATGTTTTTGTAAAAACCATGATCATTTTTGGTCAAAAAAGTTCATAAGAACAGCATGTATTTAAAAACAGAAATATTTTTAATCAATTTCTTGCACACTTGCTGAATAAAGGTACTTTTTCTTTCAAACATATTTTTTACTGATCATAGGTATTCCTTACTTAGAATTCATATTTCCTATGGCATTGCTGTTAATGTATGATTATTCATATTCTTTTCACCTACTTTCCTGTCACTTTTGATCTTGTAGTCCAATCAGAAGGTGACGGTGCACATCAACAATGAACAAAGCAAGAACTGTGTGAGCAGCAGGGGCATGAGTGTGTTTGCTGTGGAGGTTCCTGCTAGGACTAAAATGGTGAGATACACAATTTTCACTCACAAACAGAGACCAGTTTATGTAGATGCGAGATGAGCTGCATTTCATGCTGTATTTCCCATACTAAGTTAAAATAGAACTAATAAAAAAACATCTAGATTGAGGCTAGTTACTCATGGTGACACATGACAATTTTTACTTATAATAAATAAACTGCTCAAAAAAATAAAGGCAACATTTAAACAACACAATGTAACTCCAAGTTAATCACACGTTTGTGAAATCAAACTGCCCACTTAGGAAGTAACAGTGACTGACAAACAATTTCACTTGCTGTTATGCAAATGGTGTAGACAACAGGTGAAAATTATGGGCAATTAGCATGACACCCCCAATAAAGGAGTGGTTCTGCAGGTGGTGACCACAGACCACTTCAGTTCCTATGCTTTCTGGCTGATGTTTTGGTCACTTTTGAATGCTGGCGGTGCTTTCACTCTAGTGGTGGCATGAGACGGAGACTACAACCCACACAAGTGGCACAGGTAGTGCAGCTCATCCAGGATGGCACATCAATGCGAACTTTGTCTGGCAGCGTAGTGTCCAGAGCATGGAGGTGCTAGCTGGAGACAGGCCAGTACATCAGGAGACGTGAAGGAGGCCGTAGGAAGTCAACAACCCAGCACCACTGGCACCCTGTGCTCTTCACAGATGAAAGCAGGTTCACACTGAGCACCTGCAACATCCTCCAGCATGACCGGTTTGGCAGTGGGTCAGTAATGGTGTGGGGTGGCATTTCTTTGGAGGGCCGCACAGCCCTCCTCGGGCTCGCCAGAGATAGCCTGACTGCCGTTAGGTTCAGAGACGAGATCCTCAGACCCCTTGTAAGACCATTTGCCGGTGCGGTTGGCCTTGGGTTCCTCCTAATGCAAGACAATCCTAGACCTCATGTGGCTGGAGTGTCAGCAGTTCCCCGCCAGTTCCCAAGACCTGAATCCAATTGAGCACATATGGGACGTCATGTCTCGCTCCATCCACCAATATCAAGTTGCTTTAGTCCAGGTCTAGGAGGAGATCCCTCAGGAGACCATCCATCACCTCATTAGGAGCATGCCCAGGAGTTGTAGGGAGGTCATACAGCCACATGGAGGCCACACACACTACTGAGCCTCATTTTGACTTGTTTTAAGGAAATTACATCAAAGTTGGATCCACTTGTAGTGTGTTTTCCACTTCA
Organism: Enteromius afrohamiltoni; assembly: GCA_034779775.1. Taxonomy (NCBI): domain Eukaryota; kingdom Metazoa; phylum Chordata; class Actinopteri; order Cypriniformes; family Cyprinidae; genus Enteromius; species Enteromius afrohamiltoni. The sequence goes on along the minus strand of JAUYWG010000039.1, from coordinate 10,276,814 downwards.
ATTAAGAGTGTGACTCCAAATCCAGACCTTCATGGGTTAATACATTTGATTTCCATTGATAATTTTGGTGGGATTTTGTTGTCAGCACATTCAACTGTGTAAAGACCAAAGTATTTAATAAGAATATTTAATTAATTTACATCTAGGATGTGTTATTTTAGTGTTCCCTTTATTTTCTTTAACAATTGTGCCCTGTTTTGGTCTCTGTGCAGGTATGTCAGCACGTCATGGCTTTAAATGATCAACAGGAGTGGACTTACAACTGTGTTGAGACCATCATACCAAGTTTGTAAATGCCTTTGTAACAGTAACTACTCATGAGACAACAAGTAATGTAGTTCTTGTAAAATAAATCATTTTGTTTAGCTACAATGACCATTGTAAAGATGTTTAATAATAGCTTGCATAGGTTATCATGTTTGTTTTACTGTTTCTGTAAGCATTATTGTTATTAGTTACAATCATGATATTAATGGTTTTTTTAATTGTAAATAAAGCAGTTGTTGTATTGAATTTCTTTTCTAGTAAATTATTTGAATTTATTTGTTTAGCGTTCAAAATATTACAATGATTTTAGAGTTCACACAGTGATTTAATATCTTTTCTGCAGACAGTTTGTTTGGAAGAATTATTATTCATTTCTTTTTGTACATTCACATGTCATATCACTGAAACAATTCCTATGTAACAATTTAATATAAGCAATACAAATACAATAGTTTAGTTTTAAGCATTACACACAATCCAAATTCCAAAGTGTTATACACACAGACCTAAATGTTATTCGCTCTTGACCTTTAGCACCAGATGTAGGTTTAAGCTTCTATTTATAACATTCAGTCAATTATTTTGCCCTTTGACTTTTTCTACTGTAACTGTAGAACAAGACACTAAAGGTCACATGACATGTGAGGAGTATTTAAACTACATTCATTTGCTCTCCATCTCCCTCACCAACAAAGTAAACTTCTCTTCAAATTTTATATATATATATATATATATATATATATATATATTTAGATTTTATCCAAAATGTAACTCTCACGTCTGTTTCTCTTACATTCAAGACACAGTTCCAGCTTGACTTTTAACCTGTATTTTTTTAAAGAAACCTGCAATATCATGACAACATGTGAAACTTGCATCATTGTAAACTTTGTTCTGCTTTGAATGAATTTGAAACTTGCATGCAATAGACAAACAAACTCTGACCAAGAGCACCATCTTTCCCAACATGTACTTTCATAGGGCACCTACATCTTCTCCCATAAGACCATTAGGTGCTTATATGCACAACTAAAAGCCTTAAATGTTCATATCCATATAAATATTGAGATTCCATGCACACATAAAAAGATGACTCAGTAGATCTGCAACCACTCTGATGTTCAAATATTGCTTGTTTGCTTAGCTTTTCATATGATATCAGATAAATTCAGAGCATAAAACATAGGTTGATTAATTAGTTGTTTTGGGTTTACATATACATATGGTATTATCTAGTATCAAAGATGGTGCTCTTGGTCAAAGTTTTGTTTGTCTATTGCATCAAGTTTCAAATTCAAATATATATATATATATATATCTATATCTATATCTGTATGTGTGTGTGTGTGTGTG
>JAUYWG010000039.1:10249952-10275094 GCA_034779775.1 Enteromius afrohamiltoni | reverse complement strand
TATAGTTTTTTTAATAGATAAAAAAAGTATGGTGTAAAACATAAAATAACACAAATAAGTATCACAAATATAACATGTAAAACTAAGGCGGAAAAAAAGATTTTACATAAAAAAAAAAAAGTTCAATTGAATTTTTGGACAGTAGAAAGAAGTAGTAGCTTCTCATTTGTAATTCAAGCGGTTTTATTCCCATCAGCTACAAACCCTAGTAACTCCAGAGATTACTCCATTTAAGGTTCAGAACAGAAGGTCCATTCTGAATAGCTCTGCTGTGTGTGGAGAACGGCCAAGGGGATGGACCTTCAAAGCAGCCCGCACAACCCTCAATCCCCCTGCTCATTACAATTAGATGAGTTTCGCCGTGCATGGTTGCAATTTTAATAATCTTATTTTACTTTGGGAAAATAAAACAGATAGACATCAGAAAGAAAAACAGCCCCATGTCACAAATATTTCAACTGCTTTGCTGCTCAGCAGATAATGGTTTCCAAATGTTTAATATTAGATGCAATCACACTGAAGACCGGGACGCTTGACTCTAGAGAGTAAAAAACATAGCCTGGACAAAATGATTCTTTTGCTTTGTGAATCTTCGCAGCTTTTCTATGCAATTGCATGCTCACAGTAATCTGTTTGATATCTTAACATAAGTTTCCATTCCTTCAAAATTCATTCCACCAAAAAGCTCTCATGGAAGCAGCAGGGACAGCCCTCCCTCCTCCATCCCCACCAATCAGCATCTCCTCCCAGCATGTGAGCTCATATTAGAGTCTGCAGGAGTGAGACTTTAACTGGGCTTTGATCGCAGCCTGCCGTTTGTGTGTGTCAGAGAGCCGACGTTACCGGAGGAAATGAGGGATGAACTCTGGGTCTGGAGAGTCAACCCAGCCCATCACTTCAAAAGAGGAATGTCATACTCTTCTTGTTCTATTCTGATATAACATAAATGAACAGAAACAGGTCACGATGGAAGACTTCTGGCTTGTAAAATTGCTACCATTCTCTGTCTGGTCTTCATAGACCTGAAACAGCAGCACGTTGGGTCTGGATATTAGCTGACAGTCATAGACCTTCAAATAGTTAAAGAATTGGCATACTGTAAACATATCATATTGTTTCTTTAAGAATCCTTGTCTACCTGACCTTTTAATCATTTTTTTTTATACAACCTCTTTATTAAATGTCACTACATGAGAGGTTGTGTGATTTTTGTATTTAATTAATATCAGGAATACATTATTAGCCTACTTGTGGCTAATGTATTAAAATTATTAATATGAAACGCGTTTTCCTATTAATAGTTAATTCATTCATTCATTCACAACATTATAAAATATAATTCATTTTACACACACACACACACACACACACAGAGACAGACAGACACACACACAAAACCAAATAATAATAATAATAATAATAATAATAATAGAATATTGAATAGAATACTGAGTGTACTTTACTGAATTAAAAATGTTGTGGCCTAATTTATTTTTTTCATTTATTTGCTATTAGGGATTATTTTAAAATACAATAGTTTACTTTAATTTTTGTTATTTGTTGCGACACAATATCTAATGCAATAAATTCTTAAACATTATACAATGGAAAATAATTCATATCTGTTAGGACAACAATGTTATCAAAGACTGTTATTCAAAGGGGATTCTTATGCTATAATTTTTTTTTTTTTTTTTTTTTTTTTACAAAAAATAGAGGCATTTTGGGATTAAATATAGGCAATTACTAGAATAATATAATTTAAATAAATACTTATGATTTTATATATATATATATATATATATATATGTGTGTGTGTGTGTGTGTGTGTGTGTGTGTGTGTGTGTGTTTTCTTTTTACGCCGTTCTTCAAAGGTTGTAACAAAAACGTGCTTGCTAATGTGCCGCTGCTAGCTTAGTAGTTAGCCTAACTAAATGAGATTATTATTTACTTACTACTTTTATATCATTAAGTAACGTTTTGTTAAGCTTCTCGCTACACAAACTTTGTGTTACTGTTCAATTAAATGTTAAGAAAGCTCGTGTCCACAAATTAATTACATTTAAACCCAAGATCGAAACAGCAGGTGGCGCCAAACACACCGTTAAGCGGCACATGTCCTGAGACTTGGAGAACTTCTTGAGAGGGCTGAAGAAAGTCAAACTCCAAACAGGAGCGAGAGAAACAGAGAGCAGAGCAGGGGACCATCCGCCTACAACATTATACCTCTGCGGACATCGGAGGCTTTCTAAAGTCCAAAAGAGCTCTCCGTTCTCCAGCTATAACACTGACCTGTGAGAAGAGCTTGCGGTGGATGTAAGAGCGCTCAGAGGCAGAAGAAATGATCAGAGGAACAGGGAAAGAGCCGCACGGATGCCAGCGCAACTTCACACTGATCACCGTGTTGCTCGTAGTCAACTGCGGTAGGCTATTCAACTCGTTTACACTGCTTTGTTTAGAATTACAGAATGCTTTGCCTCATCTGTCGAGTTCACAGGAAAAATACGTGGGTTATTATTAGAAATAATTGAGCAAGCATGTCATATAAATGTGCATTATTCAATATAAGTTAATTAAATGTTATTCATTTGTGTGCTGTAATATGTCCACTTATGCATTTTATTCAAATATGTCATTTTACTCAAACCTGATGTGTACAGCAACTAGTTAGAGGTGTCATTTCATTTAACTTAGTAGTCATCCGTTTTATTGTTTACCTACAGACTCATGTTGCCATAGGGCTATCTAAACAGTTTTTGTGTCATTGAAATGACAATGGAGCTCTTAAAGTGCACTGATTGAGAGAGTAACAGTCTTAAGCTCTCGGTTGGAGTCTCTTTGTATGGGCTGAGTTGCTTCATTTGCCTTAGAATAGCACTCTGACATAAGATAGCATCCAATTATACTGAGCAAAGGGCTTTAAAAAGGTACGTTAACTTCTATGAGCTTTTCATTATTTCCTAGTTTACAGGGACGAGACATGAGTATAAATACCAAAGACTTTGAATGGAGCTGTGCACATTTGGGCAGCTCTTTAATTTACAGTGTTGCGTTACATGAGTGGACGTTAACCTACTATTAGTGATTACTGCAATAGTTAAAACAATAACAGTCAGAAGATACAGCTTGCAAAATTAGTACATGCAGTTATTATCAGTGTACCCGTACATACACTGCAACACGGACACAGTGTATAAAATAGCCTAATAGGGTATGGTTTCTGGTCATATTATAATAATAATATAAATATATATAATTATATATATATATTTAGTTATTTTTTAATCCTTTTAATATTAATGAGAATACATACATATATATATATATATATATAAAACTTTTTCAATAAGCAAACTAACAGCTAAGCGTGTGAAGTGTGTAAAACGCTAATCAGATGCCTGAATTACTTCAACTAAAAGTATTTGAGTTGAATTGCCAGATATAGTTATATTACACTACAGTATATCGGCAGGTTTGACAAATTTGACTAATAAAGCAATATATCGGTTTTACTCTGACTTCAGTAGTCCATGACATGCAAAGTTTTCTGGATTGAGTTGTCAGAAGGGAATTTTAACAATTGCAGCTCATTTATAACTTCAAGCACTGACTAAGAGCATTGGTTCTGTGGTTTGGAGGGATTCCTTTCCAGATTCCTGCTTTGTTCGTTGTGTGCCAGCCGGGATGTCTGTACTTTAGGATGGGAGGACTCCATTTTATGTTTTGGCTTAGAGTTAGTTTGACCTTTTATCTGATGGATGAGCTTTTTGTCAATATGTGGCTCACTTCACCTTGGCGATATTGTTTTCCCATCTGTTCTAGATAGTATCCCTGGATATATTGTCACAAAATTTAAACCTTTTCAGATGGAGTTTCATAGACACCACGCTACATATATCTAGCTATGTCGTATTTTTGAGGGCAAAATGGAAACAGACGGCTTCCGTGATCCAGTCTTTGGTTTTAATAATAGTTGGTAGATTATAAAACACTGGGGTGGACCTCTATCAGTGCGTTATACTGCCAGACTGGATGTTGACAAAAAAAGCCACTTTGCCTCCAAGAAAAGCCTACGAGGGAGGATTTGACTCGTTGTAGTAAAATTCATTGGTTTAATCTGGTCTTCAAGTGTACAGTACAGTTACTCAAGCATCAAGGTCTCCCGTCTTTAAAAAAATATTCATAGATGTTGAAGGAATGCCCATTCAACCACGATTTCTAGCTTTGTGAAAGCCACGCAGCTCTTTTGAACCGTTCGCTTTTTGTTGGTGTGACTTCTGTCATACCAACAACTTCTGTCATTCTGTCATAAATCTGTGTTTAATGTCAGATGCTCGGGTATATTATATAACAAGTTGTACATTTTTTTTCCTACTCTTTCTGCAGAGTTATAAATCTTTATACCTTAGGTGTCAAACACAAGAAGTTACTGTGCATTTTATTTTTTTATTACTAAATACTGAAAGTTGGCTGGATTAAAAAACTTGGCTTGTCTTGTTTAATAAACAGAATTTAGGGAGAATTATATAGCCTACCAGCAGTTGTAACACTGATTAAGTGCTCTCTATTACCCTTATCTTTTGTGTAAGTCTTCTGTCAGACCTGGATGTTTAGGTCTTGGATATGATCTGTGTATTTTCACTTGTCTTTAGTGATGGTGTGATTCAAGCTCTTAGTCCGTGTCTCTCTGTTTGGGTTTGTGGTGGAGTAACTGGCAATCGGATTTCATTATCTAGCTTCAGTGACATCATTATAAACTCATTTTTAAACTAACGTTTTTTTTTTTTATTGTTGCATTGTTTTTTTTGGTTTGTTATGAAAAATCTTTCATGTTACATGCATTTTATAATATTATTTAATATAATTTATTTTATTGTATTTTATTCTGCTAGTTGTCTTTATTTTATTTTTTATTCAATACCCAAAATGGATGGAAAATCAGTGTCTTGTAATCTTGATAAAATGGGACAATTATATTTACACACAATCTGATAAATGTCATCTTTTTTTCCATTCTTTGTTTTTTTATGGTGCTTGTATGGCATGTTTTAAAAATTCTAAATTACATTTGACTATTTTTCATCACCCTAAGTGAATTCCAGCATCTGTTACAATGTTATAAGTATTTAATTTTGTCAGTATTTATTTTGGCAGCATATTGTATTGGATTACATTTAGAGAACTCTTACCCACCTTGTCCTTGAAAATGCTAATAGTAATATACATCGCAGGCCAAAAGGTCTGCAGTGAATATAATAGGAAATGAGCTGCTACGATTATCTACGCGATCAGACGTCTGCCAACACTTATCAAATAATTACCTTTCCTTTGCCTGCCCAATGTAATGTGCCAGGATACGCTACATTTCACATTTTAGAGGGCATGATGAAACATGGCTTTTTAATTTTAGCTGTAAATGTGTCGGAAAGTAAAGCTCTAAAGCCTGTTTACGTTGTATTAAGGACTCAACTAACCCTCAATGCATAAAGACTGGCAAATTTCTTGCCGCCCACAGTTGGGCCTTTGTACCTGCCACACTCCCAGTGAGCTCATAAATACCCAACCTTTACTGCCTGTTCAGTCAGAGATTGATATTTGCTTTAAAAATGAAAATATATGTGCAAAGTATCAGTCATCTGGGAGATTTCTCTCTTTTCCTTCACACAGTGCTGGTCTTGACAGCATCAGGTTTCTATCTCTGAGGAGAGCTTTGTACATTCATAATTCGGTCTCGCTGTCAGTCTTGGAACATTTTTTTTTTCTTTTTGCCTAAATAATGTGGCCTAGTAGTCAAAATCTGGCTCTGAAATTGCAGTAGTACATTGAGTGATGGAAGTGGATGTTACTAAGCTTGGCTTACTCTGAAAAACATAATTTAGGTGTTGAAAATGCCGCTATACTCATGCGCCCACATACTCATTGCTGATCAAGCCATTTGTAAAGGATTCTTTGGCTGTGGCTTGCCTGTGAGGTTTCGGTCTAATCTGGTTTTTGTCCATTTATGCTTTTTTTTTTCAAATGCTGGTTCTTTGCTACACTGTACCCTGACCTGAACACTGTGGAACAGTTGACAGTTTTCACAAAGTGTGATAGACAGCTCAGACCTGGCATGAGTTGTGATGTTTACCCATGCTGTTCCAAATGAAACGAGAAAGGCATAAAGGAATTAAAATTTGACACTTTGGGGCTCCAGAATGTCCCACTCTCACTTCACCCTCACACCACAGTATGGAACATTTCTTCAAATCTCTGTTTTGTTTTAGTTTTTTATTTGAATGTTTCAATTAAAATCCAACTGGGTCCCAACTTGTATTTGGCCTTATATTTGCAGTTAAAACAAGCCATTGTCTTGAGCACAGGTGATCACGATGATCTGTTAGAACCCAGACATGCTGTTGGGTGTTTGCTCGTATTTAGTATTCGTATGCAGAAATGATTCCACACAAGTGTTTTGTCTGACCCGCACAGACTGTGGGTTTTTGACTTCGCTGAAATGATTGAATGCTTTTTGCGCCGTTAGTGGCCCAAGTGGGAGAAGTGTCTGGCTAACTACATTTTCAGTTCATGCAATGTGTACATGTGTGTTTATGTGTGTATGCACACGCTGGGAGTGTTAAAACTGTGCAATCCACATCTCAGGAAATTAAATTTTATGGGTGTTAGACACTGCACAATGTTAGCATAACATCCCTACAGCAGCGTTCAGTTCATAGGCTGACTTTTTTGTAATATTCAAACATGCTTAAATCTTTTTCCATTCTTCCTATAATCAAATGGAATTAATTGTATTCGCTCTTTGGGACATCCAGTAAGCTTTTTAAGTTTGTTTTGATTGCTTCTGATTTTTTGTTTTTGTAATTACTGTAGAGACAGAGATCCTGTAGGTAGAAAATGCTCAAGACTGTGATGATTAGGTCTCTTAAAGTGATTTATGTTTAACAAGCTGAGTTTAGCCACAATAATGCTCCACATGCGAAATAAAAAAGAATCAAAAATATCCTCGCTGTCTCGGTTTGAGACTCTCTACATGAACTTCTTTTTTATGAAAGATGGTGTTAAAATAATAATATGTGCTGACTGCAACTCTTGAGCATTTTGAATTGTTGTGTTATAGTTGGGGATTAGGATACCTGGAGTGAAGCCCCTCTGCTTTTGTGGACATTTAACCCACAAGCTTTTAAGCAGCTGTTTGTTTGTTTAGGCTCTGTTTTTTGTATGCTTGTCAATGCCAGTGGGTCATGGCTAAACACAAGTCACTGTTTGCCCTGTTACTTCAGGACAAAAGTCAAAAGACTGTTAAATGTTGGTACGCTTTGTTAGAGGCCAGCAGAGAAAATCTGAGGTGTTGTAATGAGGAATTGTAGCTTTTGATGAACATTCACTAAAAACAGATTTAAAGAGATTTAAAAAATAAATGAATTAAAAAATAATAATATAAGAGGTTCTGAAATAACTGATGTTTTAAATGAAATGTAATAAATGTAAGCCAGTTTACAGGGGTGTCAAATTAGCTTGAGAAGGTCGGCAACAAGCATCATTGCATCATTATTTTTACACAGAGATCCAGAATCAAAGAAGATATTAAGATAATACTTCTCGAGTTACATGCAAGCATCAGGCAAAGAAAAGAACCAAAACACAAGAAGTGCTGTTTGCCAATTTTGAACGGTCACCATTAGCATATAATGAAACAAGAATGTCTACATTCCCCAGATTTTAATAATAGATCTACCAGTACCTGTGTAAAAGTAATGTAATTATGCTGCTATTTTTCTAAAAGGCTAGAAATGGTCATTTTGACCCCTCTCTACAATATAGTGGATTATTCAGTAAATACGCTTGTCTTTCTACATAAAAAATATCAGCAAAATCCCAAACATTTGACACATATCATAGCCTAGACACGCACACACACACACACACAACATAAAAAAATGTAGTTGTCTTTATTTCCATCAATTTTCAATAAAAATCTATATAATTTTTCAATTCAAAAAAATGTTCTTAATAGAGGCTGTTTGCCCAATTGTTGGCGTTGGGTATTCCTCCATTAACTTCAAATCTCTTTCTTTTCTTCGATTCGTTTGTTGTCTCTTTCCTTCTCACTCATCTATGCAGGCAGCTAACAGTCATTTAGCTCTCTTACTCTGTGGCAAAGCAGAAACGACTTACCCAACCACACCGACCATGGAATCCTGAAATAAAAAGCTTCATTTCCCTAATGCTTTGTGATTGGAAGCCAAACAGGCCACAGAGGCCTGTGAGACCTCTGCCCAGCTATGTGCGCATAGAGCAAACACTATTAAGCTTTTGCTGTCTTAACTGCTCTCAAAGACTGACCCCAAAGATCTGTGAATCACCCTCAAGCAGATATCTTCAGCAAGTTTTGATAATGCTAAGGCTGAAGGTATTATCCATCTCCTATTACCAACTATTACTTTACTTTATGTAATTTGAAAAAATGACAAGCACTGACCATAGTCTCCTACAAACTACAGTGTACTGTAGCCTACATGTATCTTTCATGTTTATGAAATACAGCACTGCTCATGCGGCTCTGCTGTGTGTTTGCCTGTGGCAGAGAGGAATCTCATCAAGGCTCACTTAGATGGAAATTTTACTCAGCAGGAATGTCTCCTCCAGTCCCAGTGGAATATCTCAGAGGCGGATCAAAATCTTAAATGGCGTTGAGGGGAAAATTGAGTTTACCTGTTTGAACTGGCTCTTTCAGATTTCCACGTTAACAGTTATTTCATTTCCTTTTGGATGTTTTTCAACACGAGCACTACTTTACAGCATTTTCTAGATTTTGAGGTAAAGACCAAAATTATGTGCAGCTTTTGGAAGCTGTGTTTTTCTGTGACATGGACATTTATCCGGATAATTACTTTATTTAACTTTATGCAAATTAGTTGGGATATATTATATTATATATATATTATTTTCATATGATTTGCTTTAAAAAAAATGTCATTTTATTTTATGATGACAATGCCTATAGTGCAGGATGGCTAATAGCCAAAGTATAATAGAGCTTCAACAAAACTGACATGAAATTTAAAACATATTTTACATAGTGCTGTCAAACTATTGATCGCATCCAAATATATATATATATATATATATATAATAGTGTATATTTAGGCTATTGTGTATATAAGTACTCACAAATGCATTTATATATTTAAGAAAAATATAATCATATATATAAGTATTTGACAGCACTAATTTACACATTATATTTCCATACGTGTTACCATATAAAGTTTACACAATGTATTTATATATTAAATTCCACTTCATAATGGGATAAAAATTGTATGTGCATTATACATACCTTTTCCCCCACAGTGTTCACTGTTTACCTCAAAATGGCTAAATAATGTCTAATTAATTGGCCTCACCGATCAGTCTTTTACTTGTAAGTGGGGTCAAAGCCACAAGGTCAAAGACATGAAGCGACAGGAAGCAGGAGTGAGCGTGAAGACTTAATGCCCTCACTGCTTCTCTACAAAAGAGATTTACTGGACTAGGAAACTGGCAGATGAGTTATTCAACCAAACAGAGGAATGAGGTCAAGTGAATGGGGCAGCTGTGAGTAAAGCAGAAGCTAGGAACGTGTAGGCTTTCATTTTTCCACTCGTTTTACACCAGTACATGTCAGATCATGTCATTTGAATCAATCAAACGTGTTTAGCGAACATTCTTTTCATCTCTCCCGCTTTATGATACTGTATAGACAGTTGGACACAAAGTGAAATGGGATAAGTTCCATTACAGAAGTTCACATAGTTCAGTATTTCAGTCTGTGACTATGCATTCCACCAAGCCTTAACAGTTAAGAAACACCTATTCTCAGCCATTTTTTTCCATATTAAATGCACCTGAATCTCTTTTATCAAACTTTTATTTACATGTGTGCTGTTCTGTTGTAATTAAATGTGTAAAACTTTAGCGGGATCTTGAAATTTGGCTCCACTTGACAGGGTGAAGTTATTGCCGATTTTAAAAAGGGGAGACATTTTGTATGATTCATTACCGTTTTATACCACGTCTAAACACTGAGTCTGGTAAAAACAAGTGTATTGTTAATATGTTTAAGTAGCCAGTGGGAAAAAACCATGGGAGTTGAAAGTGCTTGGTAATTGTAGATCTTTTAATTTCCAATTTCCTCAACTGCAGATGTTTCTTGTAGTGAGATGTGCTTCATTTGAGAATTTGTAGCTTTGTTTATGTGTTTAAGAAGATATATAGCGTACAAGTCATATATATGCCACATTTATGGCACTCTTGAACTGTTGTTGTAAGGAAAAGACAAGCATGCATGCTGTACAAGATTTTCATTTTGTATTCCATAGTAATGGTTAAACTGTTCCTTTAATATCCTGGAAAAACCATCCTCTCATTTTTTGTGTTCATGGAATATGATCGGTTGCTGATGACCTTATGTAGGTCACAGACTAAATTGAGTCCGTGAAGTGTTTCAGTGAATATTTTTTTCTGTTGAAGTTTTTGGATTACTACTATGTTTTAAGTAAACATATATATGTAAGACTAATATCATAATAAAAAGGGAAGTTAGACATGTTTTCTCTTCCCCTTATTGACTGAAAATATCTAGACAGGAGCTCCCTCAGGTTTGTGGAGAAATGAAAACACTCTGCTCCAGTAGTGTATATTACACTTTAAGCAGGTCACTGAATCTTTCACCAAGATTATGACATTAATCCATCCTCAGAAGGCAATAAAATACCCTCTCAATTTTTACTGCTGTCAACACTTTGTGTCTGACTCTATTATTTTATCCCCCCCCCCAAAAAAAGCACTAACCACGAATACGCTTGTAGTTTCTCATTGCCTTCTCAAAGTGGAAGTTGCTCGCACAACTCGCACTGTTCCTCATCTTGAAGGTGGTCTTGGACGGACCCCAAGATTGCCTAGATGCTTAGTAATATGAAAGTAATTAGTAGTGGTTTCATGGTACGCTGAGATACGTGCAAGAACAAAGTGGCTGTGAGTCACTGGTGCCCAAGTCAGTGCTTGTAGTCAAATTTTACCATCATTGGTTGTGGGTAAACACCTGCAACCAGGGCTCAAAATTAACACTTGCCAAGTGCCAAATGTGAATAAAAATTAGCATTGGAGAGTAGGCTGTATGAAACAGTGTAACTCGCCAGTCGGCCAAATAGATTTTTTTTTCTTCTTTATTATGATAGGACAGATCACAGCTGACAGGAAGCAAAGTAGTAAATACTGTTTGTAGTAAACTCCATGTAATGTGAGCTTGAGTTGCTTATAATGTGAATTAAAAAAAAGAAAAGAAAAGAAACAATCTTACTACAAAATATCTAAGTTTGTAATACAACTGTTTGGTAACACTTTATTTTGAGGTGTCCATATTTATTTGAAATTAATTGACTACTAAGTACACAGTAGTAGCCGTTAAAATAAAGTGTATCAAGAGTGTTGTTAAGTGTAAGTAGCGGTGTAACATACATATGTGTGACAGTAGCTGCCTGTTACATCTACATAATTACAAACTGTAATTACAAGCTGTTCCATAATTTAGTATTATGACACCTTAAAATAAAGTGTTACTGCAGCAAAGAAAAAATATCTATTATAATAATAATAATAAAAAATACTTGCAGGTAGATTTGTTCTCACAAGTTGTTCTTCTAGGCATTTGACGTTTGCAGTCAGGTAAAATAGTTTTAAATAGGCTACTATCAGCTACGATGTAATAAATTGCTGAAGAGTGACAGTAAATACATTTATTTCTAATAAACTGATAATAAAATGTTTCCTGAACACAAAATCAGCATATAAGAATGATTTCTGAAGGGTCGCGTGACACTGAAGACTGAAGTGAACTGTTTAAAATATTATTATATAGTAGAGTAGAGTAGAATTTTTTTTATTGTTAAATGGCAGACCAGTCTGGTGTATGACCAATATACAGTAGAGCTCTCATTAAACAAAAATATTTGACCGCAGATTACTGTGATTGACCAATCAGAATAAAGTATTCTAGAAATGTACCTTTCTTGTCCAAAGGAACAAAGTCAAAGCATTCTCTCTTGGTCTACAAACACCTCAAAAAGTCTGGAAAAAAATGTGGAAAATATTCCAAGCTGTAGTGTCACAAGGGCTTTACACCAGCCACTGCTGCTCCATAATTCCCTCCTAATTGATTGTCCATTTTCCTTTCCAGAGGCCAGGCCAAAGTGGTTCTGTAAGCAAGTAAGAGTGTGTGGCTCTTTGCCAGAGCTTGTCCACTCAGCTTTAACATCTGCGTTTGGAAGTGTGTCCACGGGTTTGAATACTGTTTTCTGTATCACTCAGCTCTCTGGTTTTGAGTGTTACGGATGTTAAGCATGATGCCGACACTGCTCTGCATTTCTCAGCATGTGTGATGTTGTTTTTCAGTTTAGATTTACACATATATTGAAGCATTTTCCAAAACTAACAGGACGCAATAACACAGAAACAGAGACTAAGATAACAAGGCTGAAATTTCTGGCAAGCACAGCTTGAGATGAGATATTTCTCAGAAGGTAAAGCCATTTTCACCTCTTCTTGAAGAAGCCAGGCCAAAAATAATCTATATGAAGCATATTTCACAGTTCTTTTGAGCCTTGAAGAAAGCATAGAAAACTTGGAGAAAGCATAGAAAACGTTTTGTTAGTTTAAAGCTGTCCGTTATCAGTTCGACTGAACTTTTTCTTGAAGAAGAAAAATGGAGTTGAAGAGGGAAATGTATCATCTGAAAGTCTTTTTAATATCTGAAGATTTTTTTAAGCTCAAGACTTTGATGTTATAAGCAAAGCGTAACTAATAGAGCATGACAGATATATTCTTATCAGGATGCTGATAACTTCATCTCCATCTTTTAATCTTTTTAAAGGGAAGAAATAATACGAAATACAGATGTGGACATCAATTGCAAACTTGGAATGGAAACCAAAGGAACAGTTTTAGTCCTGCAATAGCAGCAATCTTTGTTAATCAGTGTCTGTTTTACAAAATGGTGCTCAGAAAAATGTGATTTGATTGGCTCTTCAGAGTGCTACTGTTTCTTTCGAACAATGTTTTTGGGTGTGTGAGTGTATTTTTAGTGTGCTTGTCTTTCTAGGGCTCAGACAGCTTTTCCATGTATGTCTCTGTTTCCCTCTGAACAGGAAACATGTACCTTGAGTAGTTTCGGAGCTATTTTTCTACCAAACAGAGATTACAGAGATTTTAAGGACTTTGTGTTTTACCCTCAGCCTGCAGTTGGCAGAATTTGACTTTTTCACACCAGCAGTGGCATTTTACTTCAAATAATGAAATGGCCAGATGTCAGTACCACTCTATTTGACTCCCGGTACACAGTTCAATAGGTTGAGAACTACCTACCTTTTACTGTTGTAAAGGAATTTTTCCATGGCTTAAGGGCCATTCACACAGAACACAGTTTTGTGGTTTAAAATTCAAGATAGAGTTGTGGAACAGCGACAAAAGTTGAACAAAAATGCAAAAGATGTGCCACACAAGCGCAATGCTCAAACACGCTCATCTAGCTCAAGCTTACATAGACAAACACGGGGGGAAAAAAGTGCATTTTGTGCAGTCGCATGTAATTTTCTTCTGGGAAATGCAAAAAGGAGATGTTTAACAGAAGGTCTGAGCTGCTCTTTTCCATGAAAGGAACGTAGATGGCAGTTTCTAAAGCTTGTGTAAGTCTTTTGAAACCGTACAATAGTTTTGTACGATAGTCCAAGTGTAGGCTGTTATTTAACATTTATTTATTTATTGAGTAATTTTGAAGCTTATCTACTTTCATTGTTTTTTTCTTGAGTGTTCAATTTGAGTTTCATGGAAATAATTGTAAGGATAACATGTGTGTGAAATTTTAGTGATATTGAAACAGCCGCCATTGGTAATAGGTTGAAATAGCTGTCATTTCATAAACATGGAAATATAAAAGCGTAACCAAAGTTGAGAGCAGAACTGGTTCATTCATGATAAGATATTTGGATAAAGCAATCACCTGACAGACATGTAAGCCATCAGGCAACGCATTGGCCTATTTTTAGACTATCAATGTCCATAAAAAGCAAGGCCATGCTTCATTAGAGAAGGCCTGACTGCATGTTTCCTCTCAGTCAGAGGTTTGCTTCACACCTCACTGTACTTGTATTTGAAAGGAAGCCACATGCCTTTACTACCAGATCGTCATATTAAACTGTACTCTGTAGTTACTGCGGTGCTCTGAATCCCCTGGCTTCAGCCGTGGGATTCAATTATTCCACCGCTGCTGTGTTTTCAAGGAAAGCAAACATGGAGATTCGCAGAACATTGAAGGCAGCTGCAACTCTCGAGTGAAAAAGGGCACAAAAGACCAGAGGGGGTGCTTCTGAAGGAAGTAGAGGGAAAAAAACAGGGTGACGGGGAACAAAACTACAGGAGAAGGAGGAAGGGTTTTATTAATGGCCAGGCATTAGAAAGGTAATAGAAATTATAAATTGCGGCAGTCCGTTGAAACCGAACCCTCTGCTTCAGGCATGTACATTGCAAAATCCACTGGGTGCACTACCATGAAGGAGTATTGTACTTCAAGACATATAGCTGCAACTAGGAATTAGGGTTTCCTGTGTAGACAGGAAGTTGGGAAAAGGAAAAAGGGCAAGACATGAATTCGGATTCTTTACAGGAAGCAAGAAAAATCAATAATGAGGGAGAGTGTGGCAGCTGTTTGGAAAGAGGCGCCCTGCTTTTCCTTTAGCTAACAAGTGAATAGCTCTGAACTTTGTCGTGCTGCTTGATTGGCATGATGTGAATGATGTGAATCTGTAGAAAGACAAGGGGAGGGTTTTATGAGGGGGCGCTCATCAAAGGATTCGTTCCCCCCATGTTGGTGGGACTTGAAGCCCTAGAGCCAGCAGGGAGTGTGGACCCTCAAGGGAATAATGGGAAATATGATAGGCCTTTCTCTGACACCTGTCTATCTCTTTGTGTACCTTAACTGTCATAAACGGCTGATTTACATGTTTTTCAGGCTTATATGTTCTCTGCGTGTTGGCTTCGTGCTTTTTACATTGTGGAAACACCATCTGTGTTTCCGCTTTAGTCGGGCAGACCCTTAAGTGTCGTTTTTAGCAGATGGGGGATTTTTCCCCCCTTTGCTTGCTCGTTTTCCCATCCGTGAAATTAAGAGAAATCGCTCACAAACAGAGCGCCAGTTAATAAATCATGCTACAAGACGAGAGATGGATACGCCTGCTTGCAAGCTAAACGTAAACTGAGCATGAAGCAAAGTTTGTCAAGGCAAAATATGAATGTTGGCTTGACCAGGACTTGCGCGCTGTCATTTCCGATTCAAATTCCAATTGAACTTCCTGTGGGGTGTGGCTAATTAAGTACACATCCAAACTTATGAACTGAAATTTTGGTATTTTTCATATACAAAGTCACATTTTGTCTAGACGTTTTCTTCAAATTTTGGGACATTATTTTATTTATTTTATTATATTTTCATTCATTAAATCAATCAAATGTGACATTTAAATAAAAAACTGTTATTATAATAATATTTCACAAATTATATTTCAGTTTTCACTGTATTTTAACAGATGAGAGAATCAGAGACCTCGGTCATTGACCCCAAACTTGTAGCTCGTTTAAATATAAATAGTTGGGTTTCCATTAGAATGTAGTAAGCCACAAGAATCATGTCAATAGACACACTCAAAGGATCACGTGCCGGTCCTCGTCTCGTGTCTTAGCGGAAATAACCCGTCCCTGTAGAGGTGTGAGAGATAGGGGAGTCTGCACCTACCCTTAGCACACTTGACAAATGTTGTCCACAACATGCCTTGCAAGTGCTCACGCTATACTCAGCTCATCGGGCAGGCGAGAGAAGATAGAAACAGCTCTTCTAAAATAGAAACAAGATTATTTTAACTTTCTGGATAAGGAGAGCTCTGCAGAGAGAGAGAATTATGACTTGCAGAATTTGGAAGCAATTATTTTGTCCAGTTACTTTTATTTTTAATCCATTTGGCTTCAGCTTTAAAATAGTAGGCTATTAAGTATCCAGTATCAGCTGACTAAATATTAAGTATCAACCATGAAATAATTAATCACTATACTGGCTGATAACCAATATTTTTATGATATATTGTGAATCCCTAGATGATAGTATGGTGGATCTAGGTGGGTTTGGGGGGAATAAGTGAGTGAGATAGAAATGATCATTACTCATAGTCCTGGCATGTTGACCATGTCATCAGACATAGGTAACACTGGACTAAGAAAACAGAAGGGGAAGACTAACCAGATCCTAGCAAACACAACCCAGACGTCTGCAACACTACGTGTGTGTATGTTCGATTTCCTTTGTGTGTGGTCACACGCCTAAGTGTGTGTGTGCTTGAGTGAGAGACAACAGTGGTTTGCTGTCATTCATCTGTCATTACGACAGCAATATGTTTTCACTCAAAAAACAGAAGCTGTAAAATTACTTTTACTTTTCTGAAGCTAAAGACATTTTAGTGCATGTGTATTTGTGTGCATTAATATGTGCACAAATACATCAGATAGTACTAAAATGATTAAATTATTAAAAAAAAAATAAAGTTGCAATTTTGCTGACTTCCTAAAATGAGTTATAACATATATATATATATATATATATATATATACATATTATCATGTATTATATTATTTTAAATGGTATGTTTATCTAAAGAAAACACACACAAAACAAAACAGTTGAAATGCATTGCTTTTGTTTTAAACAAGCATTTAGGATATGGCTTTCTTAGCATATTTTTTGTGTTTTTAAGTTATTGGCACTGAATTATATATATATATATATATATATATATACACACACACACACACACACACACACACAGAATATCTCATTTATTATTAGCTGTTATTTTTATTATATATGCAATTATCCTAGATTATGTTATTCTGGCTCAGAGTGAAATATTACAGTACTTTTTGTGATTTCAAAGCCTTCATTATTGTCCCGTTTCAAACCCATTTTTAAATTCTAGGTGCATTTATATCTTGAGCAGACATCAGCACTCTCAAGTGCTTGAATGTTGGTAAAGTGCCACATGTGTCACGTGGATGGCTTATAATGACATTATGCGTGAACCTGGATTAGGAGGATTTAGACCAACCTATCTCGTGTTGGTTTGGGGTTTGCTCTGTTTAAATGACTTTTCCATTGCTACAGGTACTTAAGCCGAGAATATCCTCTGTTTATGCTCCTTGGGAGGCTGGGTTTAAAAATTAAGATGGCTGGCATTTGCTTGATGAAAATGACCTTCTTATATAAACTATGAACTCATAAGACTGAACAAAGGCTTGTGCTTAAGCAACGTACACACACACACACACACACACACACACACATACAGCGTTCAATTTATTAAGCAGCAAACATGGCCAAACGCTGAAAAACAATGAATCACCAAAACCCTCATTCTCGGTTTCTCAGACTTGGTTTAAGTGATTTTGCGGTCAAAAAGCCACTTTTCTCCACCATGCACAGTAATATTGATATATTGTTGTTCCTTCTCTGGTAAATTGCAGTTTAAATGTATCTTCTGTCTCATGTAACATGGGCTTCTCATGCAGTCACAGTCTGTATCCCGCTTCACTAAATCACATTCGACGTGTGGCGTTCGGGTTCTGCTGGCTCACCCCACCAAAGTCTGTACCCGCACATCCTGCAGGTCAACCTTCAGCTCACGTTGTAAATTCAGCTCGCTCCTTCAAGAATAAAGCTCTATGAGGCCTGGAGACATTTAGCTTGGCCATGAATACCGGCGTGCTGAGCGCTGGAGAAGAAAGCCGGTGTTGAAACAGAGGGGCTAAATGCAACTGTAGACATGTGTTGAGGCCAAGACACTCGAGACAAGAGGTGAGAAAAAGTGCATGACGCATGACTGAGTAACATAAACATATATATACAGTTTTTTTAAGAGTTGTTTTTGTTTGACACCAATATCTCTGTGTCATCTGTGCACCGTATTCAGGCTTTATTTGATTTTATTGGATCGGGTTCTGCATACAAAGTGCGTGCCTCTCGTGCTTGGACTATCTTTTCCCTAGTGCTTCAGTTGGAGCTCTACGGACCATTAGGCTTGAGCACAGACAACAGACAACTTACAATTGTTTGTGCATGTGTGTTGTAACCAAATTTGTGTTAAAATGACAGAGAATTATGAGAAGCACGCGTCTTAAACTGTGCTGTTCTACCAACAGCCAAGGACCTTTTTTTTTTTTTTTTTTTACAGATTTTTTGTTAGTATAGGTTAAAGAACAAGGGCAGTGTCAACAAAACATGTATAGTGTACTTCATTAATGGTCTAGGTTCTTTGAATTTATTTCTTACTACATTCTAAAAAAGTTGTATCAGTTAAACCAAAGGCTATTGTGTTTCAGTCTTTCTACTAAATGTTTAATTCAGTTGTTATTTGGTGATTGCAATGATTTTTACTGGCAATGTCTGAGTGAAAACAGCTTCTACGCCAATTTAATTTTTCAGTGTTGAAGTACTGGGCCAAAATTGCTGAAATGCTTTTGTCCTCAAAATGTAAAACTAGTTTGTAAATAAAGTAAATGTTTTTCTTAATATGCATGTTAAAACGAGTATTTTCAAGTAAAAGAAAGTCATTTCATGTGTACGTGATAGTTCTGTGCTGCAGTGAGTGTTATATCATCAGGATTCAAAAGTAGTTATTATATTTTTGTTGTACAGTGTAGGTTTAGTTTGATCCTACGTCATTTTAGAAAGTTTTTTTCAGCCACCGCATGCAATGCAAAACTGAAACTGGATTGCTGTCTATGGAGGGACAGATGGCTCTCTGTTATCATCAAAAATATGTTAATTTGTGTTCTGAAGATGAACGGAGTTCTTATGGGTTGGACATTAGAGTGCGGATCAGGCCGCATTTTTCTGTCTGAGCCCGGCCCGCTTCCGACAGAGCAGTAACCTTTTCAGTAGCATCTTTTCTAAATATCTGTCTGAACCCGGCCGGACCCGTCTGGAACCGTCAGGCTCGGGTCGGGTATCCACCCTCTATTGGACATGAGGGTGAGTGACAGAATTTAAACTAATTCTTTCATAGCTTTCTTTTCATTCTTTCAAGTTTCATAGCTCTTATACAGAGTATAATGTTTACTACTTTAAAGGAGAAAAGTCTGACGAACTTTATTTGTAATACAAATCTCCTGAGATGAGAAGGCACAAGATCGGAGCATTAACATTTCCCTCTGAGATGTCATACACTGTAATGTATTTCTCCTCTGCACCTCTACCTGTCACTGTACGCACAGATTTTCAAAGTATCAGCTCTTATTTTCCATAAGTCTCTGCCTGCTCTTAAAAAATATTTAACTTTCCTGTCAACAACAACTTTGAAGGAGTCTGAGAAAAGGGCCTGCTGGAGCGGTCGAGGCAGATTTAGGGAGAGTTTCTGTTAGCGCTGTCTGGGTTGTCTGCATACCGTTTACCCAGATTCCTCTGAGGACGGCCGAAACACCACTGTCTCCCAAGCCTTTGGGACCCACTGATTTGAAACAAATGGAGCACATGAATGAAGATTCTTGTTGTGGGTATGAGTGTGAAACGAAGGGAAAAAAACAAGAGAGTTGACAAAGAAAGTTTAGTAGCTGTCAGAATGTTATTTGTATACTGTATAAATGTGTGAAACCACATTCTTTTTGCTTTGTACACAATCCTGTGAGACTAAATTCGTCTGTACAGTCTCCAGGGCTGCATTATCTTCGCTCTGAGGCACCCTACCTGGGCTTGTCTTGTTACGTGACCCCCACCACCCTCCCTCCTGTGGATGTCGGTCTTGGAGCTTGAAGGAGGACAAAAGCAGTCTTTGGTTGGGTGACTGGTGGGCAGGCTGGAGGTGGTGCCAGCTGTCTGTCAAAAGCCAGCGTGTTGAATGCAGGTGGTGCCGATTCATAGATCAGACGTTGGAGGAGGGTTGAAAGAAGACAGGAATAGTGACTCTTATCACAAGCCCTCGTCTCCACCTTGTGTGTGATCTTCTCATGGCTGATTATGTTTACTGAGAACAATTGCAGAGGTTGAACAAATATGTTGGTAAGACTCACCTTCTGTCAGCGTCCATATCTTGCTCCATATCTTGTCCTGAGTTTTACCCTTTAGCTTTTTATCAATATACAAACCCCTTGTATCGTTCCCTCAGAAATACAGTGTGAGAAATCCTGCCTTAAAGAAACATTTCACCCAAAAATAAAATCACTTTGTTATTTATTTTATTATGATATTCAAAACGAAGACTTTTTCTTCCAAACAAAGGATTTTGTTTGTTTGTTTTTTTTACCATTCAGTTGCAATGAACTGGGCTTAAAACGTCTTGAAAGAAGGACACAGCTGCATTGTAAATGTATCAAAAAGTAGTCCATGTGGCTTTGTGTATCTTCTGTGTTTGGAACAAGGTACAATTTAAGATATAAGCTGAAAATCTTTCCTTCATGAGAGCAGTACAATAGCCCAATTAGTTATTGGGTCTTTTTTTTGTCAAACCTTTTTAGTATTGGCTGAATGAGAACCAAAACGGTCCAATTATTCAATGTTCTCACTGATTCCAACAAAGGAAGATTGTCAGTGAATAAGGGTTTGTTTTCTCACAAAGCTATGGTATGACTTCTGAATAAGTTGAAAGGACTACATTTATGAGACCTTTTTATTGATTTTGAAGCTTCACTCCACATTAATTATAAGTACATGAAAAAGACTGACCAGCACAGTCATCAGAAATGGCATATTATTTCCACTGAAGAAAGAAAGTCTCACAGGTTTGGATCATGACGGTGAGTGAATACTGAATTTCCTTTATTGGGTGAACTATCCCTTTAAACAGTTCCTTGATCCCTCATGCACATGCACCAGTGTATTATATCAAAAGCGCCGACATTTCCCGCCACGTCTTGGCCAGGATAAACAGAACCGCTGTGAACGGTTCTTCTCAGTAGGTGAGCTCTACGGGTTTGGATTGTTAATATGAGCTGGAATTCACTATAGTCCATCAGATCACAGCGTTTTCTGAACGTTTCCTTTACTCGGCTCAACGGATGAATAGAGGCCGTTTTTGTTTTTTTCAGAATCTCATAAGTTTCTTGTCATTCAAAAGTAAGGCTACAAGGAACTAGCAGTTGAGTAAATTTTCTAGCGCTAGGTTCAGTGATACAACCAGTGTTATTCATCACTGACTTCCAATCATACACAAGAGCATGAGCCTGCTGGCAGCTGTTGAGAGGAGATGGATGCGGTATGTTATTGATGGTGACGTTGGAGTTTTTCTTGCAGACGGAACCCCCTGCTCATGTCCATGTGTTTGCCCACTTCAGAGACACACCTTTGGGACCCAGACATGTGCCTGGATCTTTTAGGTTAACACCCAAAGCTTTTGCTTTTACTACACAAGCCACCGTGGCTAATGTTAACCTTCACTATGGCTAATAACATCATGCCGAGTGTCGTAAGGCTTTTAATAGAGACTCAGTAGCAGAGAGGGGGTGATTTGGATTACTGGAGAGTGAAGCATTGAGACCTGAATCCAGGTTAACTTCAGTTTTCGAGAAAATGATTATTTATTCATTAGTGAACCCCAAACATTTTGCAGGACTGTTATTCATTTGTTTAGTCTAAACAGTCATGGGGCCAGCTGCAGAAATTAGTGCTGAAGAATGAAGGTTTAAGAAAGCCCGTAATCTGTATTCAATTAAAAATATATGGTCGCACACAATGAAATATGGTCGATACCCAATAAGATGTTATGAGTAAGAGAAAAAATAAAGAATAACCATGCCGTATTAAGTATAGATAAGAATTATCATGCGCATAATACTACTATGAATATTTATAGCTTGTTGATGAAAATGTTTCACATGTGTGTCCAAAGTTGAAAGGAATGATTTATGGTGTAATATTGCATAGCAACATCTGAAATGAGTTTACGGTGTTTTTCAAAGTGATATTATGAAAGTTTGCTTAAAAAAGTCAAGTAATAAAGTTAACTAATTTCATGCATGAATTCACACTAATGTAGTTACATGCACACAGCAGCTCATTTTGTGCTCCTAAATCAAAAATGTAAAGTAAAATAGGTTGTAAACTGTTTCATACTGTAATAACTGGCTATTATAAAATCAGAATCAGGTAAGATCTCTGTGACGCCCAGATGTACAAAACAGACGCGCCCACCTCTGTAATAAACACGGACATGTTAGTCCCGTCCGAAATGGTACATGAAA
The DNA here is from genome assembly GCA_034779775.1 of Enteromius afrohamiltoni. Taxonomy (NCBI): domain Eukaryota; kingdom Metazoa; phylum Chordata; class Actinopteri; order Cypriniformes; family Cyprinidae; genus Enteromius; species Enteromius afrohamiltoni. The sequence goes on along the minus strand of JAUYWG010000039.1, from coordinate 10,252,792 downwards.
ATCACGGACGTCAGGTGATAACGATCGAAACTCAGACGTAGTTTAAAAAAGAAGTCCCGTCCGAATAGGACTATAGACTGCTAAATATCAGTAATATTAGCCCAAAATAGATATCATCGTATTATATCCCATTCAAATGACTTCAGCTTGCAAAGTGTTACTTTACATTTGTAAAGTGTCAGTTGGGAAGTGTTAATTCCAGATCCCTCATATGGATTTGGAATGCCGTTTATTCTTAAGTGACTAAATAAATGAAAAAAACCATGTTTGGAGTATTAGAATGAATTGAGACAAGCTAGCACTGCGCTGTTTTCACTCTCTCACAAGCACAAAGCTGTTGAGCGATTGTGTGCCATGTGAGAGACATTTCAGATGTTTATGTAAGCTCTGAACAGGCCCAGCTGCTCACATCTGGATCTGTGGTGATGCTCAGTTAAGAAGAGAGAAGAAACAGCTCTGTTGCTCCGCACATCTTAAGCGGCATTCCGACAATAAACAAATCAATTGAAGAGAATGGCTCTTACACCTACTGAGAATTCACCCATGTCAGAAGTTCTTCCTCAAGGACGGTGGTTCTCTGGCGCTACTTGGGCGTGCGAATTCCCTAACAAAACTAAGGAAATAAACATATGATTCCATGTTTCTCTTTTTATTCTTTATTCTAGTGTGTGGCCTTTAAAACCGCTGACCCCAAATGTTATGTATCCATCTTAATTTACAACGTTTTACAAATCCATCCTCTGCTATACCCAAAAGTGGATCTACTTATCCGGTGCCCTTCTTCCTTCCATGTTGCCACAGATTTTCCAGCTAGTGACATGCTGCCAAGACGACCGCAGACGACTATGCACACTCTAATGTTTTTCAGGCGCAGTAACATGATGCACAATCTACAAGAAAACAAAACAGTCATTCAGAAACAAAGGAGGTGGCCTCCAGTTCTGGCTGAATTGTTTGTGTGGATGAGAATAGGGCAAACACTGATCCTCACTGTCCTCCCAAGAGTCTTTCTGAGTTTCCCAGAAACACCATGGCGGTACACCTTCTAAAAGCTATATGAAATAAACCCTGCTGTGCAGGTAAAAGACATTTCAGCATCACACAAGGTTCAGTTTTTCTAACAGCTTGTGCCAGCGTAAACTGTCTTTTGGTGTTAAAATATCACTTTTTTACTAAAAACGCGCAGTAAAGAATTAGCGGTGGAAAGAGGTGGACAATTAGTGACCTTATTGAATATGCATTTCCAGGAGTTTCCCTTTTAGACGACAATTTCAGAATTTTTTGAAGGAGAGTATTGAAATAAATCACGCAATGCATTTTACTAATGTCTGCGCCCCTCAAATTACTGGTATTCGTGCCATTATTTCACACCTTCTTAAACTATTTTGTGCTTGAAATAGCTGAGGCATGGAGAGTGGGTTGTAGAAGGCGGGGGATTTTTTTCAACACATAGTGTATTTGGAATGCAAGACGGTCACGCAAAATATTGTTTGCGAAGCCAAGGTAATGTTTTTTGCCCTCTGGTTGTTATCAATCTTCTTTTTTCCTTATTTGCAACCACTTTTTAAATGTAAATAAGATGTTGCATATGTATTCTTTAATTTGCGGATTGTTAGTAAATCACCTGCAGAAATTTCCACACCCATCGGCACTGTTTGGAATTCTGCTTTCATGTTAATTATCCTTGTTTAGTAAAACTGGCCCAAGATTTTGATATCAACTAAAGATCCACTTCTGTACCCCTAAAATCCCATATTTATACCCCAGTTTTTGTTTAATGCAACTTTAAAAACCTCTTTTATAGCGTTTCAACTTTTTACTCACTTAGACTACTTTTCAAATTGTATGGTGTTAAAAGACAAACAAACCAGTTGACTAAAAGCTTTAGCAATGCGTTACCTTTTAATTGAATATTACTGGCATTTTCTTTCAAGGACACCAACTCTTTGGACCTCTTGAGTTGTTTGTATTTTGATCAAGTATGCTTTTGATTTCTGAGGACAGTGTGTAATGTAAGCAATGATTTTCATTCACATGCCTTCCAATTATCTCTGGGTCTTCCTTTGTTCTTTCAAAATATTGTGGCACGATTTCAAAAAATTTCTGATTGTGAGGACATGTGAGGAGCCACAGGATACATGTGGGCAACACATGAGGAAGTGATGCCATGGTTCTGTGAAATCAGATCATATTAAATGACCAGGCAGCTTCGATCTTCTGTAAAACTTTTACGGCTTTATTATTAACTGTTCAAGCCGCTTGAGATTGTTTTTCAAAACAAGTATAATTGCGATCGCAGCTTAATCAAACGCAGGCCAGATCAGAGGCTGAAACCGAAGGAGTGCACCTACTCTTGAGTGTGTGTGGCAGAAAGAGTAAAGCACAACCAGAACTCTCTGAAACATTAAGTTCTAAGACACTATGAACCCTTTTCCAGCAGCATTACAATTAAAAGCAGAGCTCATCAATGGAATCATTATCCTGATCTTCTTTGCTGACTAAAACATTATGTGCTGGCTGTCAGGAGTGTTTAACAATTTGTTAATGAAAGTGTTTTGTCAATGAAAATGGCCACTCTGGAAAAATATGTATAAATCTTTAACAATTAATTATAATTAATTTTAGAAATATTGTTGTAAGTCTTCAAGAAAAGAAAAAAAGAAATCAATAATGAAACACACGCACACTCTTTAATATTGATGATTTTGGCATACAGCTCATGAAAAAACAAAATTCCCATCTCAAAAAATTAGCATATCATGGAAAGGTTCTCTAAACGAGCTATTAACCTAATCATCTGAATCAACTAATTAACTCTAAACACCTGCAAAACATTCCTG
>JAUYWG010000039.1:10219580-10249852 GCA_034779775.1 Enteromius afrohamiltoni | reverse complement strand
TGTCGTCAACACATGGTGAGACAGAATGGACATTGTTTGATGAGGCCAGTGAACGACCCGCCTCTTGACCTTTTGTGACCTCTTGACCTGCATGGCCACAGTGTCGGACTTCATAGGGACAGAACTTAGTAACCTGCTGAGGTGCCATAGCAACTGGCTATGAGCCTTTGCTTTGCTCGCCACCGTTTGACCTTTGTTGTGATTTGCAGGGAGGATGATCAGAGGTTGTCCACACAGGCGTATGGGCACACACGCACACAGAACCACATGAAAAATCTAAAGTAGGATCCACAGTTACACCGAATGAAAGTTACAGACTTCAAAGTCTGCCTGTTCACGCACATGACAGGGTTCCCACGGCCCTACAAGACCTGGAAATAACAGAGAATGTTAAGATCGTGATGTCCAGGCCTCCAAGAGTCATGGAATTTAGTAGAATCTTTAAAGTCTTGGGAAAGTCTAGGATATTAATGTGATGTCAGAATTTTTGGAAAACCCCTTGAACTTTCTATTGAAAATTTTGTTTTTTTTTGTTTTTTTTGTTATACCTTCACATTGTTTTATTTGTAAGTATGAGCAATTAGTCCACTGAGTCTCATTCATAAACCTAGAACTTTTTTGTCTTATTGGAAACTTTTGTGGACTGAAATCCATTCACTTCAAAAGATTCAGTTTCATCACCTATAGCTGAGAAAGTCCATCCATAGTTCTCCTTAAAAGAATGATATTTTTGATTAAGAATGATTACAAATCATAAAAAATTAGAAAAATGTTTAAAGTGGTTTATGTGGTTCATTCTTTGTGTTCTGAAGTTATATAATTGTATGTGTGTGTGTTAAGGCTGCATATTTCATACAATAAATATTCAAAATTATGATAATAACTGACACTATTAAATTACTATTACATCTATAACATTTGTTACCATTTTATGCATTTGTTTGATCAAAAATATAGTAAAACAGTCATTTTATTAAAAATTGTAATAACTATTTGCATTTTTATCATATTGCAATTTATTCCTGTAATGGCATAGATATTGTGTAGCGGTTATTCAGAAGTCATTATAATTTCTTCTTATCCTCGATTTTAGAAACGATTCTTTGAAAGTTGAAAATTGAAGGTTCAAATTTACATCATTTGTTTAAAACAAAACTGTCACTTTAAAACAATTTAATGCATCCTTGTAAAATAAAAGTATTTTTTTAATGATAATAAAAAATATATTACTGAGCCTAAACCTTTAAAACTACTTTCATTGTGCCTATACTTAGAATTAGTTGACATATACTTGCAAAGTTTCTCCTACTCAGTATGTTGTATATTCCTCAAAATAGAATGTTAGAAGTTATTAAGCAGACAGTATACTAATGCTGCGCTCCAGGCAGGTGGTTCTTTAAACCACGACTCACGACTTTGTAGCCTTCCAGGCAAATCATGCAAAAGTGCCTAATCGCAAAGAATTGTGGTAGCTACATGTAAAGAAACCAAAGTGGCGGACCATACAGGGCTTATGGTCATTTACAATCATTTCTTTCACCAAAAGTGCTTTCTTTGCTTATTTGAGGGAAACGGAGGTGGAAAAGCGGCACATGAGGCAAGAGAAGCTGTTATACCTTTTATTTTAGTATACTACTTGCATAAACACCGCATTCGTAGGGGCTGCCTTTGTTGTTTCGCGGGCTATGTGACGACAAAACTCGGAACTTACATTCACATCAGTGTTAACTCAGTAGTCAACTCAGAGTTACACTCACCGGGCACATGTGTGCTGTCCTGACCGGCCTTTCCAGTGCATACACGCACGCACTGAAAGTCTGTCAAATAGCGCCTAATTTCTGAACTGAGAAATGTATCACATCTGATTGTGGAAATACTGTCAAAAACGCACAGCGTTAAACACAGTTGTTTGGGTCTAAAGTAAAAATAAACAATCAAGAGAAAAACAGATGCGTGCCAGTATATTAGATGCGTGCAGCACTTAAAGGGACAGAACTAAACATGTTGCCACTTATAATTAAAGGGATTGTTCACTCAAAAATGATAATTGTGTCATTATTTACTCACTTACATGTTGTCCCAAACCTATATTAATTTAATTCTTGTGCTAAACACAAAATAAGATATTCTGAGTAACCAAACAGTAGCTGGACCTCATTGAATTAAATACAATGTTCAACAAAAAAAATAAACAACCTGTAAATGATGTTTGTAGTGTGTAAGTATATAGTGTTTCACTTTTTATATTTGTTAAATCAATAATGCTAAATATGCTACTCTGCTTAAAAAAATACAAGCAGTTTGTTTTACTCGTATTATGTTTATTTTTAATGTGTATATATTCTAATAACAAAGATAAAATAATGACAGCAGTATTTATCTTTGCCCATTTTGGCCTAAATATCAGGCCTAATATTATTTGAAGTAAAATAGACCATAATTATAACTTTTCTGCTATCTTAGTGTGTGTGTGTGTGTATGTGTGTGTGTGTTTTGCACATCGCTATGATGTCTCCTGCAAATATATACACTCCGTGTTCACCTGTCCCCATTGGCAGGAGGTGTTGCTGGGTGTTTATGATGTCTGCTTGATTAGAGGATAGGTTTACATTACCCGCACTGACATCCTGCTCAGGCCTGATAATGGAGCCAGTGTGCTGGAATCCCTGGCATGTTTTCAGCGCTGTGCAGAGAAAGGGCATCCTTTTATATCCAAACCCCCTCTCTGATCCTTTCTTCTCTGTCCTGATGAGGTGATAAGAGCCAGAAGGCAAATAATGAACCTCTGTCAGAGCAGACAAGGGAGTGAGGAGGGTCTCTGTTGAGCTAGACAAGCTTACATGACAGCAAACCGTCCCGGGGCAAGGCTACACACCCATGTAGACGGATACACACACGTGCATTCCAGTCTGACATGCTGTACTTATTGTCAGACCTTTCGACCTGCTTGTCAGAGAATGGTGTCTTCCTCTGAAAAGCCAGTCATAATTCATGCAATTAATCTCCTCTAAGGGTTGCGGTCTGACTCAACGTGGCCCTCCGAGCTGATGGAGTCCCCCGGAGAAGAACCTATGGTTTTTATCTGTAGAAGGAAAGCCATCAAGAGCCGTTTTTCCAGCAATGATCTCAGCTGTCCCTGATCTGCCCTCCGTTTTACCTTTATGCTTCATAGTGGAGCTCGGTGGCAAAATAAATTCGATAAAAGCTGCTCTTCAGGCCTGAATTTGATTTGTCAAGGGAACCAAGTTTAGTTTTTGTTGATTTAATTTACAGCTGACTCGTAACAGCCTTCCTCAGTTCGCTGTAACACCAGTCCCTGATTTGTCTATTAAGTGAATCTCTGAGGAAAATTTCCCAGGCTGTTAAAGTTAGTTAGCATAAAATTTGAGATTACCATCCCTAGTGATACAGACATGTCTAGTCATTGTTTGCTTGATTTAACGCTTGACGTGTGCCCAAGGTATGTCTAGCCTTTATCTGAACCTCACAGAATGGTTTGCGAGCCTCTATCTGCACTGTGTCATGCCCGACCCTCAGCACAGTCCTGCCGCTCTTAGATTTTGTCTCGCCGGGGTGGGTTTATGTAAAAAGAGCATTGTATTTCCTCGCACTTGCATTTTTAAATGTGTCAAGTCTTAGTTATGATTTCACACAGCTGTGCAGTTTGACTAGGCGTTCACATTGACAGCGTCTTGCAGCCACAAAGCAACCTGCAGTCAAGTGTTGTGATTAGTGTTGTGAGCTTGTGCTGCAATGCGTTTACTTAATGCAAATGAACTGTGCATCAGCAGCAGTGTGTTTAACTTCATGCAAGTGCAGTGTGTTTATGTTTATCATAATATAATACATGATGCCCTGATAGTTTAGTTACTTTTTTGCAGTTTTGTGTTTTTATTTTGTTGTTTAGATTTTTTTTGTTTTGTTTTTTCTCTGTTTTGCTTTACTTATTTTGCTCAGTTTTTTTGCTTTGGTCTCTTTTTTTAATTTCTGTCTGTTTTTTTATTTGTTTTGCACTCTTTTTTGTGTGTGTGTTGTTTTGGGATTCTCCTAATTCTCCTTATGTTGTTATTTGCTGAAACTTTCCTGGGCACTAGCTTTTTTTGATTAGTTTCAGGCACAAGTGAGGCAACATACAGTAGGTACGGAAAGTATTCCCCCTTAAATTTTTCACTCTTTGTTATATTGCAGCCATTTGGTAAAATCGTTTAAGTTAATTTTTTTCATCATTAAGGTACACATAGCCCCCCTTACTAACAGAAAAACAGAATTGTTGATATTTTGGCAGATTTATTAAAAAAGAAAAACTGAAATATCATACAAATATCATTAAATATACAGCCACGAGTCTTTTTGTTGTCCAGGATATACCTGTGCTTGGCCACATTCATCTTTCTCTCGACTGAAACCAGTCATCCTGTCCCTGCAGCTGAAAAACAACCCCAGGTGATGAGCAGTGCCTGGTTTTCTCCACACATATCACTTAGAATTCAGGTCAAAAAGTTCTATCATGGTCTCATCAGACCAGAGAGTCTTATTTCCCACAATCTTGGAGTCCTCAGTTGTTTTTTAGCAAGCTTCATGCAGGCTTTCATGTTTCTTGGATCTCTGGAGCTCATCCACAGTGATCTTTGGGTTCTTCTTTACATCTCTCACCAAGGCTCTTCTCCCCGATAGCTCAGTTTGGCCGGAGGGCCAGATCTAGGAAGGGTTCTGGTCATCCCAAACGTCTTCCATTTAAGAATTATGGAGGCCACTGTGCTCATAGGAACCTTAACTGCTCTTAGTAACCTCGGCCAGATCTGTGCCTTGCCACAATTCTGTCTCTGAGCTCTTCAGGCAGTTCCTTTGAGCTTATGATTCTCATTTGCTCTGACATGCATTGTGAGCTGTAAGACAGGTATGTGGATTTCTTAATCAAGTTCAATCAGTTGGACAGCTGGACTCAAATGAAGGTGTAGAACCATCTCAAGGATGATCAGAAGAAATCGACAGCACCTGAGTTAGATATATGAGTGTCACAGCAAAGGGTCTGAATACTTTGGACCATGTGATATTTCATTTTTTCTTTTTTAATAAATCTGCAAAAAATATCAATATGGGGTGCTGGGTGTCCATTGAAAAAATTAAGGGGGTCTGAATACTTTCCGTACCCACTTTATGTTGAATTACATTTTTTTTTAAATAACCTCTCCTTTCTTGAAGTGCTTTTTAAGCATCAAACTGGTTAAAGTAATTTTAGCTACAAATAATATTGCAGTGTATGTGGTTTGTTTGTGTGGATTTCCTTTTTATGTTTATGAATGAAAACAATTTGACGTTCAATGAACCGTATCTGTCTTGTGCTGTTAAGGCTACAGTCATGTGGACTACTATAGTTTGGTCTCAGTGAAAATAGAAGAAAGTGGTAACACTCTGTTTGGGTAAATGAAGTACCTCCTAGTTACAAGCAAAGCATGTCAGTAAATAAAATCCAATGGCCTAAAGCTACAGCTGCCTTAAAACAACAGGAGTTGTAATTGCAGCATGCTGCGAACTCCACTGGTGCTTTCTGGTCTGACTCTGAGAGGAAGGAGGGCTTTCATACGGAAATTAGAGGGCTTAGCAGTGGCTGTTTGGTTTGTTTGAGTAAACCATTGCTTTTATTTCGAATGTGCAGTGGAGAGTGAGTTTTATGTGGCCTACATGTAGAGCAGTCATCAAAAGGATCTGCAGTCAAACTTGTGCCCTCTGTGGGAGGAAACGGGACTAATCAAGGTATGGTTTAGGATGTATTTCAGAAGTAAGAAGTGGAGGGGAGCAACTAGCCTATTTTTCTGAAAGCACTGCTGAAATGTCATATGCAGAAAAGAGCTTTGTCTCAGCTTGTCTTTCTCCAGGAAGATTGATAACTGACAGATAACTTGTTGCATAACTGACAAACACACAAAAATACCTATATACTGGATTTACAGTACTACTTAAATTTACAATACAATCCTGACAGCTTTTTTGATATCTATATATAATATAAGTATAATAACAATGTTTCAGCCATGGCAGGATGGCATTTTAGTCCCTGTTTATTTTAAAGTCTGTTGCAAATATTAAATTTACTTTACATATATATTAATTAAAGGATCATATTTAGACTTACTTGAAATAATGAAATCTTGAATAATGGGCTATACTGTAGATTTCAGTGTGATGCAGAATATATTTTTGTTTTTCTTAAAAAAAAAACTAAAGTGTTACAAAAATAAAATATTTTTTAGGTAATATTTGCAGTTTATTAGTTTGGGAACAAATTACTTTTAGTTTATATTTTTATTATAATCAAATAAAAGCACACACGTACCATATATATTTATATAATTTATATTATATATAAATATATTTATTATATTAGCATCATATTTTTCTTAAATATATGCAGTACGCTTGTGATTGTATTTATATATACATAATAAAAATACACAGTACAAGCACATATATTATGTGAACAAAAACTTTTATTTTGGATGCGATAAATCGCGATTAATTGTTTAACACCACTAATATAATATATGTGTAAAAAAAATTTTAGAAATCAATTTGGAAAATTGTTTGGAAATATTTGGAAAATGGTGTACTTGTTTATATAAATTTAGTAGATAGAGTTAATAGCAAATTTGAGCATTTCAAATAAATTCTTGCTTTGCATGCATTTTTGATTTTTGAAGGTATTTTCTAGCATCGTAGAAACTGATTGGCTGTTTGCTCTCTGTAGCTCATCTCTGTACGTGACGGTATAGTATCTGTCCTCTGTCCTTGGCTGATGAACTCATAGGTCTCTTTTTTATTAAATTAAATGAAGCGCTTTAGTTGTTTTTCTTTCGTCAAGACTTGGCGTGTGTGGAGGCAGCAGAACAAAGCCTCCGCTTTCCTATAGCGAACGTGGAGCCAGATCTACGCCATCCAAACTTGGCATAGAAACTTGGAGCCAATCTGTAAGCAATTTAGTGTAGCTCTGTGGAAGCAGTTTGCGAGAGACTATTTCTTATAAATAGTAATAGTGTGCGGCAGTCAGTAAGTACAGAATTGGTGTGCTTCAAATGAAAATGTGCTGAAAAAATCCTTAAAGGCAATCAAAAGCGAATACCCACAAAAGATTGAGTTAGATATTACAGTAATCATTTCCGGCAAGGTCTTTCTTTTCCTAACCAAATAAGAATAGGGGGAACTTCATTAGAACGTTTGAGTTGCCTGCAAGCGTGTACAGATGTGCATGCGCGGCTCAAAGTGTTTTGTTAGTGCGTGTAAAAGATTTCTCGCGTGACTGTTATGATTATGTCACCCTTATGCTCTCCAAATCTGTCAGTTCGCCGCTGACTCGTAAGTATTGACCTGCACGGACCAGACGGTGGGATCGTCTGACTGATATCATGTGACTGATTTTACGACACAGGTGGTGCTGGGTCATGCTCTCTGCCTTTATTAGACCAAAGCAAACTCAAAGACCCTTTTGTGCTATGCCATCTCTTGACTGCAGTGGACCATAAGAAAATTGAGAGAGATACTTCCACCTTATATAGATGTGTCATATTGTTTGGAATGCATGATATCTGATATTTCAGTCAAGGTGTGCTTGATATGTGATGGTCATTTTTTACTCTCTTTGGAGAACATCTGTCATCTTTATATTTTATATGTAAAAAAAAAAAAAAAATCTATATATATACATATAACTACACTTAAGGATTTATTTATATGTTATATTATTTAACTACTAGGTTGTGTAATTTTGTGGAAGTTTGGATTGTATTTTATACATTTTTCAATTAAAGCTTTAATTTGATCTTGATTTTTTTTATTATATTTTAAAAAATTTTAAAACATAAAATTGCCAGAATTCATTTTATTTCCATTTTGTTCATACAATCACTCAAAATCTAGCATGTGTAAAATTGTGTAAAAACACCCTTAAAACAAACAAAATTTCAATTACAAAAATACTGTACATACCATACTAAACACACTATACATAAACTCTACATAAATCTTAGAAATTATTGAATTACTTTACAGAATGCATAATATGTGACACTGTTAATACTTGTTTTTTAATATTTCTTTCTCTTTCTCTTTTTCGCCCTGTCTCTTCCCCTTATACTCTTGGATGGATGATCACCTTGTTGACCCTGTAGGTGAGTGTATATGTGCATTACCTCCACAGTTATTATATAGCAGATGTTTCTTTTGGTCATTGTAGAAGTGTTTACCTCTTTTACAGACATTTGATTATGAGCAGCTTGTAATAAGGATGTTCCTTATGAAAAAAGCACTTGGAACGTAGAACGCCTTTTTAAACCTTTGAACTGTTATGCTGGGACTGAAGTACGCATACATCAAACATAATAGTTTATCTGTGCCAAATTTACTATTTTTAAATCAGATCATTATTCACAATATTTTTTTATTGATGTACAATATAAGTGAGCATTGTGTTCCCAGCATCATGTCGAGATTTGGACCTCTGAGAGATACACAGATAGCGTTCAAAATTAGTCCTGAGAACTATTATGAAATATATGTCGTTTTTACAGAAATAATCAGTTCTGAGTCATTATAACATTTTCAATGCCATTAAAAAGTCAAACAATATTTTATAATTTTTTTCATTGACAAAGTTTCAGACATGCCTGTTTTGTTTAGTTTTCTAGAAATTAAAAAAGAAAGCTTAAGTAAAAAAATTGATTTCATTGAACAGCACATTACAAACTTTTTTATGCTCCCTGTCTATAAAAATTGTTTGTAATTGTGACTTAGGGTGTACTCACACTAGGCATGGTTGCCGTGAACCGGGCCCGAGTACGATTGTCCCCACTCCCCCTCTGGCCTGCACTCACGTAGGGTTTCAGAATTCGTGCCAGAGCACGCTTACGTCATTATGGTGCGACGGTTTCAGGATAAACAGGAACAGGCTCTATGGTTACTTTGTGAATAGTAATAGTAATGAGTTTGGTCCGTGGTGGTCCACAGCTCTCTCACAGCCTATGGTTAAACAAACATTGCACCTTTGTCGTAGACCAAAGTAAACCTTCCCTGCCGCCTTTCCCCGTCCCGTTCCTTGCTCCAGCACGGTTAACACTCACACTACATGCGAACCGTGCCCGAGTCCAACTGAACACACCTGGCACACCTCTTCCAAGCGGGCCAGGGACGGCTAAACGCTCACACTAGTCAAACGAACCGTGCTTTGGTGGTCAAACACACTCAGGCATGGTTCAAACTGCCTAGTGTGAGTACACCCTTAAAAACCCTTAAAAAAGACAGATCTGTAGGAGGAGATTGGATAGGTAATGATACTTGCAGAGAAAACCGCTGACTTGCTTATGTGTATCGTTGAGGAAGCTGGGCTGATTTCCAAAGGATGTGGTTGGGTGGATCTCTTGATTTTGAGCTTAGCATTTCTTAACGGCAGATATTTCTCTTATAATAACTACTGATGAAGAGGTTGGTGCTCTGAGGTTCATAGTGGAAATGCCAGTGGAATAAAGCAGAAATTTACTTTTGTATTTCCTCAAAGCACTAATGGATCATATAGATACAGATTATTAACATCACTGTATAAGCATTGTTCTGCATGAACTCCAAACATTGATCTGAAGGTCCCACTGTGGATTCTTACAGGACTTGCTGCTCTTTTAGATCTTCTGTTAAGAGTTTACCACTGGCTCAGTGCACAACCACTTCACCTCTGATGTGAGATACAGTGTGCCGCATTTTCCATTAAGACATTCCCAAAGGGCAAAATCAAAAGCTTCCATTAGTTAAAGATCACTGCTGTTCCCATTTAAGGCCAACGCTGAAACTGGAGAGGAAAACGACTGTCTGAATTTGCTTTGTGTTGGAAATCTGCACATTAGGAACAGATAGTTTTTTAAAGGTTATTCATGCCTCATGTTTGAATCTTCCTTCTTTTTTGTAATCACTTCTTCAGATGTAATCAAACTTTTTCCATCTGCTTTGCATCTAGGAAGCTTTTCTTAAAGCCTTGCAAAAGTGCTCATTAGCAAAGGCACTCAAATTATAATGTTTTTTGACTAGAAGACTCTGAGTGTGTGAATGTCAATTTTGGGGCTTGCACACGTCTCTTTGTCCAAAGATGAGATGCATGAACAGGGAATGTGAGGAACTGACAGGAGGCATCTTTCTCTCTGTCTCATGATGACGCTCTTACTTTACTCACTTTCAAAAGCTTGGTATATCAGATGACTAACACATTGAAAATGTGTATATACCTCAGTCCTCTGTCATGTCACCTCATGTTTGAATAATTGTGCTTCTACTTGCATTACTGTACTCCTTATCCTACCACCTTAGCTGACACTGTTATTGCTTCCACCTCTAAACCCCTTCACACATTTAGGAAAACTAGATCGAAAGAAGATCTATACAGGTGGAAGGAGGAGAGTTTCAGAGGAGGGTTTAAGAGGACTCAACTTGTGCCAAGTTAGCCTGAGCCCGCCCATACTTCCTTTGACGCTACATTCTTTTCGCGAGCAAAGTTAGTCTGGTCAAGCTGCCGTTTTAGAGCATTCCAGTTTCCCCAAAAAATGGGAACCAATGAGAAATGAGCTCAGCCCCTCGGCACAGCTGAGGTGGGTGTAACGCGATGACGCAGCATTTTTGTGTCTTTTAAACATTGCGTTTACCGAGCAGCAACAATCGTCCGAGAAATTTTCATGACAGGTTTTCTTGGAGCAGAAGTAATTAAAGTAAGTAAAGACATTTTCCTACTGTTTTAATGAAGCTAGCTACAATTGTTTCCAACACTTTTGTAATTGTACAATTGTACAATCAGGTTCCACCGCTATGCATACGTCATCGGAATGAGTAGTCTGATTGGTTGTAGATTCGTCCAGTAGTATACAGAGGCATCTGATAGATGCAGGTTAAGCCCGCCTCCCAGAAGGCGGGTAGTAAGGTAGCTTGGCCAGACTAAGCTCCTATTAGCTTAATAGTCACGGAAGCCAGGCTAGTGCCAAGTATGTAGTATAATACTGAGATTATCATCAATTTGTGTTAACGAGACATCAGCCAGCGCCATCAAGAGTTTCATGACAGAGTTTGGCATTTTTTAAATGATAATTTAGAGGACTCTCACTGGTTAAGGTTAAGATTTGAGTGACCCAAGAACATCTTAGCAACAACATAGCAATATCTTGACGTTACCTTTTTGGCAGTTACTTTAGAAAATGTAAAGTTGTTTTTTTAGGTGTAATTGTGTCATAGTGCCATGGGATGTGCTTTCAAGTTCTATGATTAGTCGTGTACAGATGGACATGAGGTAATATTGTTATTGTGCTGGGCTCAAGTGTCCGATCCAGTCACAATGATTGGAGAGTTTTGTCTTCGGGGAACAAACTTATTGTGTTCATCCATAATAAATAGTCTTTTCTTCCACATATGTTTGAAAAACTGCAGTCGCCTGTTGATTTCAAGAGCCATCATTTATGCCGTTGACGTATGTAATGTGCGCAAGCTGCAAACAACATCTATAAGCAATTAATAATTGTAACATTTTCAAGAAAAGTTTGACAGGGCTGTAAAACTTATGATGTTTTGCATTGTATTTTGAGATTAAGTGGTACAGGTTTATTTTTGTTGCAGCACAGCAGTGTAATTACACGTTAGAGGAATCAGTTGTAAAACAAGTAAAAATTTGTTGAGTCTTGTAAAGTCGACTTGTGAGGGATCAGGGTAATGAGAGAGAAGAAGAGCTGCCCTCGGGAACCGAGGATGAGGAGACGTACGTGTGTGTCTGTGTGTGTGCAGAAAAGAAAAAGAAGCATAAAATTTGAATGCTATTGGCCAACACTCATACACTAGGGACTGAAGAGAGATAAAATAGCTGAACTATCCAGTTGAAAGGAAAAACAAATGAAAGATAGAGAAGATAATATAGGAATTCCAAATCCCCAGTGATGAGTCAGGGAATGATACGTCTCAGCGGAGGCCCTAATAAATTCCTCCCTTGATTGGGAGCACAATGTGAGGTTTAGGTTGCTGTGACTGTCTACGGGAATCGTGTCTTGCCTCATCCAACTCTCTCAGGACGTTGCACTTGATTGCGGAGTCAGGCTATGTCAGTTGTCACTCAGTGAAGTCTCTTTAGTATCATGGTAGAGTTTGATTGGAATAATTGGGCTGAATGGGCCTTGATTGGAAACGTCTTGGGTGTTCTCAATTAAACAGACAAGTGTCCTTTTTTTTAAATCAAACACCCAAACCTCAAGTGAAGCGTAGAGCCAAAGCATACAGTCATGACCAGCTCCAGCATTTAACGATGAAACAATGACATATTCAGTGTTATCATACATGCAGATCTCATCAACCTTGCTTTTTTTGTTTAGGCCATAAATTTCTTTTTCTAGAATTCTTTTTATACAATTTCAGCTAAAGATGTGCTTTCCAATGTTCATGAAAAACTTGTAATCTGGAATTTTAAAATGTTTTTTTCTTCCAGGCATGACAAAATTATGTATGTTATGTATATATTTCATATAAAGTATATATTTCAAATATTGTTCTTTTGAATTTTTATCACAGAATCCTGAACAAAATCTAAGCATCAGAACAGACACTGAAGACAGAAAAATCAAAGGAATAAATTAAATAGTAAAATATATTAAATGTAAATATAGAATTTTAATTGTAATATGTAAAAATGTTGCAGCCTATAATGTAATATATTTTGAATAAATGCAGCCATGGTAAGCATAAGAAAACACTAAAATCCTGACAACTTATAACATGCAGTAAACCTTTTTTTGTAGTTTTCTGAGCTAAAATATTTTATTTGCTAGATATTGCTCTTTTGTTGAGCTTGTATTGAGTAAAACACATTTTCAAGGCATAAAGAAGACTAATTTGTGTGCTAAATTGTTTGGATGAATGAGTCTAAATGATTCATTACTGGAAAATGACTCATATTGATTCAGACTGATTTGGTAATCACAAAAGAAACTATTAAATGGTTAACGGTAAATTCCTGTAAAATTTACAGGGAAAAACGTAAACTGACATTCCCAGAATTCCCTGCATTGCATTTTAAATGTAGTTTGAATTTGATGTTTTTTCTTTAATATAATTCAGTTTCTTCTTCGTTTTTTCTAATCAGTGATGTTTAACATTATATCACTTAATGAAATTACAGTATTTAACTGTAAATGTAACTTAAAACCTAAAACGTTGTTACATTTTTACGGTCACATTCCGGCAACCTCAGCTGCCAGTATTTTACCGTAAATTTTACAGATTTTTTTTTTTGCAGTGTTGCTTGTAACCCACAATGATAACATCAGTAATATTTGCAAACTAAATGTTATTAGTCACCTCTTCCTTGCATATATTACCACAGCATTAAACCTATTTAAAACTTAAATGCTTCTTAAACTTACATTTTCTTAACGAAATGCAAATCCAGCGCTTGGATATAGTGCTTTGGCAAGATGTTTGTATTTGGGTGACTGCCTCACCTATGTAACCTCTGGTTAGGCAGAGCTGTCAAAATAGACTCCACAGAGCCAGATACATATATGTGCACAACACAAATTAGTCAGATGCCAATCAGTGCAACTGGCCCAGAGGGCGGCACTATCTACAGCTGTTAACATATCATGTTTGACATTCAGCCACTACTCCACGCCCCTGGCCACCACACCCTCATGAGCAGACTGAGATTTATGGGAGCTTTGGGGCCCATGGGCTGCAGTTTCGCTCTGATTCTGCACTCGTCATGCAGGAGGTTGTGATTACAGGCCAAGCTGGAACCAGTAGGCCTGAGTCAGCGCCATCTTGCTAGGAATCTATGCAAACCCACATGAACGTACATGTGCAGATGCATACTCTGATTTAAAAACCTTTAAAAATCTTTCAAAACATGCACATAGATAAAGAAAGTCACTGTGACCTTAGCCCTCACTGTAAACACACTTTACATTGTCAGATATACAAGTGAAACTGTACAGTGTGGATCACAACCACATACCCATAATTCATTCCTCAGAATTACACACACTCACACCCATATTCCCATGTTCCTTTCATGGATGCCAGCTAATCACAAAAGCGTGCTTTTGATGTGGAGTAAAAGTGTGTGTGTGTGTGTGTGGGGGGGGGGTTAAGATTGGGTAAGATTGCTGCATAATATAAAACTCATTTTCAGAGAATCTTAATTAAATTATGTTTGTTGTTCTTACACCATTTAGTATGTTTTGATTGTTTCAAGTATAATTCTAATAGAATTTTGTTTTTGTTTGTGAAAAACTATTTGCAAAAGGGGTCATGATAATGAGCAATAATTTCAAATATATTAGATCAGATACTTTTTTGTTCTTTTAAGGATTGCTTTTGGCTTTAAAAGGTAGTTAACCCCAAAAAAAATATTTTTCACTCACTCTCATGTTGTTCCAAACCTGTATGATGAACGTAAAATTCTATATATATGTAATGTAAACAAAAACATTTATTTTGAATGCAATTAATCACAATTAATCATTTGGGTGGGACATTAACTACTGTGTACTTACAGGTTTGGTTTTATAGGTAGGTTTAAGGGTGGGTTAAAGTGTAAGGGATAGGTCAACAGTGTAATTACAAATGTAATTTTAGAAATAAATTGCAAATGTAATTACATATAGGTATTTTGTACAATGTAAAAACATGTATGTACACAATAAGTGCATTGTACCAAATTATTAATTTAAATGTAAGTACACAGTAGTTAAGCCCACCTAATATAAAGTGGGTCCATCATTTATTTTTGCAGGCATAAAAAATGTATTACCTCGGTTGCAAAGTGAAACAGGTTGTCTGAAAAGACAGAATTTTGAAAATGCTGGTAATCGACCAGTGGATGGTCCCCATTGACCATACAATTTCTTTCCCTACTATGGAAGTCAATGGGAACCAACAACTATGGTCCTTCAAAATATCTTCTTTTGTGTTGAACATTGGAAAGAAACATCTAAAGGTTTGGAATGGGTGAGTAAATTATGACAAAATTAGTATTCATTTTTATATTGTTGTTGGATTTATTTACAGTGTTTTTGGCAAATTTATCGCAAAACTGACAAGAATTGCAACATCTAGTATTTCAAGTGTCTGACTTTTCAGAACATGTCAATTTAAGACAAAGTGATTCTCAACTACGTAATCTGATTGTAGAAATGCCCCAGATGTACAGAATGTACTCGCCTTCATCCAATTACAGCTCTGTGCTTGACCGGCCAACCAAACTCATACTAAGTCATACTAAACAGAACTGGACCTAGATCAGTAGATAATAGATAGGTCTCATTGGCGTCTTATTTCCAGGTGGTGCAGCTCTTTGTGTGTGGCCTTGTGTCGCATGTTTAAGACCACCTTGCTCCGTTCAGCCCGCATAGCTTGTGTTTGGATGACTTCCTGCTTCATCAAGCCGTTTGCTGAGACAAGCCAGGCCTGGTTAGAATCAAAACGTACATGCGCACACACTCGCCTCCTCACTGCCCCTCAAGCTCTCGCATTACACACCGAGGCTAATGTCACTTTTCTTTATCCAACACCTTTCTCTGGGTCAACATGATTAATGAAGGCTCCACCTGCATTCATCAATCAAACACTCAGGATTTGTCTGTGAGTAACTGCAGTGGACCCGAGGTAACACAGAGCCTTAGATATTCTGTTGTTTTGAGTGTATTACAGTTATTTAGACTTTAGATTTCATAATCTACAAACACCCAGTTGAAAGATGCAGAGTCCATGCTAATTTCGCATATTGAGGGATGTTGATATTAGCTTTATGGTAGGTTTAGTAGACAATAGGGTTCATTTAAAAGACCCCATGAAATCGAAATTGGAGTTTTGTGGCGTTTAGTCCAAGTTAGAGATGCAGATTGAAGATGCTGATGAAAGAGTAAACCTGTAACTAATATACAGTGAGATCAATAAGTATTTGATCACTCTGTGATTTTCCAAGTTCTGTTTCTTAGAAATCATGGAGGGGTCTACAATTTTCAGCATAGGTGCATTTCCAGATCTGGAAGTCACATTGTATGATTTTTTAACAATTTATTTGGGAATTACTGCGTCAAATAAGTGACTTGCTTGATGATTTGCTTATCAGCAAGATTTCTGACCCTTAAAGACCAGTTATTTTGCGGAGGAGCTGGTCAATGCTGTGAAGAGAGCTGGGACCATCATTTCCAAGGCTACTATCAATAATACACTAAGACTTAATGGCTTAAAATGTTGCATCACATGGAAGGTTCCCCTTCTTAAGTCACCCCATGTCCAGGCCCATCTGAAGTTTGCCAGGGACCATCTGGATGATCCAGAGGAGTTATGGGAGAAAGTCCTGTGGTCAGATGAGACCAAAGTAGAACTTTTTGGTCTTAACTCCATTCGCTGTGTTTGGAGGAAGAAGAATGATGAGTATCATCCCAATAATACCATACCTACAGTGAAGCATGGGGCTGGAAGCATCTCTGGGGGTGTTTTTCTTGATATATTTTATACTATTTAAAAGTGTATATATTTAAATTGTGTCTCAAATTAAGTGCTATACACTTACACTGTAGACTATGTATTCTGTCACAGTATATGATTTATACGTTTAAAGTAATGTTGACCAAAACACAGTACATACAAAAAAAATTCATAAAGGCCTTGTAAAATGTTACACGTGTTCTTTGGTTCTTGTGCATTACACATACATGTTTGAGCGTCTGTGTTTATCAAGTTATTTTCAATATCTGAGATGAATTACTGATTGTCGCTTTTATTATTATTAATTATTAAACACATGCTAAAATGTCTCAGCTAAAATTAATACATTTTTATATTGTACAAAAAAGAAACCATTCCAGAACAGAATCCGGGTTGCTTGCTTCATATCATTGTTACGTCTGGTCAGGACACAGTGTAACTTTTTGTATAGAGAAGAACGCATTGTAGCACAATTGCTGTTAGCTTCAAAATATTTAGCACATATTTTTAACCGATGTAAAAAAAAAACCCCATAAACATTGACTTTAAGTGTCCAACGTGCACTAAAAACAGAAAAGTGCAGAAGCTATATTCTTCAAGTCTTTATCTTCTTCAAAAATATCGACCACACATATTTTTGTCCAATAGCTTGTTCTGTAGAATGCCCCTCCCCAAAAATGTTATTCTATTAAGGACCTGCTTCAAATGGCACCCTCAAGTCCCCAGTGCACATAAAGCGAGCTATTTGGGACAGGGCCTAGTTAGAAGCTTAGCTGGCATTCATGGCTGTGATTAAAACGTATTGACTATTGTTTTTGCAGTTTACTTTGATTTAATTGGCACACTGTACCTTTAAGAGGGAGTTCTAAGCTGGGTGAAGTTTTTTGCTAGCTTTTGTCTTATGCCAGTCTGCTCCTACATACGCACACAAACCCCACACACGTTGTGTCACCACAGGCTTCGCTTGTAAAGTCAGAGCAAGTGTGAAACTAAAGAGGTGGTTTAGGGTTTTATGAGGACCAGTATTATGGCAGAACCTCACCTCTCTCAGCGTAAGCTCATGTGGCACTTGACTGTTCGCACCATTTACTGCAAGCCAAAAAAGTCTCAATCAGTCGTGCTACATTTACAGAGCACAGTTCCCCAAGCACTGGAGCATTTTGCCTGAGTTTTGTGATGTCATTCTGAACGTAAGGTCTGTCATCTGGGGTGGGTGAAGTGGATGATGTATGGTGGAAAAAAGGATTGGTGGTTTAGAATAAAAGAGTTTAACCTTCAGTGAGTTTGAAGGGAAGCATGGGTGATTTGGGATCCCTGATTCTCGCAGACACCTCAAGCATCACTTCAGTGGCATTGGCTTCACATAAATCACAGCAGACAGACTAGACTTCAGTTCTAACCCAAGTGAAATATGTCAGTGAACCAAACATTCAGTGCATTCTTGCGGTTAAAACAAGCAGACGGAGCACAATGGAATGAAACGCAGGTGCCTTGTGATGTATTTTTGGTCGAAATGTTGAATTTAGGTATTTATGTATATATATTTTACAACCCTGAAGTAAAATAAAGACAATAGAAAGTGCTATGTGTCTCCAGCTCTAGAATGAATGGATGTGCCACAGTAGAGTTGAAGTGTGTTTATGGTGCCGTGTCCCCTCTGGTGCATCAGGGCTCTAAGAGTGCTGGGGGATAATGTTAGCTTGTAAAACTTTAGGAACTTTCAGCCACAGCCAGCTTTTATATGCTGGGACAGAGCTGCACTGTGGGGCCTTCCTATGATGCTGGTACTTTTTCATTATGGAAAGCTTGGAGAGCACATTGAACAGTTGGGACTTTTTTGTGAGGTAGAATTGGACGACAGTTGACTTGATAAGGCGTTTTCCTCTTTCTCATTTGTATACCAATTGTTTTAAACCGTATGACTTGCCTCTAATATTTCACTTTTTAGGGAAGACAATTTGTGCTTCTTACAAAAATTAATTTGATGCTACTCACACTTGCAACTTTAATTTTTATAATTGTGATTGTCAAATTTACTTTATCATAAATATCTGTATGTCTAATTGCAACTTTACTTTACTTTATCATCGTAAATGATAAGACTTTGTTACAATATGTGTTTAAAAATTTCTCTGTACAGCAACTTTTTAATCAAAGTGTGACTGTATATCACATATTTTTTCTAGAATTGTCTTTATTTCTCATACCTTATATCTAATGTATTTCTCAATTACATTTTCTTTTCTTCTGAGAATTACTGTTCGTTTTCTTGTTATTGTGACTCCCATTATGACTTTATATCTCACACTGTTATCATTTCATATTTGAAACATTTTCTCACAGTTACCTGCTTTCATAATTTTAATCTTACATCTTTTTTCTTATTTCTTTCAGTTTTTGTTTTTTGTTTTTTTCTTTGAGAGCACAGAGCACAGTTTTTTTCAGCGAGAGCACAAGAAGTTCTATGACTTCTTGGCTGACCTGTGACTCGACATATGATGCAACTTACAAATTTTGTTACAAAAACCCATCAATCTGCTTCAGAGGACATGTGATAACCCCCAAAAGGCATATAGGTTAGATAGGTTTACATTGCAGATATCACTATCCACCCGCATTACCAAGCCTGGAAAAGCCAAGATACAATTTTTAAAAATCTCTGACTGTGAAAGAAGATCATATACACATAGGATGGCTTGGGTGGCGAGTAGATCATAGTGTAATTTTCTTTTTTGGGTGAACTATTCCTTTAATATGGCGGTTACAGTGATCAGTAATAGCATCACACTTTTAAGTAACAATGTACATCATGATATTGCCAGCTGGAGTGGCCAGCTAGAGACTGCTCATGGCACTCTAGCTCTCCATGAACTCTATGTGTTTTCATACCTGGACTCATTTAATCTATGAACTCTTGTCTCCACCCACCTCATGTGTTGTTATGGTTTCTCATCTGTTTCTCCGCCTCTCAGTGTCATTATCTCCTGTATAAATATTCTGGATGTCTTTGTATTAGTCGCTGGTCAATGTTTGGTTTTACGTCTGTGTTCCCCATTTGTCTTGCCGTCCGTGTTTTCCCTGAGTATTCTGTGTTTCGTGTTTCTGGATTTCCCGCTGCCGACTCTTCCTGCCATCCCCGGATTATTCTATTGTCTTTGCCTTCTATGTTCCCGTTCGCCGTTGTCTACCCAGCCTGTACTGACTCTGGTTTAATAATAAAAGCTTGCTCATGGATCCGTACATTTCCTCGCGTCATTCTCGTGACAGATATTGACCTAGCCCCCAATGTCAGTAGTAATTACTGAGATGTACTTATAAGTGACAAAAAAGCTCATAGTTCTATATAGGGCTGGGTGATATATATTGAACAATATATTATCGTATTACTCGACAGTAAAGCTGGGTTTTTGATTAGCGGTAAATCTCCATCAGCTGTCTTCAAAAGGAACGCCACTTATGAACAGAGCCGTAGATCACTGACAAGCTGCGCCATTGAATCACCCGCGAATCACGGCTCTGTTCATAAACTTGCGCTGCATTTAAAAACAGCTGCTGGAGATTTACCGCTAATCAAAGAACTGGCTTTACTGACGAGATGCGCATAATTATATTGTTAGATATATATCGCCCAGCCCTGGTTCTATATACAGTACGTTGTTTTTCTTGACACACACACACACACACACACACACACACACAAACTTGCCTTTCTCTGTCTGCATCTTCTTTCTCTACATTTCTAGTGGTTTGGCACTAAAACTAGCACTGAAGTGGGAATATCCAGTGCACTTAACATAGTTCCACAGAAATGCTAAATTAAACAAGAATTTGTCTTTTGTTTGTATGTCTTTAGTAGTTGGACGGACCTTCTGCGCTCCGCTTCTCTCCACCAATTTACTGTAAATGTTCCATTCATTAATCCATCTGTTCTGTGTAATTGTACCATAGGTTGTGCAGGAATGTTGGCAGCCATATTGACTTATTTTTGTCATATTGCTGCGCTTGCTAAATGCGTAGCCGTACTTCTGATAGTCCAGGAGACAAAATAAACTTTCTCGCTCAGCCGTACTAAATTGAATTAGGGTTTTAGCAATTAATTTGGCGTCCATTTCTAAGGCAGGTCTACCGTCCTGTGGAAACATGGTGCTCAGATGTTGTTGGCAGGGCTTCAGGAAGGTTCACGGCTCTGTGGACTTGTAATTGCACTCTGTAAAGGCAATCTCTTGATGAGCTGTAATGGACCCAGTGCTGCTCTGCGGTGCTGTTCAGTGTCCTACAGGAAGACTTTGAGCTTTCGGCGTGCGCACACACAGGTTCACACACACATGCTCAAAGACTTTGTTCTCTAGGGTATTTGCTCAACACAGAGCATAGAGTTGGTACTTCCCGAAACATTTACCCCCAGATTCCACCAGCAGACGTCTTCGGGCTAAGCTAAGCTTTCCCTAAACAAACACTTTTTTGTGTTCGCACACAAACAGTTTATATCAGTGGTAGGTAGATAAATAAGTCTATTAGGTAAAATTGCAACCATTCAAAGCTAATATAAGTAGTCTGTCTGGATACAAGCTTTTCGATTCCGCCTCATAATTACATGAAAGACGCTGTAGCCTATGTTTTACTCAATAATAAACAAACAAAAACTTAATTATGCTTGTGAAGGGAAACCTCAGGTCATACGCAGCTAAGGATGGACATATTTTAATGAAAAATGAGACCTTATGCAGTGGAAAACAGGAAACTAACTAGCCACGGTCATTCGCTATGGCTGATCGTAGTGTTTAGATACAGTTCCAGAAATAGCACGTTGAGTACTGAATCATAGCAAAATGCAGATGAACAATAGGAGGATCATGTGCTTTTGTACTTTTTTTTTTAGTTAATCGATTCTGTCTTTTTTAGACCCAAGCAGATTTTGAATATCTTACAGCAGTTAGTATGTGTATAAGAATTTAAACGGTTTAAATGGGGTTACTGCATGGGGTAAAATTTCAGATTTTGCTCTGTTATACCTATAAAACAAAATAAAAATTACATTTTAATACACCTTTAAGAGGTTGCTCAACAAGACTGCATTTATTTGATGTATTTATTTGAATAGTAATATTTTATTGTTAAAATATTTTGAATAGTTTTATAATAACTGTTTATTATTTAAAATTTTAATATTGATTTAATTTCTTTAATTTTCACTGAGAGAGGTGAATTTTAGCATTACTACAATCTTCAATCTTAAATGATCCTTTATGATGTTTCCTGCTTTGCTGCCCAAAAACACCTCTTATTATCATCGGTGTTAATTAAAGGAACTAGTGCTGCTTTATATTTTTGTAAAAACTATAATGCTTTTTTCAAGATTCTTTGATTAGAAATGACAGAATTTAAGATTTAGTTTGAAGTCAAATTTTGTATCCGTCACTTTTTATAAATGTAATATGTCCTTGCAAAATAAGTGTTCTTTATTTTTTTTTTAGTGGTAGTGAATAATAAATAATATTTTGAAAATATATATTAAAAAAGAGGAAGAAAATTAAATGTGCATAAAATCTGCATTGTATAAACAATAGATGATGCTCATAGTACAACTATACAGTGCATTTCTTTGTTACCAAAAGTTTTTATTTGTTTAATTTGCATAATTTGATAATTTGATACATGAAATCCAGTAAATGAGAAACACATTGTGGTTTGGTGTTGATGAAAGTGTACTTGACTGATGGGACTCGGGGGGTGCAAAGTTGGGTAACACTGTCCTTCGAAATGAGTTCAATCATATGCTCATGAGAAAACTTGAGCAAGTAGTTTTAATAACAACTGCACATTTAGACAAAAGCCCCCGCTGAGCTGATGAATCTGCTGACTGAGTGACTGAGTAAAGAAAAGACATAAAGGTAAAATATGTGTAGCACAAGGTCTGCTGTAAGTACTATCTCAGAGTACAATTTATGGTTGACCAGGCTGAAAGCAAAATGAGGGATTTTTATTGGGTTAAATCTATTGCTCGGTTCCCAAGAGCTCTTTCTCTGCCCCTGTTAGGAACGTCATGGATGGGTTAATTCATGTAAAATTGTGTATAAAATGACTGCAAGTGTGTTGGGTTGGATTTATGTCTTTGAATAGGTGTAAGATTAGATCAAGGTATTTGACCTTTATCATTCAGCTAGTACATGTTTCAGTTTGCAAAAGTTGCTACTTGGTACTGAATGGTTATCAATTTACCTTTTGAGCTTTTAGACAATTTGCTTTTCTGTTCTTTAAAGTTAATGCTAAGGTTAGCTTCACTAAAGCTGCTAACAAAAGAAGCTGCATCATATATATACACTACCCTTTGGGGTCAGTAAGGATTTTTTGAGAGAAATTAATAGTTTTATTCAGCCAGGATGAGTTAAAATGATTTATATATAAATTTGAATATATATTGAAACTTTTATCAATGAATTTCAGTGTCTACAAAAATAACCATTGTTTGTTAAGAAAGCTGGATTTCTGAAGGATCACATGGCTGCTGAAAGTTTGTATCATAAAAATAATAATACAAACATTGTAAATAGAAAACAGTTCCTTTAAATTATAATTATATTTAACAATATTTAAAACCCCATGTTGTGTGTGCGGGTTTACTGTATGTGGTTTATGAGGACACAAATTTGTATAATGACATGGGTATGACATAGGTATTACAATATATAGGTGTTTTATGAGGACATTTTCAGAGTCCCCGTAATTCAAAAGGCTTAAAAAACATACTAAATGGTCATACTAAATCTAAAAATGCACAGTTTCCTGTAAGTGGTAGGTTTAGGCATAGGGTAGGTGTAGGGCAATACCACATACAGTTTGTACGGTATAAAAAACATTACGCCTGTGGAGAGTCCCCATAAATCACAAAAACCAACATGTGTGTGTGTGGTAGAGTAATAGCAGAAATAGAACAAATAAAATGCTATTCTATATAGCATCAATGTGTCCGTTGTAACTCTACTGAAAAAAAATGTAGTTAAGTTACCAACTAGAACACTCCCCAATTGTAATATTGTTACTGATCTGATGAGTTCTTTCGGACAGTGTTGGGTTGAATTATGTAAAAATGTTCATAAAAGAAGAAAGGATTAATTTGCCTTCACTCTTCCTCTCTCGTTCTCTTTCTGCGGTCATATGTGACTGATTAGAGGATGGGACAGGGAGAGAAGTGCAGGCTTTGTTTTCCCTCTCTTGGCCTTCTTGGAATTCCAGCGGATTTACGGTGCTCTCACCCCTCTGATCCTCCTGATCAATGAGACCCTGGAGATGGACAGATGTAGACCCCCCTCCCCACCCTCCCTAACTCGTCTCTTTCACCACTGATTCTCTCTCTCTTCTTCCCTCTCTGCGTCTCTTTTTTCTGACTTGTGTCTGTTTCTCTCTGTGGAGGGAAGACACAAGAGCACCAGCTGTGGAGTGACTGGACGTTTGCTGATTTTGGCAATGACTTTGTCTTTTTTGTAGTGGCTTTGATCCATTAGAAGTGATTGGGAAAGGGATAGGATTCACAGCGGAATGGCCTCTTCAACAGCGTGTGTATATGCGTGCTTGTGTTTGTGTGCTGGAGAAACAGATACAGATTTGCATCTCCTTGGCGTATAATGTGACCTCATGATGTTTTAGTGTTTAGATAGAACCATCACTATGGAAACATGTAAAAGGAATATATAACCTTGTCGCCATGTTTATAACCTGAACTTATCAACTTATTTAGTGTGTTGTCATGCAACAATTCTGTACAGCTTTTGGTCTACTTATTTGTTTGGGTATATATATGTTACAAAATACAATATATAAACATATTATTTATATTTATATTATATAATTATGATTTATTTATTTATTTCTTCATTGCATATTAAATATATTTTAATTCTCCCATTGATTGTACAATAAAAATAAAAAATAATAAAAAATAATAAAAAATATATATATATTTTATATTATATTAGAATCTCAAATATTTTGTACTTTTCACCATTGCCTAATATAAATAAAAAATATTTATATATATATATATATATATATATATAGGCTATTTTGTTTTTATTCTCGACTGTCGTTCACCCGTTGATTGTAAAATAATAATTTAAAGTACAAAAAAAAGGAATCTTATATTATTGTATTAAATCTCAAATATTTTTTCTCAAATTGACTGCTAAAATTAGTGTTTGGGGGGGGAAAGTAAAAAAAAGAAAAAGTAAATTATTTTATTTCGATTAGGTGCTTTGAGGCTTTTCTCAAAACACATGTGGAAGTAATATATATTGCACTGTTTTATTTCAAATAACATATCCTTTATACTTTAACAGAGCTGTAATATTCCCATAAAACTAAAGAGTCACAACTGAGAGAATAGGTCCTGCAATATTTGAAATAACAAACCATTTCATAAAAGCTAAATGAAATTACTTCAACATTAATAAACAAAAGCATTTTCATGTTCATGACCTCTTAACTCACTCTCTTGCTATAATACCGCTTTTGTTGTATAGTAATCGTGAAGTTGAAAAGCGTCATACTTGCAGCAGATCAGAACACTTAATCAGTTAGCGTAGGAGTTGTGTGTGCTAATTCACTTCTCTCAAATGGGCTTATCGTCATATCAAAGCCTGGGCACAGGAGTTTGTTTATGGTGAGATCATGCAGGATGAGTGCAATGAGATTCACAGAGCACTGACAGTTCATTGGCACAACAGCGCTCTGTAAGCTCTCAGCACATTAGTGCTAGACCACACAGTTGTCATCTATTAAAACATGATGTACACACTTCCCCTGTATCATATTCTGCTAAATATTTACTAAACATTATCGTATTGTTAATATAATTTACTTCAGTTAATTATTAGGACATAACGTAGCTTGTCTGTTTTTCTGTTGTTATCTATTGTGTACATCCAAAGATTGTTGGTTTTGTACAGTACCATTCAAAAGTTGTTGTTTTTTGTCTCATATGCTAAGGAAGGATGCATTTTTATGAAAAAAAAAACATTGTTGTTAAAACATTGAGTTGTTGTTAAAGTAACTTGGACACTTTTGAGATTTGGGCTATTTGGTTTTTCATCAAGTTTTTTAGACTAGTGGAAAGACGCTGTTTCTTTTATAGCACTTTATCTATTTGTGTCAATAGATTTCAGCTACAATAGCCTACATCCTCTTAAAGGCCGTGTTCTCAAAGTGAGTTGTTTCTCCTGCTGTGCCAAAAATGTTATTCCTGTCCAGAGAATTTGTTTATATCTAATTTGCTTAATTATAAACTACATTTTTCAAAACTATTGAAAATAGTCAATAGCATTTTCTGAATTATGGAGCGGCCCGAAATTCCCTCTTTAAAACATTTTGCTCTAATATGAAAATTTGCTCTGAAATTTCTTATTATAATCAGTGTTAAAAACACTCGCTAGAGATTACGTTTCGGAAACCGTGATATTTTATTTAATTATTTATTTTATCATCTTTAAACAAAACATCAGAAGCATTTATCAATATTTTGGAATGTCTTTACTGCTGAACTTAATGCATCCTTGCCGAATAAAAGAAAAAAAAACCTGTCAATGTAGCTTTGTTCCATCGTTCGCACTGCTCTAAGAAGCCGCGTAGACTCGCTGTAAAACTCATTAGCGTGTCTGCTCCTCCTCAGATCCCCACACCACCAAGCAGGAGTCATGAGGGGGGTCACCAGACATCCTTTGCCTGCTTTGACCTGGCTGCCTCTCAGGAGAAGAGAGGTCAAGGCGACCATTTTAGAGTTCAAGGAGTGATGAATGACTAGCGTTCCTGTTCTGTCATAAAATGGTGTTTAGTTTGACCTTATTCACAATGGCTTTGTTTCTTTTTGTGAGGTGAGGCTATGCTATGTTAGATTAGTTTTAAGCAAAACAATTGTAATCCCGTACTTTGTTATGCACCGGGAATATTAACTCAACTCCACCACACTGTTAGTCTTTGAGCTGACAGCTCTAGTGCACATTTGGGGCTACAATTACAGCGGAATGTATCCTCCTTCTGCGGCTTATTAGTTAGCGACAATGAGCGTATGATATAAAACCCATTAGAAATGCCGTCAGGTTGAAATATTTTGCAGTTCTGTCAAGAAGGCCTCCATTATGACCGCAGTGTATTTCATTTTGCTGTCGTTATCCTGAAACTATTTGCCGATTTCGTAGCGACAAAGAAAGAGAGACCAAAAACATGTAAAAGAGAAAGGAAAAATTGTGGATGAATCAAAGAAGATGAGAGACCACAAGCCGGTGATGGCTTGAGCAGGGCCGAGCTTTTTGCGGCAAGAGGCTGGCAGATGTTCACATTCCACCGGGCTAATTTATGAGCTCCTGTGAGCTGACTAATCCACCCTGATGCATCATGGAGGAGAACAGACTGATTGCATAATAGACCACCAGCCACCATTTACCCCAGCCGCCTTTATGTCACTCATCTTAATACCGTCTGGTGTCGGTCCATTTATTTTCATTTGTTAATTAGTGGCGCTTGCTCAAGCTGGTAGTATTTCTTATACTTGAGGAGCTTTAAAGTTTAGCACAGATATGGTTGATGACCTCAAATCACGTGGTCTTGTGGATGATAAAACAGACTAAAAGTACCAGACTTGGACCACACTGACGAGGAAGATGACGATGACTTGGGGGTGGGCTCTGTTACCAGTGAGAAATCTTCCAGAACACACTTGCAATTGCACAACATCACAAAATAACATGATCTGTCATCAAATGTAGTGTATAAAAAAAGTACACATAATGTATGCTATATATGCAGTACTTATAAAAGTTACTTTAAATTAATTAAATGTTAACTTTTTCAAGAATTTCATTTTTAAGTTTGTTTAACTTGATGTACTCAAATACCTGAAACTATAACTGAAATAATAATAAAAAACTATAGAAAACTAATAACAGAAAACGTCATGTTTGCTTGTTTTAACTGGAAACTGATTCATTTTAGCAGCCTCGTTTTGAATATACTGTGCATACAGCAGGTTGTGTTTTTAATAAATTGAACCGCCAAAGTACCGTTTCCATAAAAAGCAATAAGCAATAAGTGTCATTAGGAGCAGATCTATACACAAAAATGGTACAATATCTCATTTTGAAGTCATGGTTTGGTATGTTGTTGATACACAAATTATGGCCTAAAAATTCTAACTTAATGTTGTTATTGTAAATGGAGTAAGACATTGTTTTCACTTTTGAATGTGAAATATATTAGAAAAATGTATATGGTAGTCAGACATATTGCACTCAGGTTCTATTGTGCTCCATCTGTTAGATGTGCATACATGCTTTGGCACTCCTTTAGTGAAGTCTACAAAGTTTAACTGAGTTCATTTGCTGTCAGGGCGAGCCTTCATGCAAAATAAAAATACTGGTGTGAAATCATTTTTTTTGTATTTATTAATTTGTTTCATTCACTACTATAATCTACTTTCTGAAAACTTGGCAGAAATTATGTAACTATTTTGTAAACTATTTTGTTAAAAGAAAAAGCATTATTAACAGTTAGAAAATGTTGTCTTATGTTCAATAACAAAAATTATTCGGAAACAGTGGATTTTTTTCTCTTTATAATATATTTTATAATATATTTTCCTTTCATAAAACGTACAAAAAAAAAATAAAAGAAAGAAAATATATATATTTTTTACATATTTTACAATTAGAGTCCCCCACAAGGTGATCATACCTGTGGGTCTTTAGCAAGAAAATCTTGCCTACCTTTCTCATTCATGCACAATCCCCCACTAAAAAAAACAAAACTTTTATTACCGCTTGCATGAGACTTGATAAAACAGTCTTCCAGAAGGAAAAGGGGGTTTGCTGTCATGGGAGCAGTGGCCTCTGTAGACTGTCAGCGGTGGCTGCTCGTTTCAAAGACTATATGTGGACAGCCTTAAACCGCTGAGCAGCTTTTCCAGATGTGCGGAATCAAAGGCATTGCTGCACATCAGTCTACAGACCAACGGGCCAAACCCCCCCCCCAGAGAACCAGAGAAACTCTTACTGTAATGCGAAGGACCCAGAACGGGTTAAATTATTGCTCATCATATCACTGAAAGGGCACTTTGGTTCAATTTACTTAAAATACTAACTGCTGTTCCACATGAGACTGCAAAAATTTATCGGTCTCCAGTTAAAGGCAGGCCAACTTAAGACACACAGTGCCCCTGCTAAAATGTGAAGTATTTGGCTTTATTATGGAGCGATAAGATTGTCTCAACACAGGTTTCATCCATATGAGCCTTTTAAGTTATCTTAACGTGTGATCTCGAGGGTAAGCGTTTGAAGGTACTTGTGCGATCGTCCTGATAGCTTTCAGGGTAATTAAATGGCCCTGAGAACTGTAATGATAAGGTAATCAGAATGTCATTGGCGAAGGCTGATTCATTATTTCAATATCCATCATTTAAAGTGGAAGTCCTTTGTTCTTACATAGCAGATTCAAAGAAATAAACAGTAAAATAACAGACAGGAAGGTTTTTACAAATAAGAACCTGTTCAAATTCTGCTGTGAAGCTTATTCAGTTCAAGTCAGTTTAGTGTTGATTCAGCTCAGCTGAATAGTGCCAGTGTTCCTAAATTGAATTCTGTTATAATATCGTCATTTAGCTTAGTTCAGTAAAAGTTTTGTTTTCATCCAATAGAGTCAGTGCAGTCAAATCGATGAAATTGCTAAAATTCATAATGCTGTTTCAAAGGGACCGCTGTTTGCAACAACATCTCTAAACTATTATGCCCGTTGCCCTTTCATTAGCTGTGTTTTGTTATTCTGTCTGGTTATGATCCCATAGAAATGCTTTTGTTTAAAATCCCATGGATGCGCTAGAACTATGTCACTGTAATTGAAGTCATACTTTAAAAGCAGCTCAAAAATGCTTTGTTGTATCTCCAAAATGCTTGCGCTCATTCCACTAGACTTATTTTGCTTCAAAGACAAAACGCCCCAGTATGTGTCTTTGCATAAGTTGACCCCCCATCTAATCTATTTCCATGAAAATCTGTCCCTGCTTCCAGAGCTCCTCTCTCGGGAACATATGATCCACTAAATGAAGGCATGTGATAACATCAGAACAGCAATATTAGTGTAAACATCTTCCATATGCTATCAGATGCTGGCTTCGTCTATGGCGTAGGATGCTTATTCCATCCTGGATGTTGCTTTATTGAGAGACGGACCCATTGGAACTGGAAGAGGTAGCATTTGATCATATCAAGGCTTTGTCAAGACACCCTGAAGGAGGTAGAGCTGTCAGGATGGGGTAGATTTAGTACATGTGAACCTGCATGTGTCCCCAATTACGCAGATGTAAATGGATGGTTCCAGACCTTGAGCTGAGGTGGAGGTGCTGAGGGGGAATGAAATGGCTAATGAAGGCCAGACCCTCTCGCTCTCTCCAAACCTGTCTGTCCTGGATCGAGCCTCCCCTGGTTACCTGCACATTATTAACAGTTTAAAACAAAGCATATATAGAATTATTACAGTCTGGCCTATGTAGCTGCACGGGTAAAAATAGGGGCAATATGTTGCATGGGGGTTTTATCTTTGCAAGACGGGACGTTTCACAACTAGTTGTGACAGGATATGAGGTCATTTAAAATGGATCTTTCTTCGTGATGCCTTTTTTCCTTCTTTTCACTCTGTGCTACACCCAGTGTCTTGTCTTATGTCTTTTTCTGTCACGGAGGCAGACAGGAGATGAATGATCGAGGTTAGTCCCAGTGTAGCGTGACGGAATACTCAGACGCGGA
>JAUYWG010000039.1:10197174-10212391 GCA_034779775.1 Enteromius afrohamiltoni | reverse complement strand
TCTATCTATCTATCTATCTATCTATCTATCTATCTATCTATCTATCTATCTATCTATCTATCTATGTCTGTATCTGTGTATTTGTCTATCCATCTGTCTTATAGTTTAACATGACTCACATCAATAACAGGAACAGCATAAAAACCCATAATTTCAAATTTAGTAAACAAATCATATAATCACATTTGATTGCATGGTTGTATACTTCAGTTTTCTTGATTTCAAATTCAGTTGTGCTCATCTTTCTCATATGCACAAAACCAGAACCTTGACCTAAGACTTTTGCACAGTACTGTGTGTGTATATATATATATATATATATATATATATATATATATATATATATACAGTATACGGAAAAATACTTGAAACAAATGAGGTTTATCTTTTTTTTACATTTTTCTGTTACACCATAGGACACATTGATACATCAACTACCCATGTATTTATATTAATCTCAATCAATGAAAAATATAAAATAAAAAATACTAGCTAACTAACACATTAAAACACATTAAAAACATAACATATTAAAAAACGTGATTTTTGAACTTTCATTCCTGTACCTTTTTTGCCTTTATGTAAAATATATATAGAATGGTGAAGAATAGCAAAAAGCAAGATCTAGTGCAATTAATTAAGAGAAAGAATGTAACACAAAACCCAGACTAAAACCTGCAAACCTATGTGCTTTCAGATGCATGTACGTATTAGGAATGCTGTACCTATAACGTTGATGCGAGAGACGAGGAGTCCTTCGGATTCAAGTGCAACAGTTTTTAATTAGACACGGAGTGAAACAGACAGGGTTAATCGTTAGCAGACAGGTTCAACGTAGGCAGAGACAGAAGCATGGTCATAAGTGAAGTGAGGGTAAGTTTAACAATAAATCCGGAATTCGAGGGGCAAGACAAAGTCGTAAATCCAGGGAGCGCAAAGGTCGTTAACGAGAAATCCAGAATAAACAACAATGACTAGAGAACACGAATGAAAACACAGGGTATGACGGCAATACACATAAACAATGATCCGTACATGAACACTAGCAGCTGGGGCTTTTATGCAATGGGAAGTCAGGGGAACAAACAAGGTGGGTGGAGACAACAGTTTCATAATAAAAGTCCAAAATGAGTAACAGAGACAAACACACACATAAGGGGGGCGGATACAGGAGTTCCCAGAAATGAGTCTGATCATGAAAACAAAGAGACACAGACACAGAGTTCGCATGATGCTGGAGTGCCATCCAAGACTGGACTGGCACATCCAGCTGATCGTGACAGTACCAGAGACTTTCCTCACTTGATTTTTCAGCTGTACTTCTTTCCTTTAAGGTCATAATTAACAAATGTTCCCAATTAAAGCTGCCTTTGTTGTTTGGAAACATTAGAAAGGTAATCTCCAAATTACACTGCAATTTGCCTAGTATTTCATGATTAGTTAATGATGGGTAGCTTGCAGATGTGGACATCTGTTTTGATATATTCAGCTGACCTGTGTCACACCAGCTTAAAACGTATTATAAATAGGGCTATCATTAAAAAAAATATTCCAGATTATATATAAGGATGTACTGATTAGCTAATCAGTCTCCCAATTAATTTCTTATATAAATATTTAAAAATGCCAGATGAGTGATTAATTAAAAATACATTACAAAAGTGGTTTTAGGAGTGTGTGTGTGTGTGTGTGTGTGATTATACTACAAAATGTGTAATGTCACAAAGTAATGTGACACTTGTAAAATATATTTAGATGTTCTAATTTAGGTCCACACTTGACTCAGATGAAAGTGACAGGTCATGTTATAATGAGTAATAGTCGTAATGTAATGAGCAGGTGAAGAGAGCTGTCATAGATACATCACTAATGAGTGTAATTCGCATTTGCAGTCAATGTCATCGTGGAAGAGACACTAAACCAGCTGCCCCCACAGCTGCTGGTCTTTACCCCAGCATGGTAGCATGTGGTGGTTTATGTGTGTGTGCACACTGTCACACAAGACAGTTCATTGGCACTAACAGGTGTGTGTGTGTGTATATCAGCAGCTCATTAAAGTGGCATGTTTGCTAACACCAGGCATATTTGACATTAAATTAACACCCAGTTAACGTAATAACACCTCTGCGTTCGCACTTTGACGCTTGCCTATCTCTTTCTTCACCCTTTCCCTCTCTAGCTGTGAGATTTGTGTATTTATTTCACACCACCACTAGAGCTCTGTTAAAGTAACACCTAGGTAGCTTCTGCACTGCCTACAAGTGCAGATGCCTTATAAGACAGCATCCTATCTCTCATGGAGCCTTATAAGTGACCAACTAGGAAAGCTCAACACAAAGCAAATTTAGCAGACAGTTTGGCATTAGCTTGTTGCATTAATTAGCATTAATAAGCACAATGTCAGACTCATTCACAACAACCGGCGTGTGATACGTAAACATGCTCTGTCACACACACACACACACACACATATATATATATATATATATATATATGTATGTATGTATTGTCAAAGTTTAATTTGGATTTGTCTGTGCATATTTTTTTTTCTCTCAAAGATTGTGTGCTAATTGACTTGCATTATATGACTGACAGACTTGCAACGGTTTGAGTTTAAATCTTTGTTTGCGTTTTACTGAAAAACAAAGTCACCTAAATCTTGGATGTCCTGGGGATAAGCAGATAAACATCAAATTTATAAACTATCCCTTTAAGCCTGCTTTTTGGAACAGGCATTGTGGAGACACCCACAAGGCCATAAAATGTTACCTTCAAAGGCATTATACAGAGCAGTATATATTTTTATCTGTATAATATTTCTGAATGATCATTCCCAAATGGAAGCACACCTTTCTGTTTTTGGCATTCATGAAACTAGGTAGAGCAAGATGTCCACAAAAAGTGACCCCCTCCCTTTCTGTAGTTCCAGCAGAGCTCTGAGCCTGTCAGCACACTAGAGATTTATCCTCCAATGTGAGCCCAGTCAGCAGGGAGGCTGTGTGATCCCTTACTAGAACTCTAGATAGGGATGCACTCATGCACAGATGCAAATGCACACACGGTGTGAGCATATGTTTGCTTTGGTAGTCTTTGTTGACCGTAGGCTTTGTCTTCAAGGTTGTAAGAGTGTATGTGCACTGTTTTAGAGTTTACTTGAGATTATGCTGTCAATCAGACCAAATGGGTTTTTTTTTTCAAAGCGAGTTAGTAAAGCAAGTCAGTTTACACAGAAACCACCTTGGAAATCTATTTTCTAATCATGCAAATGCACCTTCATGAATGGGGAAAATGTGATTAAGTTTAGGACATCCATTTAGATAGCTGACTAGTCTAGACTATGTTTACAGACTAAACCAGGTCTTTCAAGCTTATTAAGCTTATCTTTAAAGACAACTGCCATGCTGAGTGTTGAGATTTCTGTCTGTCTCCATTTTATACCATCTCTGATTAGGCATATGTATAAAAAAGAGAGAAAGAGAGAGTGAAATGAACTAATTCCATACATTCCTGAAGCACCTTGCACCTCTTTTCAGACTCCATTACTGCCCCTGTCTATTGTTTATTGTGTTCTGTAGGGAAATGATGAAAATATCCCTGGTCTGACTCAAAGGAGGCCATTGTAAGATGAGCATCGCTAACTCTGTACCTGTCAACGCTTGCCCATATTGTGCTGCTACACTATAATAATATGTCCTTTGTACAGTAACAAGTCTGTAATCTTCATATATTAGAGGCAGTTTTACCTGCACGCTCCTGAACACACACAGAGCGCTAATAGCAACATGACCGTCTCTTTCATTTCACATTCTTGCTGTATGTTTTATCATAGTTGTCACTAAAATGAATTTAGGCCAGAATACTGAACTGAAAAAGATCAGATTACTATCCGTAATGTTTTGTTATGAACCTTAAAACTGTATTAAATCAATAACATGTGCATTGCACAAAATGAATCTGTCTATCTGTCTATCTATCTATTACCTTAATGATAAGACCACGGTATGAAATATACCTCTCTTTGACTTTCTGTTCTGTCTTTGTATCTACAGGGGCAGAGATTCCTTCAGACCCAAAAGTTGAGGTTGCTTCCAGTTGGAACATGTCCAGCGGAGCTGAAAGAGGTGAGTTCAAGCCCAGCTCTGCTAGGCCACTCAGGGACACCATTAGGACTACAGTAATGTGACAGATCGGCAGCGATTGCTGGATGTTTTGTCTGGAGATGAATGTTAGTTTTGATTGCCAAAGCAGACAGCATTTCTAGCACGAACATGTGAGCTCTAGGATGGCAGTCTTAAGTCATCCCAATTCCTTGGTCTTGGACAGTGTGCGCTAAATTTGGGAGTTTCCGTGGTCATGGTAACCCTAGATCTGTTGAGTCTGTGCTACCTTTTTAGAAACAAGTTGGAACAGCAGATTAATATAAAAACAATGAAATATACCTTTCTTAATATATTTGTTTATTATCATAAAAAAACAATTTTGCTTCTTTTGCACTGCCTGTACATATATATGTGTGTATAAGTATATGTATGTGTGTGTATAAGTATAGTTCTTAATTTAGTTTGTAATATTAATTAGTCACTGCACAATGCCCTAGGCTATTAGACTCTTTTAATCATGAGCAAGTATTGACAGATTGTTGGACTGTATGTTTGATATGCTCATAGTAAATCCGTGCTGAGTGAGAGGAAAAGTTTACTTTCACTCTTTGCTTCTTGGCTGCACCAGTAGGGCTTGTCAGGATGCCATCAAGAGCCTGTCAGAGCATGTCTGCCAAACCGATCATATGACACCACAGGAAGTCCCGGGAAACTCTACAGAGGTTACATTTATTTGTATGGAACAACGTTGACTGTCAGTATTTTGCCACGATGATCTCATTAGTATTCATAGACATTTGTACAAAAAGCGTACACTTTTTTTATCTTCACCTTTTTGAATGATTGGACGTACACTGAAATGTGCAATAATATATTGACAGCATCTAAAACCTAAACTATTTTATGTATTACTTTAGTATATACACAACCTGAAGAAGTACAACATATGTGTAGCAAAGTCAGTTTTATGATGTAACATTTATTTATTGGTTTATATGTGTGTTCTATCACAATCTTTGATTTGGATGTTGGATTTGAATTTCGGACTGTACATTTCAGCAGCTATTCAAATGTACGGAAAACCACAAGTTACTAATACTGATAAGATCACAGTGCTGTAAATCCACTCTTACCCTAACTCTGATTGAAGTGCTTCACCAAAAAATGTTTGAGCATACGGTCTATGTAACTTTCCCATAGATTTGAACGCTACAGTCTATGGCCTTTCTCCGACCAGAATGGGTCAGATCTGCTGAGCTCACTGCAAGCGCTTTAATTTCCCTCCCACCACTCATGAAATATTGGGGGTTGTCGTGTTTTTGCTGGCCCCTTATCAATGTTAGCTGTAGACCTGGCAAGACAGATTTTCTAGAGACAGAAGTTTCCAGAAGCTTCAAGAGGTTTTGCCGTCCCCTCTGGCAATATCCAGCCCGATGAGACAAACTAATGATTTACCACCTAGTGGCAACCGCTAAATATCATGTAAAGGATTCCTAACCGGCAGCTTAGAGGTTTGTTACACATTGTATGCTCGTATATAGTTACAAATACACCCGAACACTCTTGGAAAAAAACTCTCTGAAAAACGTTTGACTTACTACATGTCAAATAATAGTGGTTTAAAGGATTAGCTTTGTCATTATTGCTCACCCTCATTCTGTTGGATTTTTTTAACCCTATTCCCTTTGGGTAATTTGAGTAAGTTATCTTCAAATGACATTTTCAATCATTTCTCTTCCTTGTCCTTTCAGATCACTTTCTGAGGCTGGATGCTCCGATGAATAACATCACTACCTCCCATGGACAGACAGCTGAGCTACATTGCCACGTTTCAGGGAATCCACCACCCGTAGTCCGCTGGCTTAAAAACGATGCCCCTGTGGTCCAGGAACCGCGCCGTGTGTCTTACCGACCCACTCCGTATGGTTCCCGACTGAGAATTCGAAACCTGGACACCACAGACACTGGCTACTTTCAGTGTGTGGCTACCAACGCCCATGGCACAGTATCTACCACAGGAATCCTGTTTGTCAAGTTTGGTAAGTGTTTTCAGAATTTAACAGTATCTTAATGATTTCATAATCAGGTGACGCATTGCAGAAAAACTAAAGGGCTCTGTGTTTAAACATTAGGGGGTTCTCAATTATGTTTTTTAAAGTATCAACTTTGGCTCAGATGTTTCTCTGAAAATTACTTTGGGAAAACAAATGCAGTGTGCAATGTGCACCAGTCTTAAAGGGATATTCAGCCCAAATGGAAAATTCAAGTTATTTTTTATGAAATCCGAGAGTTTTCTGACACTCCATAGACAGCAACACAACTAT
The DNA here is from genome assembly GCA_034779775.1 of Enteromius afrohamiltoni. Classification (NCBI taxonomy): domain Eukaryota; kingdom Metazoa; phylum Chordata; class Actinopteri; order Cypriniformes; family Cyprinidae; genus Enteromius; species Enteromius afrohamiltoni. The sequence continues at coordinate 10,205,967 of JAUYWG010000039.1, read as the reverse complement.
CACGTTCAAGGCCCAGAAAGATAGTAAGTACATTGTTAAAATAGTTCATGTGATATCAGTGGTTCAACCTTCATTTGTCGTGGTACTGTCATGAACATGCATTTGATGACTGACACAGAATAAAATAAAATAAAAATTGTCAAATAAAGTATTCAGGGTTTTTTTTGCATACAAAAAGTATTCATCATAGCTTAATAAAATGAAGGCTAGACCACTGATGTCAAATGGACTACTTTAACAGTTTTTTGTGTAGAATATAAACAAAGGTCTTATGGGTTTGGAATGACTTGAGGATAAGTAATTAATGACAGAATTGTAATTGGGAAAACACCCCTTTAAAGGGAAAGGTAGCTATGACAAAGCCAAAGCATGTGATTTGTTTCATTTCATTCATACTACATACATTGATGCTAGATAGAATATACTGGTTGCTGTAAGTTCATTCCTCACTGAATGTAGTTGTAGTTTATATACACTCCTTGTGCTGTTTGAACTCCATTGGCTTTTGTTTTTTGAACAAAAATAGTTGATATTACAATCTTTCTCTGGAGAGAAATCTAATTAGCAGTAGTATTCAGTAATGACTGTATGTTCTCTAGAAATATTTTCTTTGTTAGCTAGGAGAAACAATTTCCAAGTATTACACACCCCATATCATTTTTGACCTGTCTCAAAGCAGTGGTCCCTGCTGACCCGAAATGCCCTAATGCCCTGAATGGCAGAGAAACAGTGTAGGTCTGAAGAGGTCTCTGTATTTATTCTCTATTCCAAGCCATATTGGCTGCATGTGTTGTACTTCTTTGTGGACAATTTGTGCCTAACATTTTGTTAAAAATCCCCACTCTTTCTTTCTTCCAGATCCGGCTCCCACCCCTCTGCCTGGAAGGCCTTCACCGTAAGTCTATTTTCCTTTCCTCTGTGCCGTATCCCATCTAAAATCCTCCATTATCTATCATTAAATATAGCAGAGCAAAAGGAAAAATAAAACTTGCACAAGCAAATGATTTAATTGCTCCTTCAAAATTTGTCTGGCTGAAGATTTTCCATTTTATATGAGACTGAATAGATGAGGTAGACCTGCCCAGAAAGGAATGCATGCTCTTGTCTGTAAAATTAATTGTTTTCAAGAAGGATTAATTCAATTTATCAAATGTGACAATTAAATATTTTTTTTCTTATTACAAAATAAATAAATAAATAAATAAAGTAAATGGCGTTCTTTTGTACTTTAAATTCTTCAAAACATCAAGTCTGTATATCCCTGTTTCCACAAAAATATTAAGATGAACAATAATGATATGAAATGTTTCTTGAGCACCAAATGAACATTTTAAAATAATTTATATTTAAAATATATAATAATATAAAATATTGAACAAAATTATTGGCATGTAATTTATATGTTTATAATGTATACTTTATAATTAAATATTATATTTTATTATTAAATGTAATTAGTTATTTTTTAATCCTTAATATTATTTAATTGTTGTTAAATATTTCAAAAATGATAAGCTGTTGACAAATTGTAAACAATGCATTTCAGTATTCAGTATAATTTATTGCCACTCTTGAAAAAGTATTATATTGTTATTGAAATACAAATGAGATTTGTCAGTGAAAAATGACTATGAAAGCTACCTTGGAGAGCTCATAGTTCATCTCAGATGTGTTTCAGGAACTATTCTTAGATGTGGTAATTAAAGACTGATCTTTGCATTACTGATTTATAGCTTTACTGCGAGCCTTCCAGAAACTTCAGCAGGTCAATCCTAGGTTAGCAAAGACAAATGAAGATATTGTCCATGTTGCTTGCATGTGTCTTGTTTAAGGCTGTAGGAACTGCAGTATTTGTATGTCTAACTTCGTTAAAATCATCCAGCACCTGTTTGTGCTAAAATGTACAACCGGCCTCGCCACATGTTTCTGTTTCAACAGACTGAGATTACAGGCAGTACATTAATACACTGCCTTCATGTTTCTCTTTTAATCTTACCATATTTCCATGCTTCAGGCTTCAACACCTACTGTAGTCACTTAGCATGGGACTGCAGATTTATGGTAGCTTTTTTTTTTAAGATACCCATGATACTTTCAATTTAGTGCTATAGTTTTTGCCCGCACTAGCATCTTCTCATATTATGTAGCAAGTTGACCCAGTGTTAAAAGTAAACAGTCGCGTGGTTTTTATTTGCAGTACTGATGCAAATCTCAAAGTGGTGCAGATTTCATTTCTAAACTTTGTGGATAGTCTCCATCCAAATCAAAGACTGAACCCCTGACCGTTTGACATGACTGGCCGCGCTCCAAATCACATTAATATTGATTAAAGTCCACAAACCCGTCTGTGTGCCTCTAAGCCTTGTACAGACGACAGCACGGCTCGTTCTGGACTAGCTGCCGTCAATGCACTGAGGTGCACAGAGATCCCTTTGAGCCATATGTTGGCCTGTTGGTAACCATTAGTGTCATCATCAAAGAAAGTCATCATGTCAGCTTCCATCAAGAGGAAAAGGGACAGTATGCTGTCTGCTTTTCCTTACGCTCTTTCTCCTTTATGTGCCTCCTTTTTTCCCGGATATGTATCGAAGTGTCAGCCTCGTATTGGTGAGCGGTACCTGGTAAAGAGAGTGTGTCCCTTGTGAGGTGTTGTGGCTGGGACTCTAATGAAACTCTTCCTCTAATGAACTCCAGAGCGGAGGTGTGTTTGTAAGCCTCGTGTCAGTGCGTAGAGTGAGAGCTGAACTGGCCACAGCTGGTCTTAAACTGGCCTTGTAGTGGGGAAGAGAGGAAATATGAGAGAAAGTGGGGAGGGGTATTGATGTTTAAAGAGCAAGAGGTCAATGAACAGGCAGGGTAAAAGGGATGAGGCACAAAAAGCAATGTATTAGATTAACAGTATGGAAGCTTGTTTTTGTCCATTCTGAGAAATAAGCAAGGTTTTACCGTTTTGAAAACGATTGGTTTAGTGCTAGGAAAAGCATTATCTGCTACAAGCAAGTATCTGAATATTGCAGCCTGATGAAATATCCCTCACTTACAATTGTGACTTTTTTATTCATATTTGCTATTTATGTAGCACTAACTATATTACTTTTAGTTGCAACATACAATTGACATACTATTGTGGCTTTATTTCTCATATTTGCAACTTTTTGCATGTCTCACAAATGGAACTTTATTTATTGAAATTTGCAACTTAATTTTTATATTTTACTATTGTGACTACATATTTGCAACTTTATGTAGCACAAATGCAACTATATTTCTTTGCGATGTTATATCCTCTGTTACGGCTTTATTTCTAAAATTTGCAAGTTTATATCTCACTTTATATTACTATAATTTTATTTATTGGAATTTGCAACTTAATTTTCGTATGTAGTTGTGGCTTTATATTTTACAATGAACTATTTCTCATATTTGCAGCTATTTTTTGTCAAATTATTTTTCATGTCATTGAAGCTTTATACTTTTTTACAATTTTTCTTTCATAAAAAAAAAAGAAAGTTTATTTTATACCTCATAAATTTGACTTTATTAATTTCATAAATGCAGCTTATTTTGTTGCTCATAATTGTGACATCATAACTTTAAATTTCACAGCTTTGACTTGAATAAAATGCAACTTTATTTCTCATAACTGTAGTTTAATGTCCCATATATGCAGTTTTTTTCTGTAGTTGTGACGTTATCTCTCACAATTGTGACTTTGACCTCAGTTCAAAAGGGACATGTTTGTACCTAAAGGGTCCATTTTGGTACGTTAAATGTACATATTAGTACTTAAAGTGTACATATTTGAACCATATTTGAACCTAAAATTCTGAGAGTGAACTATCTCTTTAAGAATTTGACCATAAAGGAGTCTCATGAGCCCTTTATGACACAGGAGGTTGTTTGTTTGATGAGGGCAGATTTGGCTTTGATTCAGCGTTGCGAGGTTAACTCTGCTTTATCTTTTGTAAGCGGAAGGGCTTGAATAAGCTGAGCTGGTCTCAAAACAGCAGGTAGGGGCCGTGTCTGCATACAGTCCCCCTGTTGTGTCTAACGCGTTTCCGATGCTCACCACAGCTGCACGTCATGATTGCTCACACTGAATACCTTATTCATAGACTTTTTAATAAATGCAATATGTTTTCATCCCCCTTTTCACTGCCCCTCACTTTTAACATTGCCTTTTTTATGGGGACCACCTGGAAAGAAGGTAATCGAACACCATGGATGAGGAATGGGCATGAACCTTGAAAGAAAAAACAATGGTCACTGTTGTATTGGCCCAAATGTCAGCCATCCTGTAGGGATCACACCTTTTTGCACTCATTTACTCATTTGTTGATGCTGTGTTTTTTTTGGGGAAGCACGGTAGGAAGAATTTAATAGACTTTTAAGGGAGATAAATGACTCATCAACCAACATCCTACAAAAAAAAGATGGTTGCTCTTTCATAGCTTAGGATTTAATGGTATGTCCAAGAACTACTTCACCTTAAAGGGAAAGTTCACCCAACAACGAAAATCCTGTATCTTCATGTCATTCCAAACCTATTAATCCCTTTTGATTGAGCTTTTCGACCATGCATTGACAGCAACACAACTATCATTTTTGAGCCCCAGAAAGGTAGTAACATAGTCCATGTGACACTGTAGTTTAACCATAATGTTATCCAGCTACAACAACACACCTTTGGCTTTTTTCAGTTGCAGGCCTTAAAAACGACAGCCATAATACAGTTTTTACCATTTCTGATTCTTAGACATGTTTGTCTGCCATCGCTAGCATCTTTAAGTTGAAAGTGACGCGCATTAATCATACTGGATGAGCGCCTAAGGTTATTCATATCAAAATATCATTAATGTATTGTAAATAGACATGATTCCTTTACTGTGATTTAAGCATGAAGAGACAGCTTAATGTACACAATGCAGTCTCCCACGAAACGTCAGCAGAATTTTTTAATAGCAGTAACCCATATACGGCCCCACATTTCTTCAAGGTTGTTTATAAAATCCCCTTTTTCCCTGTTTGAAAAGATTAATACTACCATCACTGGCTTGTCAAGCCTGGTAAAGTTTTCCCAGCTGTTTAAAAGGGAAACTTTTTCTCAAATAAAATTACATTTAAAAAGGCTATACTCAGCTTTTTTTTGCGATTGTGGTTTTAACTGGCCTGCAGAATGGTGCATCCAACTGATCTTAACAAACTCCAGACCATTGTTCGCTCAAGGCTGGGCTATTGGGGTACGGGAGCTGGAGACATCCCAGAAGCCTCGGCATTGTCTGAAGTAGCACATCCTAATGGGGCCTCATCCTGCTTTTGACTAACGACTACAATAATACTTTGGAAAGCTATGCAAGTGCTTCAGTTTTAGAAAGCTCTCCATTTCAACAAGGATTTAGCAAAGGGCTCTCGTAACTTGTGCGCTGTATTTGATTGATGTTAACCTTTATGTGATATATTTGATTTTGAAGTTTTTGAAGATGTATTTGGTCTTTCAGAACTGTGTCTGTGGTGTGTTGTTAAGGACAGTAATTTAATTGCAAAGTTATGAAAGTAAGTAGCAGCTTGTTTGTACAGTGCTTTGAGTTGGCACATTGAGTTACTGAACTTGTAAAAGCAGCTCAGATTTACTGCAAGTTCATGGGCTTTCATGCCCCCCACCCAACACAGACATTTTTAAACAAATGGGACATAATACCCTTAGAACTGGTCACTATATATCTACGGAAGTCAGTTTTCCATCTCAGGGTAAACAAATATTGCAAAGTGGCTTTATTTTTCAAAAATAGTTGTAAAGATTTTATGTCATGTAGCCCATCACCTCTGGTCAAATCTGACCTTGGTTGTCATTATTCTGACTTCTTGTAATTATGAATTCTTATCTAACAAATTTAGCTTAATTTTTCGATAATTGGAACTTTATGTCTCACAATTGCATTTGTTAATACATATTTGTGACTTGATTCCTCATAATGGTTTACTTCAAATCATATTAGTGTGATTTTTATATCTACCATTATCTGACTGCATAATTTTATTTCCTATTTTGTAATGTTTTCCTATAATGTAATGTTACCTGTAAAAAAAATATATTGTGATGCTAAAATGGGCTTTCATATATATATATATATATATATATATGCTAACCTTACCTAAGATGCACTTGTCTTCGTAGCTTCAAAAGCTGCAGAAAACTAGCTCACCGTGCAAGCAGATACAGGCTCGGTCAAGATCTAAATCTCTGGCTTGTTATGGAGCTCTTTTAACTACGTGTTGATTGACTGAAGATTGGAGCTTTAATATGAGTCTCTTGGTATACGACCTTTGACCTGGTATGCTCTATGGCGGAGGTGCGGTCTGAAACTTGATCCTGACCTTTCGTCAGAACTTCTTTTCCAGTCTCAGGGCAAACAGCGTGGGTCAGCATACCTCCCCAGCACCCCATATGACGCCATATTAACCTCTACCACTCAATTACATCAGCAGACCACACCGCCCTGCCATAGACAGCCTGTTTATCTTCATTTTAATGGTCCGTTAATATATGCCAGCTGATATTAGGTCATCACAGACAAAAATATTTGCATTTCAGTTAACCATAGCAAGGGTATGCGGAGGTTGGTTCTAAACAATTCAATGAAAAGAATTTGGGGTTTCGTTTTTGGACTGCGGGATACATTTATATTTATGATATAGGCTTATAAATATAAGAATGTCTTTATTTGTGTTTTTAAGACCTCTCAAAACGGGTTATAATCAAAGAATACAATTATAGTGTTATATATATTGTATATATTATACATTGTGTTATCATGTGATCTACCTCTAAATGAATAAAGTAGGCATTTTTAAACTAGATATTATTTTAAACTTTTAATATATATCATGTATTCAGAGTATCCCCAGTCTCTCTCTCTTTCTATTAACCCTCTGGCCTGCACCCTCTCCTCAGGTTTTTCCATGAACAAAGTCTAGAAGCCAAAGCCTTCTGATTTGTTTTCCATTTGAGCTACAGTGGACGCACGTTTGGATACACAACTGTAAATATGAATGAAAGCTCAGAAACGCGTTCTTTCTCACTGAGGGAATAAGTTATGTCTTATTCCCATTACTTTTAGAGGGACATGGGGCCAGTAAATTTGCTTTTATTGGGAGAGCATGAACTTTATTCCCAGAGCCCCTCTCAAATGGATAACCCCTTACCTGTGGCGCAAGTTCCTTTCGCTTTTAATGCTTTTTACAGCTTTGGATACGCTAAAGTTATGAAATAATGTCTTAGTGAGGATAGTTTAATGATATATGTAATGTATAATGATTTGTTCTGTTGCTATGGACAGAGATAAATAGGTCATGCTTAAGGAAAGCAGAGACAGTTGTGTACAGTGAGCTTATTTATTGATATTCTCCGGCTTATGGAGGTCCTATGTTTTCCTACACCTGGAAGTAAGCCGTGAGTAATGCATAATTACTCAAGGTTCCACACTCTCTATAAAAACACACTGGCTGTGTTAAACATGCATGTTCTTGTCATTTAAACAGCCGTGTTTGCATTATGATCTATACACTTTGGCTTTGTAAATCATAAGGTGTGACAAATCGCGAGCACATATCAAAACACGGTGGAGAAGCTTTCTTGGATAAAGGTTGGTCTTTACTCTGCTTAGTGATTATATGAGTCATGTTGTCAGTTTAGTGGTGCTGTGCCAATTCTTTGAGCCAGCACTGATTACAGCATGAACTTCAGGCGCTTTTTGGCAGACGAATGGAGATTCACGTAGCGCACAATAACATATGAAGTAAATAACAGTGGTGTCAGGATTCAGTTTTATAACTTTCACACAAGCAGATGCTTACACACCCACAACTTTTCAAACACTTACACACACACTGAGTGTGAAATCAGAGTTGTGCCTCTTTAGAAAAAAAACCCTGTCTTATTCACTAAGAACCACAGATTGACCATTTAAGTATTTAAAAAATACCGTGACTTAATGTAATTTAAAAGGAATAGTTCACCTAAAAAGTTGCTCACAGATGGATCCTCTGCAGTGAATGGGTGCCGTGGGAATGAGAGTTCAAACTGGTGATAAAAGAATGACTCGAGTCCATCGGTTAATGTCTTGTGATGTGACAAACACATTTAAACAAACCATTGCTTTCCGCCAAAATTGACGTCCCCCGTGTTATTGCTTTCTCCAGTAAAAAAAAAAAAGTTGTCTTGTCTGAATCAGGAGAGAAATATGCACAGATCAAGCACTGTTTACAAGCAAATACAGTTTTGAGCAAGTATGTTGGTGAATGTTTATGTGATGTGGGATTGACTTTTTCACTAATTATTGTGGACTGATATTTTGACCAGAGGTGACATTTTAAAGTTAAAATGTCTTAATGATGGATGTGTTTATTTAAAACAAGCAGCTTTTCACTTCCCAAATCATTAATTAAAGGATTTTAGTTATGTAGATTACTTTTTTGTAATGTTTTTATAAATTCAAATCCTGACGGCACCCATTCACTGCTGAGGACTATTTGGTGAGCAGGCGATATAATGTTATATTTCTGTAAATCTGTTCTGATGGAGAAACAAACTCAGCTACTTCGATGGATGGCCTGAGAGTGAATAAATGTTGTTGTTGTTTTTTTTAAGTAACTTTTATTTTGGTCCGAACTATTTCTTTTAATTATTAAAGTCTTTGTGGAAATGTAATTACATTTTTGTATTTTATTTCAAATGTGTAAGTAATAGTTGCACTATTATCACCCATGGAAATAATGTTCTGCACATTTTATATT
>JAUYWG010000039.1:10171413-10197074 GCA_034779775.1 Enteromius afrohamiltoni | reverse complement strand
ATATTGACCATGATGGAAATAATTCATAAAAATCAAGCAAAGCAACATTCATTTTGATAAATATTGTGGCAGCCTTCTATATTCTTCACAACTTAGTTCTCAGAATCAGCACACGATGGAGAACGACAGCATGTAAAATGTGTTTAGCACTAATTTTGTGGGTGTGTTTGCACCATTACCCAGTTAGCATAACTTCCTTTGTGTTTCGGATGCTGACAGAACACAGACAAACAAGTGCAAATAAACAGCGCTATCAGCTGACACAATTCACTCAATGTTTACTCCACCTAATTACTTGTTTTGTGACACCTCAGCTGGTCCGTTCTGTTTGTTATTAAATGATCAGTACACATTGTGGTTCAGTGAATACAAAAACAAACGTGGACTCTTTTTCTCCATGTACGTTGTCACCTCTCGCCCTAATGGGCTCCTAACTGCTTGACCTCTCTGCCCTCTTTTGTTTAGCAAATCACTCAACTGCACATTGTATAAGCAAATCATCTGTGGGGGTTTTAATACACCCCTACAGCTACAGATTATTTGTTTCAGCAAAAGCAGTTGCACCCAGTGGACGTGGACCTATAATTTGAGTAATCGAAGCCCAAGGCTCAGCGTTTGTTCTCAGGGGATGTGATGTGGTCAGATGGAGTGCGGAGTGAAGAGAAGGGGTGGATAATCTTTTGGCTTCCTAAAGCACAAATCATAGATTTAATTGCACATCTAATCAGGCTTCTGATGGATATAGAGCTAACAAATAGAGCTAGATACTAACAAAATACCAGTGACATTTCACGATTCACGGTTTTGATACCACGCGAAAAAAAAAAAAAAACTATTTAACGTAATTATATAAAAAATTCCAGATATATTTTACAATTCTTGATGCAAAATTTTGATACCACAAAAAAAGACATTTCTTTTCTTTTGAGCGCATACTATTTCTTAAATTAAAAAATAAATAAACAAATAAAATACCAGTAACGTTTCAATGCTCAATTTTGATACCACAGTGGAAAAACTCTCACGTATTCGAAGCACATATTATTTAAGTTAAATAAAAATAAATAAATAAAATCAGTGATATTTTATGATTCCTGCTGCTTAATTTTTATACCACACACAAAAAAAGTCATTTATTTGAGCACATACTATTTAAGTTCAATAAAAAAAAAAATACCCATGATATTTCATGATTCTTGATGATTAATTTTGTAATAAATGTAATATGTAATTTATTTGAGCACATACTATTTACGTTCAATAAATAAATAAACAAATGGATGGATGGATGAGTAGATAGATAGATAGATAGAAAGTTGTTGTTCTTGTTGTAATAATATTATAGTAAATTGTTAACAAGTTTAATGATTTTTCTTTTGCGTTTTTGCTATTTCTCATTATTTTACAAAATATTGTTACTTAATAATCATTAAATAATAAAATAATTTAATAACGAATTGCTAAATAATGTCAATAACATTTATATAAAGTTTCAGGTTCAAGGTATAACTTTACAAATATTAACATATTATTATTAATATTATAACAAAGGCATTTTATTAAAATAAATTAATTTTAATATAGCTAAATTCTTTACATTAATATGTTGTAATTGTTTTTTATTTATTTTTTTCATCTTTGCTCAGATCACGTGTCTAGTCTTTGCCTAAAGTTTCTCTCTTTCTGGGAGATCTCAGGGGTCACAGGGTTGTGTCCTTTGCTTCTGTAATAGAGGCTGCTATTGTGGTAGTGTAACATGAGGACTCTTTCCTCTTTCTCTTCGTGGCTCCTAATGAGAGTCCCTCAGTGGCTGTCTTTCCTTTCCTCCCGAGATGCAGTCACGGACCACAGGCCTGCCTGTTTCAGGGACAAACCAGTCCACTGTTACTCATATTCCCTCTCATTGTTACATATACTGCCACTGACCCGGGTCAAACATTAGCAGAGGAGTAAACCTGATGGTGAATTGTATCCTCTCTTCTCAAAAATCCTTCTCAAGGTTTTAAGTCTAGTCCCCATTATACAAGATTTTATGTGTCTTACATCTGGCATAAAGAAGAATTAAAAAAAAAGAACTCAAAGATTGTGTGTGTGCAGATACGTAGCCCATGAATTCAGGCAGTCTGTCCGTTTTCACAAACTCTGCTCTGGAATGCCCTCATACTTACAGCAACAACAAATTTTTTGGACAACAGACTTTTTGGAAAGTGTTTGATCAAAACAGCGCTGATAATATGGACATTAACATTCATAGTGCATGAAATGGCAGGCTCACAGTCGCTGAGAAGTGATATCGTTGACCATTGTTGCTTTCATGGTTACACAAACTATCTGAAATGAAAATACTGAGTGTTAGAGACTCCAGAGGTGCGTGTAATAATTTTATATGAGCTCATAAAATATGACATGAATTTGGATACGATCAGAACCTCTAAGTACATGCATCACCGTTTAGTCCATAAAATATTAAAGAGAGGTCATCTAACACAAGAGTTTAGGAGGGATCCTTTAGTCATGGAAAATGTCTTTCAAAAACACACAAGTAGATAGAGGGCAGTAAGTTATTTAACTAAACATGAAGTATCTCCTGCAGATTCAGACTAAAAGGTATAATTCACCCAAAAATGATAATTTACTCACTATCAGGCCTTCCAAGATGTAAATGAGTTTGTTTCCTCATCAGAACAGATGTAAGAATAGTTTTATTATAAATGCACCGCTTCAGTGCATTTTCATTACTTCACTACAATCTTTCCACTACTTTTTGCATTTTTCGAAGCATTTCATAAAGATAAATCCAGGTTTCCATCTGTACGTCAGTAACCAATCTTTGCAGTGTACAGTTTTTTTCTAGAATACAAAAGTCCCTCAGTGGACAGACTGGTGATGTCACGCTGATTTGTGGACTAGTTTTACTTTACTTTAAGATCTTAATAATTTCCATGATGTTTCCAGAACTGGAAATCACATGTTTTCCATGATCATGGGATCCCTTCAAGTGAGCTTATCTACAATTAATTTTCTTAATGTCGGCCAGCGAGTCTCTTGATCTTATAATGGAATAAGTAGAAATATCTGTTTATAAAATCAGTCGTCAGCAGTCAGATCTGCTTATTTCAAAATTACATTTCGACAGCATGACATTGAGATTCCAAACAGAGTCACTGTCCATCCTGATCAACCGTAACTTTTTTTAAGTGGGCCAACATATGGCACAAGAGGGAACAAAAAGTGTAGGAATTATCTTGAGGAGGTGTTTTTGACTCCTTAATGGATGGAGAACGAGAGGAGAGTGGCTAAAAAGATGGAGGAGGCTTCAGGCCAGGCAGAATGGAGATTGTTTCCGGATGGGAATATCTTCATACATTTATTAGACTCCAGGGCATGTGCAATAACACTGATGACACAAATCCATTCTCCTTACTATGCTAGTATGACATCTTCATGAGCTTAGCTTCTTAACAAGGCTCGATCCTGTAAATCACAACTTTGTTGGGGCCAAGATATTAATTTTAGGGCATCTGGCTGACCTCACTTCACATACATCAAACTGGTTCCATGGTGAAATAGCTGAGTTCCTGACCAGGACAGCAGGCAAAGATCTTCTTCTGTTGTTTCGACTTTAAATCATGTATTGTGGACTTCATATCTTTCAAGGTCATTTTCCCCACGTAATTTATAAAATGCTTTAATAAAAAATAATTATGACACAAAAAGTCAAAATTATGAGATGCATAATTGTGAGATAAAAAGTCAAACATATGACATAAGTCTTAATTATGACATTCAAAAGGTGTATTTTTTTATATCATATCATAGATCTCATATCAGCATTTTTTCACAAATAATAATAAATGTCTCATCATTTGGACTTTGTTATAATTATGACTGAATATCTTATTTTTGACATTCTGTATCACAATTATGATTTTCTAAACACTTTTTAAAGCTGTCAAATAATGACGCTTTCAAAATAATTTGTTGTTTAAATAATGTATGTACTGTGTATATTTATTGAGTATATATAAATGCAAACACATGCATGTATATATTTAAGAAAAATATGTAATAATAATTAGTGTTTTTTAATAATAATAAAAATATAAGAATATGAATATATCAATTTATTAACATGTAAATATTATGTTTATTATACATTTTGTATTCAAAATCCATACTGTATGTGTGTGTATTTAGATGCGATTAATCATGAATTACTTTTTTTCTTACATGGTGGAAATGGGCTTACGTAGAAATGTCTGCTTGATTGCTGCTGTCAATAAAGCAAAAGGGAAATGCCAAATAAGAAGAAACGTTAACGTTCAAGTTGAATTTTCCTATATAAATAAAGCAATCGATACAGTTTAGCACAACATTTTTAATAAATCATTTTTTTAAGCAATAAATTATACAAAAATAAAAGTCTTTTTCTCTCAAAATGCTGGATCCCTTTGTGTAATTATTTGTGGATGGCTTTTGCTACAGACTTTTCAAGAATAGGACACCCTGAAGAATTAAAAATCAATCTTGGTAATGTTTAACGTGCATCTCTCTCAGGATGATTTCTCTGCTACTCAGCTCACAGGGGAGCGTTTTCAGACTCCTCACTCCTTCCTGGCCCGACTCAATAGGTTTAACAGGAGAGTCCTACAGGAGTTCCAAAATGTGCTGGATGTGAAGAGCTCGTTGAAAAGCATATCATGTTTTGTGTGTGCTTAGACAGAACTTTCTCTTGTTCTCTCCCTCTCGTTACATCACTGTCATGGGTCAATTAACACAGTTTCTTTTGAGTAAAGAAATGTAGTGGACTTCCTTCTGTTTATACAAACCGCGCACTTGGTGAGTAACACAAACACATGCTGATGAACTGAGTGTGTTCATGTATATGTGCGTGTCTAAGACAGCAGGAGAGAGAAAGAGAAAGAGAAAGTTTAAAAAAAAAAATAAAACAATATTATGTAAAAATAGGTTATAGTTCTCCACAACAACTGTTCCTCCTTGTCATTTAGCTTTCTGTGGGTGGCCACAGTTACCAATGCATTCTCTGGTGACGCACATGCTGGAGAGCTGTGAAACTTTTCCAGTGTCTGTCACTTCTTGTGCTGGCCTCAATTTGTGCTCAGATTGTACAAAATACTTGACAGGGCTTGAGTTTTGAACTAAACTGTTTTGCCCCTACAAATCCGAACTGTAGGGTTAGCATGGTGATGCTGTCAGATTGCAGTGTAGAATTTAATATATCAAAATTTTGGGGTCGGTAAGATTTTTAAGAAATGAATACTTTTATTCAGCAAGGATGCATTAAATAGATCAAAAGAGACAGTAAACATTGTTACAAAAAATCTATTTCAGTCAAATGATTAATAAAGGTTTTTGTTTGGATAATATGCATGAATACAGTGTATATGTATCATGTCTGTATAAATACACACACATATGCATGTAAGTATTTAAGAAAAAGATGGTGTTTATAAATTAAATGTATTTATCTATATAAATGTATGCATGTAAATACATAAATACCAAATATATACTGTATGTGTGTGAGTGTAAAAGACACAGTACACACAAATATATCACGTTAACAAAAACTTTTTTTATCTATTTTGGATACGATTAATTTGACAGCACTAATTTTAAATAAATGCTTTTTTTATATATATATTAAACAAATAATCCTAAAAAATGCATCAAGGTTTCTTGCAAAACTGTTTTTATCTGTGATCATTTAAAATAGTGTATTTAGCACCGAATCAGCATAATAGAGAGATTTCTAAAGGACCTTTTGATACTGAAGACATTAAAAGTCTTCTTTCAAAAATGTTTAAATATCTTGTCTCATAGTGTTTAAACAGTGTGTTATGCATGTATAGACTGAGACATGATTTTTTACATTTCTAACACTGCATTTAGAAAAGGTCATTGTATTTTGTTTGCGAGCTGAAATAAAAAGTTCTTGAAATAAAGTTTAATTCTATGCCAAACATGTCCAAACCGAGTTCTAATGGCTGGATTGACGTTTGCTCCTCAGACACTGCTTTGACTGTTGACCTCTGACCTTTCACACGCCTGCTTTTCATTACCACCACCAGCAGCCATTTGAACTGATTCTGATTTGAACTGTTTATAACCCGATCATTGTTTTCTCTCATTTTATCCTACACGTTATTAAGTCAAATTGTTTTGGTGTACCGCATTGCAAATCACTGGAGTCTAGCAGTGACTCAGGCTTTGCTTTTTTCTCTCAGTGTATATATGGATGACATACACTTTTGCGAGAACCACCCGTTCATATGGTTTAAATTACAGGGTACGAGATGCAGACACAGAACAAAACGTCTTTTTTATTATTTATGATATGTTGAATGCTTTAAATGATATATCCAGGTCTATATTATATTCCCTTTGAATGTGTTTTTCATATGTTGGATTTGTATTGTATAGGCTGATTAAATTTGCCAGGTTTGTTCTGTGGGTTTGCAGCTGTGTGTGCTTGTGTGAGACAGTGGCACTTACTGCCCTCTAGTGCTGGAGTTAATATTACAACATTGCGTGAATTCCCTCTTCCCAAAAAAGAAACCCTGATAAAAGCCAGTGTAGGGGGATCTGGGCTAAATATGGTTTCTAAGGCCTTAATTTGCCGTAATTAACATTCATATTTATTTGGTTTTTAGAGATGATTTCGATGAGGAAGGTTTCTGCCAACCATACAGAGGGATCGCTTGTGCTCGCTTCATAGGAAACAGGAGTATCTTTGTGGACTCGCTGCAGATGCAGGGCGAGATTGAGACCCAAATCACAGGTAAAGAAAGATGCTCCTCAACTATTCTGTACAGACTTCAACTGAAATGCAGCTGATAAAATCAGTTTCAGGCTTTAGATAAGAGAGCTTTTGGCAGCTAGAAATTTTTGAAGTTATGTGAATATAGGAATTATTCAAGACCATCGTATATATCATCTGATACCAGTACCAGATAGAAACGTTCTGTAGTCTGAGAGAGTTTTTCAAAGCTAGATCTCAGTGTCATACACATATGGACTGGACTAAGCCAGCTTCAGTTTGACATTTGAATTGTTTTTGTTTTCTGAGAGAAAGTTCCTAATTGTAGGCATTTTAGATCACACAAACATTCTCTGTGGTTTCCTCTCAGGAGTGAGCAGTCAGTTTGTTTTTGAGTCACACAGCTTCTTGTGAAACCACAACAATTCACCAGAACTTTGTCTCTTTGTTGTTTGTGTGTGAGATATAATTTCACTAGGCTGTTACGTAGCTTGTTAGAATCCACAATGGATTCTTTTTTTGCTGGAGGAAACCCCTTTGTGAAGTCTTGTTTCCGTGGGGTTTTTTTTCAGCTGCGTTCACCATGATCGGCACCTCCAATCATCTGTCGGATCGCTGTTCCCAGTTCGCTATCCCGTCCCTGTGCCATTTTGCCTTCCCTACATGTGACCGCAGCTCTGGCATGGACAAACCGCGGGACTTGTGCAAGGACGAGTGTGAGATTCTGGAGAACGACCTGTGTAAGACAGAGTACATCATCGCTCGCTCCAACCCCCTCATCCTCAAGCGCCTCAAACTGCCCAACTGTGAGGACCTGGCTCCTTCGGACAGTCCCCAAGCCGCCAACTGCATGAGAATAGGCATCCCAATAGCTGAGACCATAAATAAAGGTATGAATTTTGTGTCATTTAAAAAAAAAAGACTTGTCAAAATGTTATTTTATTATATTTTAAACTTAATCAAATCTATCGTATTTTAGGCCACAAATGTTATAACAACAGCGGCTCGGATTATCGTGGGACAGTCAGCGTGACTAAATCTGGTCGTCAGTGTCAGCCGTGGAACTCACAGTATCCCCACAGCCATACCTTCCTGGCCATGCGTTACCCAGAGCTCAACGGGGGACATTCATACTGTCGCAACCCCGGAAGCAAGCATGATGCTCCCTGGTGCTTCACCCTAGATGAGGGTGTGCTCATGGAGCTGTGTGACATTCCTCCATGTGGTGAGATGCACTGCTTATATTGACACAGGCTATGTTCAGAGTAGCATGCTACACTCATATTTCCAAAATGTACAGTATGCATGCAAATTTACAAAAATTGCTAAAATGCAGTATCCCACAAAGAAATGCACTATTAGTATTATTTATAGGCCTATACTAATATATATACTGTATATATAATATTTATAACAATATGTATAACATAGCCTCACTTAAGCTATATTAAGTACTGTAAAAAAAGATATATATATATATATATATACAGTACTAAATATAGCTTAATTAACTTTCAGTTTAGTTTTTAATTACAGATTATTTGCCAAGTCAACATTGATAATTTTCCTTTAATATTTTATGATTACTCTTTCAAATTTTCTAGTAATATGTTTAATTTTAGCTTTATTTTAATTACTAAAAACTTTTTTAATATATTCAACAGAAACAATACAGTGCACTTGACTTGACTCCCATTGACCATTGATTTTTTTTTAACAATTATTTTACCGTACTGCACGAGTGTAAATATGTTTACATATTTTACTAATATGATACATGCCACACACTGATCAAACATGCACATAATATGGATAAGTGCATGATTTAATAATACGCCATTTAAAAAGCATGCAGTGGACAGCGTATTTTTAGCTAATCGAATGAAGTATGCTTACTAATCTGTAAAAGATTTTACTCCAAAACACATATTTTAATTAGCACTGCCTTATTGCTTATGTTGTTTTAACAGACTTCATTTGATTTTAGTTTATATATTTGTATACTAATTGTCTGCAGATTTGCCCAAGCATGGCAGCAGCAGTAGTATGGGGATCCTGTACATCCTGGTACCGAGTGTTGCTATACCACTAGCTGTCGCCCTGCTGTTCTTCTTCATCTGTGTGTGCCGAAACAACCAGAAAGCCTCACGTCCACCAGCCCCACGTCCCAAACCAGTACGCGGCCAGAACGTGGAGATGTCCATGCTCACGGCATACAAACCAAAGGTGAGATGTTCCCATTAACAGACCATACGCAACTAGGAAAATGACTCGGGTCATAAACTGCATCTTATTCTCTTATTACCCAAAGGTGCTAAACAAGCTTAAATAAACCTTTACGTAAGCCCTTTACGTTTTGGCTTACTTTAGCGAATCAGGTGCTAAAACAACTTTGAGCATATGTGCAGACAAACATTGCTATCAGTTGTGTCTGTTTTGATTTTTATTCTTATACTTTTTGTCCATTGAGTTGTTGGGCATTCTCATAATGTTTGTATTAGCATGCATTCCTGGGTTAAGGGCACTGCACAAACAGGAGGCAAAATGACAGGATGAGCATATGGAGGCAATCTCTTCCAGGCCTGGAGAGGAATCTAAATATAATCATATTGTTATCATTCCTTTTGGATCATTCAAAGCAGATTGAAATGAGATTTTCGCTTGAAATTTGTTTTTCTTTGCTTTTTCATCTTGGTTTGATGGTTAGAGAGACATTTTTAACAAACAAATATTTTGAAGAGACGTTGTTAGTTTCATTCGGTTCCAGTATTAATCAGACCTTTTAACACTCTGAAGTGCTGTTTGTGTCTTGAACACATTTAGACCTCTCATCTACAGTCTCAGCTGCAGGCCAAAGATCAGACTAAGGTCATGCAAAGGTCACCATTCCATCAAGAATATCCAAAACAGGGATGAGACATGTTTAGCCTCAGGCGGAGTTGACGCTAACACAAAACATCTGCTTCTTTCAAAGAAAGAGGCTCCTATCTTTTATTTGATGCTGCTCGTTTCTCCGCTGAATGTAGCTGTGACCTTCTGGCAAACTTTTTATTTCCTGTTTTATTAGTCTTGTCCATACCCATCACACAACATTATTTGTGTTACTTAAATCTATATCATATCATCTATATCATCTATAGAGACATTGACTGTCATGCATAAGACTAAAGCTTCTGCGAAGTACGTGAAGGTGCATGACAGTGAGAATATTATAAGTAAACAGAGGTTTTATGCATTTCTGTGGTCGGTGGTTGAGGTTGTAGCATGTCTTGTTTTTCAGCAACACAGTAAAAGATTAAAAACAAAGCTACAAGAGTTGACAACAGTTTTTTCATGGATTAAAACTAAAACTAACGTTAATACTACACCTTTTTCCTCAGATTGCTTAATTTAATTATCAATGAAATATGTAATTATTCAAGCTCATTTATTTAAAGTACCTTTGGTGTTATATAAATATTCTTTTCATAATATATTTAGCCAATCGTATAACTACTAATTTACAGCTTATTGTACGTTCATTCGTATATTATATATTGTGAAATGAATGGTAAGTAATTGATTTTGCTTGATTAACAGGTTTTTTTATTTACGGAAAAAAAAGAAAAGAAAAAAACACTGGTTTTATATATAGATATATGCAGTATAATCAGTCCGCCGAAACTCATCCAGTGAGAAACGTTCCGCGATGCAAAAATAAGTGCTCATGCTACACACAGCCATTGTTCACTGACTCAGTGAACAACGGCTGTGTGTATAGTATATACGGCTCAATGTGAAATCACGCACCTGATGCCATTATTGTGTTTTACTTAAAAAAACAGTTTATGGAAAGTCTACCTACCTATAGGGTTCCTGAATTTCTGAAATGTAGGCTACTATATTTCTAAATATCCTACTGCTACACTTAATGGCAATATTGCACTGGTCTGTTAGACTTGGTTGAACAAAAATAAACAATATTTTGTTGCTTAAGCTTATGTATTAACTCATTATTCAATGGTATACTAAAAATCCATATGAAAAAACTTACTCCTCACTGTTCTCAGGTCAAATATTTATATGCAATTAAAATGCAATTAATTTCGATTAATTCATTACAAAGCCTCTAATTAATTAGATTTTTTTTTTTTATTAAGTCCCAGCCCTAATATATATATATATATATATATATATATGGCAAAAAAAAATGTCTGCATGTATTTTTTATCAGGCAATATGTAAATATATATATTGACAATAACAAATTTGCCAGCCCAGTCTTACTCTTCCATTTCTTTCTCTTCTGTAGAGCAAAGCCAAAGAACTTCCTCTGTCTGCGGTGCGCTTCATGGAGGAGTTGGGCGAGAGCAACTTTGGTAAGATCTACAAAGGCCACCTGTACCTTCCAGGCATGGAGCAAGCTCAGCTAGTGGCCATAAAAACACTGAAGGACATCTCAAGTGCACAACATTGGGGCGATTTCCAGCAGGAAGCATCTGTCCTGGCAGAACTTCATCACCCCAATGTGGTTGGTCTCCTGGGTGTCGTGACCCAAGAGCAGCCCGTCTGCATGCTCTTCGAGTTCCTAGCCCAAGGAGACCTCCACGAGTTCCTCATCATGCGCTCTCCCCACTCAGACGTGGGCTGCAGTAGCGACGAAGACGGTACCGTCAAGTCCAGCCTTGACCATGGAGACTTCCTTCACCTGGCCATTCAAGTCGCTGCTGGGATGGAGTACCTTGCAAGCCACTTTTACGTCCACAAAGACCTTGCAGCAAGAAACATCTTGGTTGGTGAGCAGCTTCACATCAAGATCTCTGATCTTGGCTTGTCGAAAGAAATTTACACCTCAGATTATTACAGAGTCCAACCCAAAACACTTGTCCCCATTCGCTGGATGCCACCAGAAGCCATCATTTACGGGAAGTACACAACAGACTCTGACATTTGGGCGTTCGGTGTGGTTTTGTGGGAGATCTTCAGCTTCGGCCTGCAGCCCTATTATGGTTTCAGCAACCAGGAAGTGATGGAGATGGTGCGGAAGAGGCAGCTGCTGCCCTGCCCAGAGGATTGCCCTCCTCGTATGTACGCCCTCATGACCGAGTGCTGGCAGGAGGGTCCTGCTCGAAGGCCGAGATTCAAAGACATCCACATCCGACTACGTGCTTGGGAGGGTCTATCGTCCCACGCCAGCTCCAGCACGCCATCCGGAGGCAACGCCACCACCCAGACTACCTCTCTGAGCGCCAGCCCCGTCAGCAACCTCAGCAGCCCGCGCTACGCTGGATACATCTACGGAGCTCCGCAGAGCCTTCCGCCGGGACAAATCGCAGGCTTCATGGCAGCACCAATGCCTCAAAGCCAGCGTTTTATACCTGTAAACGGATACCCTATCCCAACAGGCTATGCTGCCTTCCCAGCTGCCCATTTCGCTGCATCTCAGGGCCCTCCACAGGTGGTGCAGCACTGCCCTCCACCGAAGAGCCGGTCGCCCAGCAGTGCCAGCGGCTCAACCAGCACGGGTCACGTGACCAGCATCCCCTCCACAGGCTCTAATCATGACGCCAATACACCTTTGCTTTCTCATTGTGTCACTCTGACGCCCATATCAGTGCCGGGTGGCACAATGCCAGTGTTTGGACATATGGCACAGAAAGCCATGCAAATAGACCCGAGTCAGGCAGCACTGTTGGCTGACACTAACAGACTGATATTCAGTGAATCCATCATTACTGCCGATTTGTGAATACATGTTTTGTCCTGTATGTTGATTTATTGAATTAATGATATTTTTTGTCTTTTTTTCTTCCTTGTAAATATGAAATAGCCTGAAAAAAAATGCAAAAGTTTATATTTTAATGTTGTTTTATAAATGTGTCTTAAAGGGATAGTTTACCTAACAATTAAAACTCTTACTGCCGTTAATTACTCACCCTCATGTCGTTCTAAACCTATAAGATCATAGGTCATCTTAGAAACACAAATTAGACATTTTTGATCATAAACATCAAGGGAACTGCACCACTGATGTCACATGGACTATTTTAGCAATGTCCTTAATACCTTTTTGGGCCTTGAGCATGTCAGATGCATTGCTGTTTATGAAGGGTCAAAACAAACTAGGATGTCATCAAAATATCTTCATTTATTTTGTTAAAGATAAACTAAGGTCTTATGGGTTTGGAATAACATGAGGGTGAGTAATTAATGACAGAATTTTAATTTTTGGCTGAACTATCCCTTTAAAAGAAACTTGTATATTCACATATTCTCTGTGAAGTCAATGACAAAACGTGGCCTTAAAATGTCCTTTTCATGCCCTTTCACGATTATTTTCGAGAGAGCTGTGGGTTTATCATCAGTTTTGTCTGCTTTTTCATTCATTGTTGACTTTCTAGAAGGCTTCAGAGTCTTGTTCTCTGTCCCGTCATTAAATTTTGGACTTGAATCAGTTAAATCGCATTATTATTGCATTGTTTTTATCCCAAATTAATGGAATAGAATAATTTACAGATGCCTTAATATGAAAAAAATGTTGCTTTAATTATGGTCACCATATGCCTGCATTTTACTATGAAGTCAGGCGTTTGTACATGAGAGGATGTGTTCTGTGACATTCTCCTGTTACTGTGGTGTTATTCAAATCATTTCAATACACGAGACACACCAGGGCAGCATTCGCTGTAAGCCAGTGTGACGTGTGTTTCTAAGGTACTGCCAGGCTTTTGAAGATGCATGTGTAGCTGCAAGGAAATAGCGAGAACTTTGGAGCTAAACAAGCATATATTTAAGCATGGTAGTATTAATTTCCTGCTAGGAATTAAAGAGATCCTTTAAGTCAGGGGTGTCAAACTCAATTCCTGCAGGGCCGGAGCCTTGTAGAGTTTAGATGCAACCCTAATTAGACACAAGCGATTCAACTAATCAAGTCCTTCATGCTTAATTGAAAACTGTATTGTATGTGTGTTGGGGCAGGAACAAAACTCTGCAGGGCTTTGACACCCCTGCTTTAAGTCAAAAGCTGTCAAAATTGGGCGGAAGCCTACATTTATACACAAAGTGACTGCTAACTGCCATTTTTTTAACTCAACTGTCAAGGAACACATACATAGGGGTAGCGTCCATATCAGCGAAGAAACGTTAGATGATAGGATGTGACACAATCATTGAATTCAGGTGTGTCTTTTTGCCTTCCTACCTCCATATACAGCATTTTCCAGCTTTCGGACAAAACCTGAATTATTTATATCATTTTTTGTTGACCAGATGTCAGGCAACCAGAACACATTCTCTTGATTTTTATACTCTATACATCTCCGGAGCGTAAATCAATATTTGAAACTGTCAGGATAATATTTTATTTTTCTAAACGAGTCGTCAATTTTTCACATGACTGTTTGGCAAAGCATGTGTGAAATGTGTGCTAAAACTGACGCAGAGATAAACTCCTCGCTGCCTATAGAATGTAATGCCTAAATGATTCCTCTAGAGGTCAGTGTCACTCTTCGACTCTGATTAAATGAAGTTTTTTTTATATTTGTCTCATGTTAATACTGTATGTGCTTGCTATTTTCAGCTTTCATTTGAGGTCTGTTCACTTTATTCTCTCTCTGAGTTTGTAGCTTGTTTAATCTCTTCCAATTTCACAGAAACAGAGATTAAACAAATCATTTTAGTAAGCAGCTGTGTGTCATGTTCGTTCTAATTTTGGTTTGTTGCTATGCAACTGTTTAATTCAACGACACCCTTTTCCTGTGTTAGAGACAATCAAGAATTGATCTTTTCTGCAGGGTAGTGTTTGTGAAGACATGATTGCTTGTGACCTATGCCTTTTGGACAATCTCGTGATGTGTCGTGACATTTCATGAACGGACGTTTTGCATGATGAACTGATGTGTAGATCAATGGTTTATTTTTATATGATTTGTCACATACTTTTACATCAATATCGCAGTCTTATTAATGTACTTCTGATCATACAGTGTGTTGACATTATAAAAACCACTTAAAGAAACCGATCGGTTCAGTGTCATTTCTTTTATTTATTTCTTTTATTTTTCATTTCTCACGTCGGTGCAAGATTCTGAAATGATTATGTATAATATTTAACAGCTACAATAACTGCTTTGTTAGTTTACGCCACAAACATATCAAATCAGGGTTATTGCAGCAAGAGCAGTTCGCGAATGCCACCAGAAGAGGGCAGTGTTAGTTTGATTTCAAACTCAAGATACCTTACGAAAATCAACGTTGGTTTATTAAAGTAAAATACGATTGATTACGTAAATTAACCCGTGGTTTACTACTTATACCATGGTTAAACTATGATTAGTGTAACAAAACCATGGTTAATTTGCCGTTAACATGGTTTGAATAGGCTATTTACCATGTTTGATCAGTTTTTTACTTCGTTTGTAGTAAAATTCCAAATGTCCTCACTTACATTGTGAAATAATTTGACAAGCCACTAGTGAGGACATATTACTGGTCATCATCACTATTTAAATTGGCTTATAAATCAGCCAAAATGTTTTTTATTTAAATATGGTGTTCTGCGTGTGTGTGTGTGTGTAGGCTACCTGTTTTTCTATCCCAGTGAAGGCTTAAACCTGAATACACAGAGACTCACAAATATCCAGACGTTAGTTCATAAAAATAGTAAACAAAGATCAAATTAGGTTTTAATACAGGATATTTCGCCAGCTGTACGTAAATAACAATAGGGAAATCATGCAAGGCTACGTGGCCATTTAGCTTGGTGTATGTGTGTGTTTGCGTGTGAATGTTTTACATTATAGTACTGCACGCATTTCAAAGGTATGTCAAACAATTTTCCTTGGCAGTGGATAAACAAATCCTTTCAAACGACTAACAAGTCCGGCACGATTGCCAAAGGAAAAATAATAGAAATGATGTGCGCGTGACTTTATTATTGCTCCCATAAAGACTCGTTCTCAATCACGAGGGGGAAAAAAACTCCTGACCTTGAACACAGAACGTTCAGCATTCAGAGGAGAGGGGTTTGATGTTGGGAATGTTTTTGATCAGTTCTGCTCTCCGGTTTCTTATCTGGAACAGTCCCAGGAACGGCCATACAGTCTCTGGCTCTGGAATGCCATGTGAAGTTACAAATCCACACCAGGGCAATGTGTGTCAAAGTGCCATTTATGAATAAATAAAAAACAATATAATAGGCTACATTATATTATCCAAAAAGACTTATTATTAAGAAGATGAGTAAGAGGCACACAGGGGAAAAAAAGACTAGGCATGCTCATCTTCTTTAAATTGAACATAATTAAAGGGGTCATATGATGCTACCTCCACTTTTATAAGTTGTTTGAACTGAAAACGTGTTGGCACTGAGTGTTCCCTACCACCCTTTAATGATTTTTATTAATCTACTAAAATCTTTATGCCTGTCTGTGTGACCTCACATGAACAAGCCCCTCCCACGATAGTTTGATTGACAGTAGGTTCCAGATCAGAAACAGGTGTTTTGTTGAACAGAGCAGTAGTCATTTACTTCCAACAACTGAGTGGATGAAGATGCAAAGGATTAAGCTTACATTTGGGACCATTTAGGTTTAATTAATCTTTGCAAATCCCCTTTCCTACCCATTTTTATGATTTACAAAAGTGGGGGTTTCTGAATTTGTGGGCATTTTGTGGGCTGGTTGTTTCTCAATCATGCAATCAAAATGATGGCCCTGACCTAACCCCACCTCTAAACAATGACATCAGCCAATCAGGTAACATGGTGTAATAATGCCCCGATATGGTAACTCCTATTACCTTGCTGCAAAAACCTTTACTTTTTTGATAGGTTAAAAAAGACATTTTTACTTTACCAATGAGAAATTTCAAGAATCATTTCAACTTGTGGAAAACGAGCATCACATGACCCCTTAAAACATATATTCAAAGTTATATAATAACATATATTATAATAATAATATAATTCAATAACTAATATTATAAATGATTAGAATGGCTTCATTTGCAATTAGTAGAGCTGTATAAATGACAGACAATGGTTACGACTGGGCCTGGCTTTGGATGAAACTCCATAATGGCAGATGGGATCCAGGTGTGCAGTTGATAATGGGCCAGGTGTGGATCTAGGCACGACAAAAGCCAGTGAACCTCAGGATGGGCTTCCCAAGGTGTGGTTGAGAAAAGGAATAGCAAAACAAGGTAACATGGAAATTGTGTAGTGAATTTAGTTTAATATAGAACAGTTGAGTCTTCTGTGTCTCAAATTATTATATTCCAAATGTTAAGAGTCATTTGAACAAATCCTTCTTATTTTTCCTTATGTACAACTAACTTTTACATCCGTTTATATGCAATTTCGTCTATAGACAGCATGTATCTGGAAAACACCATCAGCTTTGTGTGCATGCTCCGAAAGACAATGGTGACACGTGTCATTTATTTATCCATCAATAACATGAGTATTGTTTACTTGACCTTGAAGAGCATATCTTGACTTCGCATAATTATAAACTCATCCAGAAATGTGTGTGTTGTTGGTAGGAAATGTGTGGCAAATGAAAATGTGTTCTAAAATCACCTCAAAAAATTAAACGCGTTTAATATACTGCAACTGAATGGAATCATAGTCTGAAGCTGAAAAGCCAAGTCTCTGTGAAGTCTTGTATTTCAGCCGTAGTCAAAAAGTCAAACACTGGGTCAGGTGAAGCTAAATGCTATATGTTAATCTCATTCCAGTTTGTTATCACATCCTCAGGTTATCATTGGCTACACAGCATACAGCTAGAATGCCAAGCTTCGCTGGGTGCCTACACATACATCGACACACTAGGTAAAGTCCAAGAACTTTGTCACTTCACAACCCCACCCCGATGAAATATAGATGAAGGCCTAAAATTTTGATGAGCCCCCAAACCATAACTTGTCAGTCCTGTGAGCATTCAAAATAATCCTTTCAGTCTCCCCTTGGTTAAGCTCCATAAAAAGACCGTGAGATGCAACAAATCTTGCTGTTATGAGTAAGCATGATTATGAGAAAACATTAGCATAGTGCTAACCAATGCTAAAGTAAAATTAAATGTGTTTTGAAAACAAACCATGTTAATGTCTTGCTTTTTTTAATGTCAGTGGAGTCCATTTTTTTGACATCATTGACCCATTTTTTGGGTGGACCATGCCTTAAATATAAAATCTGCAGTGCAATAAGACAACTGGTATTATCTATGTCTGTGTCTTAATATCTTATTTGATGTGTCTTTTTAAGTAAAAGTGACTTGAAAATCAAACTATAGGATTAAATAACTATTAGGATTATTATTTATATTCTAGTGAAATCATAAAAACACATTTGAATTTGTGCCTGCTTTAATAGACACACACCTTTCTACAGTGATCATTCTGGTTTATTTAAATTAAAAAAATATATATTTTGCTTTTAGAGCAATATGACATCCATCAGCTCTCTATTCTTTCCAAGTCATAGTGGTTAAGCTATGGAAAGTCAACATGTGACAGGTAACCTGAAGATGATCAGTTGTTCTCCTTAAGACCTGTTCCATGAGGCTACCTGGAGGAACATCTTTAATCATCAGCCAGTTAAATACTGAATGTGATCATTCTGAGTGTTTGTCTGTGCTTCAAATGAGATATGAGATACAGGTTCTAATAAAAAGTGTGAGTCATGATAATAACATTCTATATTAAATTGCTTCCATTAGTCGGTTTGGCAGATAAAGTATATCTTCACAAATATGAAAAAGCAACAACAGAAAACCAAGTGGGAGGACAGAGAAAAAAAATCATAAATTCCTAAACATGGATTATTCTAATTAAAGCATCCACAATAGTCATGGGAGACATATTCCATATTAAAATATATATCAAAATAAAAATGAGGACTTTAATGACATGCTGTATTCATCTTATGCAGACTTTTGCACAGATTTTTGCATCAATTCAATGTTAATTTGACAAGAAGTTGTACAGTGTATGATTTTTTTTAAGCTTCAAAAACTGATTCCATTTAGTCATTGGAGATCATATGAGTTTAATATTTTGATTTTGTTTTTTTATAACAGGTGTTCAATAGCTAAGCCACAAAGACCTACAATGAAATTATCAAAATTGTCTCCAATGGCAAAACCGTGACTAAAATTTCACAGTGTCGAAGAGAAAATGCAATTCCAATTTCTTCAGTGTTGTGAAGCTCAGTCCAAAGGACGCAAAGTACATTCAGGTGGACATAATCAAAGAGCATCTGAGAGGCGATGTGCTCTTGTTCCGTGATAAAAGGCAGAGTAATGCGAGAAAGAGAATGAAATGCTGGTGTAAGGTTACTGTGTTTTTTCTCCCGGGCCTTCACTCTTATCTATTCCCATCATCTCTTTCTTGCTCACATTCTTTCTCCCTCTTTGCCGCAGACAAATCCTCAATTGTCAGGGTACGTGTGAACTGTTGTTTCAGAGCGAACGACAGCCAGTTGACCCCTGGACAAAGAAGTGCACTGTCCACAGCATGGTGCTCTGATCTTAAGCAGTACAGATGAACAGAAAGTCTTCTGACTTCCTCAAGTGGCCAATCTTTTTTATTAAGACCTCAGGGTGTGTGTCTAACCATTATGTCTACAGCTATCAACTCAAATGTATGTAAACATGCTTTATCTAATGTTTGAAAAATACTTTAATGTATTCAAATAAAGGGATTTAATTAATAAAATGTTGAATGATTTAATAAACAACAATTTAGTATAGGATACAATTACAGGATACACAATTACATTTTATTAAACAGCACAAATTATAAGATGCAAAAGAAAGAGAGTTAAAGCTTACTCTAAAATGGCGGAAGATGTAAGTCAGGAGAGAAGAATGGGTAAATTACGTAACTTAAAAAAAAAAAGCATTCCGGTAGCACGGCAAAACTTCTCAAAAATCTCATCATCAAAAATGTCTTAATGTTTGTTCCAAAGATGAACGGAGGTCTTACGGGTTTGGAACATCATGAGGGTGAGTAATTAATGACAGAATTTTCATTTTTGAGGGAACTTTTAAGGTAGCACTCTCACAGTTGTATTTACAATGTTTTCAACATAATCAAATCTTTTGGTAAAATTAAGTCAGAATTTGGAAAAATCATTGAACAACACCATGATTGACCTTGGAAGCACATATTAACCAGTGAAGTAAGATCATGAATCTATGGTTTTCCATTACAGACTAAACAGGTATAACAGGAGAGGTTTTCCTTCGACATTTGTGCTTTCCAAAGCTTTAGTGAACACAGTGCAGCTTGGATTACTTTAATTTGGCAGCACAATGGCGAAAGAAGGTATAATGAGAAGAGCTGTTTCATCTGGGAGCATCAGGCTGAAGAACAGTCATAGCTAATGAGAGTGTTTTTTCTGGTCTCATTACCGACCAGTTTATTTGGCCAGTAATACCTGTGATGAAGCCTGTTTAGGAAGAAAAATTAACTCTGCGTTGCGTATATATCCATCATCAGTCCATCCATCCTCTCAGTCTTCTAGAGGAGAAAAACAACATAATGCTCTTTAATGTCTTCCATGTGCTTTTGGGGTTCATGAGTAATTTGGAATGCGCTCGCTCAATCCCCTTTCTCTTCATTTTTATAGTTTTTTTTTTTATTATGTTCTGAGTTCTTTCTTACCCTCACTGCCAATTTCTCTCTCTCTTCTACTCTCTCCCTGTCTCCCCCTCTCTTCTGTTTCTCCTATATTTGCACGTATGTTTCCACTCAGCCCAAAATTCTTTCCAATTCTAAGGCCTCTTCCCTCAGGCTAAAAGGAGGGGCCAGATCTAGGGCCAGTTTTCATGACCTGGATCAGTGTGTTTCTGCGTACTCTCCTTTCTTTTACAGAATAATCCATATACTATTACATAACAAAATCCACTTGAGTTACAGACTCAGATGTTGTTCCCACCTGTACAGTACTGAATTATATGAAAAGTCTTTGGGTATGATTTGTCTTATTTTTTTTTCAGATTTTGTGTGCAAGCCATTTATAGATTGGGTTAATAATACACTGACTCAGTTATGAGATCAACTTATTCAAACATTATGTGACTAAAGAAACCTCCCAAATTTTCAATCACTTGATTTCTCAGGAATCAAATATTCTGGCACAAAAGGCTTAATGTACTACAGACATTGTATCCTGATTCACTCTAGTCTCATGGCAGTCTGCCCAGTGCAAAAAGCCAAAGCCTCCAGGAAAGCATCCTATATGGGGCTGGTTTTTACGTTAGCTTTAAATTATTGTCACTGAGCAAATGTTCCACATAAAAGATTTACAGGTCACCTTTCCAATACATGAGTATGATTAGAATATTTAAGTGTGTTCTGTGTTTCGTAGTTGCAGTATAATGGATGTGACAGCAG
Source organism: Enteromius afrohamiltoni (assembly GCA_034779775.1). Taxonomy (NCBI): domain Eukaryota; kingdom Metazoa; phylum Chordata; class Actinopteri; order Cypriniformes; family Cyprinidae; genus Enteromius; species Enteromius afrohamiltoni. The sequence goes on along the minus strand of JAUYWG010000039.1, from coordinate 10,175,917 downwards.
ACTTCTGCTTCATAACTTGTTATATTTTAAGATATTTTAATTGTAAAATTTTATTCGTAGCCAATGAAACTCTCTGTAATAGGAGATCTTGAACACACATTGCTAAGAGCACTAACTTTAAAGACAGAGCTACTATTAAAAAAATGAACTTCTGAGCTCTCATAAATGTGCTGCATAGAAACCATATATATACAGTACAGGCCAAAAGTTTGGACACATTCTATATTCTAGTTCCTTCAAAATAGCCACCCTTTGCTTTGCACACTTTCTAATTCGCATTCTCTCTATGAGCTTCAAGAGGTAGTCACCTGAAATTGTTTTCACTTCACAGGTGTGCCTTATCAGGGTTAATTAGTGAAATTTCTTGCTTTATCAATGGGGTTGGGACCATCAGTTGTGTTGTGCACAAGTCAGGTTACTACACAGCCGACAGCCCTAATGTCCTAATTGGACAACTGTTAAAATTCATATTATGGCAAGAACCAATCAGCTAACTAAAGAAAAATGAGTGGCCATCATTACTTTAAAAAAATGATGGTCAGTCAGTCTGAAAAATTGCAAAAATTTTAATTTTGTCCCCAAGTGAATTCGCAAAAACGATTAAGCTCTACAACGAAACTGGCACACATGAGGACCACCCCAGGAAAGGAAGACCAAGAGAAACCTCTGCTTCTGAAGACAAGTTAATCCGAGTCACCAGCCTCAGAAATCACAAGTTAAGCAGCTCAGATCAGAGACCAGCTAAATGCCACACAGAGTTCTAGCAGCGGACCCATCTCTAGAGCAACTGCCTTCATGGTCAAATAGCTGCCAGGAAACCACTGCTAAGCAGAGGCAAAAAGCAAAAGAGATTTGTTTGGGCCAAGAAACACAAGGATTGGACATTAGACCAGTGGAAATCTGTGCTTTGGTCTGATGAGTCCAAATTTGAGATCTTTGGTTCCAACTGCTGTGTCTTTGTGAGACACAAAAAAGGTGAACGGATGGATTCCGCATGCCTGGGTCCCACTGTGAAGCATGGAGGAGGAGGTGTGATGGTGTGGGGGTGTTTTGTGGTGAAATTGTTGGGGATTTATTCAAAATTGAAAGCACACTGAACCAGCATGGCTACCACACAGCATCCTGCAGCGACATGCCATCCCATCCGGTTTGCGTTTATTTGGACGATAATTTATTTGAAGGCAAAGTGGCCAACAAGTGCTAAACACCTCTGGGAACTCCTTCAAGACTGTTGGAAAACCATTTCAGGTGACTACCTCTTGAAGCTCATCGAGAGAATGCCAAGAGTGTGCAAAGCAGTAATCAGAGCAAAGGGTGGCTATTTTGTAGAAATTAGAATATAAAAGATGTTTTCAGTTATTTCACCTTTTTTTGTTAAGAACATAACTCCACATGTGTTCATTCATAGTTTTGATGCCTTCAGGGAGAATCTATCAATATAAATGGTCATGAAATTAAAGCAAACACATTGAATTAGAAGGTGTGTCCAAACCTTTGGCCTGTACTGTATATAAGAACTGTAACACCACAAAAGAAAGTGGAATGTTCTTGTAATTTCCACATAATGAAGACTACTGATTACCAAACTTCACAAAATAACTAAAAACACCATAAACTTTATCTATAAGACTCACAAACTGAATTATATGCTATGTGTATGTAAGATATTATGTTGATAATTTCTTCATCACACATATGGAATCTCATTTAGATTTGCATATCAAGCACAACATGTTTTTTTTCTGTCAGTGATGACAAATTAATTTTCATATGTCATGCAACTGATAAAGGTGTGTGAAATTATGCAAATATCCAGTTAAAAGAACATTATTTGAGAAACACTGTGACCTACAAAAGAAGGAAAATCATTTTAGTTCAGGAAAACAAGTAGGTAAAAAAATAATTTTTAGGTGAACTGCCCCTTTAAGGTTCAGGTAACTTTATAAATTGCAGTTCTGGTTTCCATGGTAACATGGACTCCTTTGATTGGTGGAGCTGCCAGCGTCAGGATTATGAGTAGTGTTATGGGTATTAAAGACAATTTGTTTAAAACTACTTTGAAATCACTCTGACTTGTGGCTTTTATGGAAGCATATATCATCACTTAACAATCTCAGAGCTCATGGAAGACCTGTCTTGAAAGGTTTATACGTTATCTCAAATATATTTCTCTGTGGAGAAAATAAATGAGGTTTTTATTACACTCTGTAGAGCCTGATTTCATTGCTATATTCTCACTACAGCATATTTACAGCTATGATTCATAACCGGACCATCAACTTCATCATTTTGGATGTACTATTATCTTTCTCAGTATTATCTTGCTAAAGTTCTGCTTAAACCCAATGGCTGATGGAAATGACTTTGAATATGCTGTTTCGCTTTTGCTTGCTAATGTCTCAGTCCTCAGCACAGCCAGAAATAGAAAATAGCTTCATCTGGGAATCGGCTTAGTCCTCAAAGCTCACTATACTGCTCTGATGTTGAAATAGTTATTTTGGAGGGGGAGGTTGGGGGGGGAGAAAAGTGCAGAACCAGATTCAGTTTCACTCATTTGTAAAAAGGCAGTAATAATGTTGTCATGGCAACACTGGTAGGTTTAAACTCCCCTCAAATTCCCCCTTAAACCAACATTAAAAAGAGTATAAAACATAATGGAGAGACATGGTACACCATTTTTTTGGGGTGCAAAACTCTCTGAAAGGTTTGCTCCTTTTTTATTCGTCTGTTCGGCTCAGCGAGAGTTTAGGCTATGAGAGTGTTTTAATGATGCCTGCTTGAATCACATCCATCTGCTCATTATTTAGACCTAGTTTTGTGGCTGGCTCAAATTAAAAACTGATAGTGGCTACTCCCAGACTTCCTTCTGTGAGTGAGATCCATGGTTCCGAAATCAAATGATCTCTGAATAGGTACCGCATTTGTATAAGAACTAACTTTTGGACCATTAAAACAGTGTTCCATGTAGTATGAATGTGTGCATGAATCGCATTAGTCTGGTTTCTGTTACAGATTTGCACAAAACATTTGTGATTTGTTTTTCATGGTGTCATGGTGATGGATGTTGGTAGGTTTATGCATATTGCACCATATTTATAAGCATATATCTTAATTTGTGAAGATTTTATATGAGATCGGTCACATATGAAGCATTTCTTGGAGGCTATGTATGCCAGGTCACCTGTAAAACTGAGAAGTGAGAACTGTTTCCATTGCAGTTTCCATATTCCTTTTTCAGATTGCCTGAAAGAATACTTGAAATGAGCCTTAAAAATTCATGGTCGTTTAAACAAAATGGATGTCTTTCCATTAGTTTGGTTAGTTAGTAATGGAAATGTGGCTACTGTCATGTGACCTACACTGACAGTTGCGTTGCTTCACTCCTCTTATGTGGCCTCATGGGATATTTAAGTTTTAATTTGATTTTTACTTTGGAATCTCAACAGAAATTGTAGAACAAACACTACATATAAGGGAAGTAGGATATTGTATTGGCTCCATTATGTAGTATAGGCCTACACACTTTCTACTTTTTATAACTGTACATTTAAATATTCAATATTTTTCGATTAGGCTTGAATTTTGCTAGAAATTTGTCACTTTGTGCTTGGCATTTTTAAAATACTAAACATTACTTTACAACATTATCACATACTGGCAAACTGCACTTTCCATGTTAAATACTGATGTAAATGGAAACATCTTGTTTCTTGCAGGTTCCTTTCAAGTCTTTAGATACTTTCAGAGAGAGTAGAGTGAACACCAATGGGCCCATGTGAAGAAGACCTGTTTCAAGAAAAGGTCATGTAAAGGAATGTGGCCCCTTGTGGGGTCAGAGTTTAAAAGTCGGGGGTCGGCCTTCGTTCTTTCAATGGTGAAGTCCATTGGATTACACTGTTCTCAGTGCAGGGCAAAACTAAAAACAACCCAACACGTTCTTTCTCTTTGTCTTCTATTGCTCAGCAGGAACCAAAATAATAGTTTAAATTAAGAAACAGTGTTCCTCAAGCTTTTGAAATCTAGAGAACCACTAGTTTAGAGTAGAGCTGTCTTTATTACTGCCACACTATCAGATCTTTCATACTGTATTCAAAGAGCAGCAGTAGTGTGCAAATCATTAATGTTCTTGCTCTCCTTTATCACTTCAGACCAGGTGGCTTTGAAGAACTGCAGACTAATTAGAATTATGTAAATGAGTCAAATTCTAAGCCACTAACTACTAATTCACTGTGATTCCTATGTAATTATGTATTTTGCTACAGGTGAATGAAGCAGCAAGGGAACTTGATTTTAATGTTTCTTGATGTGATATGATCTTATTTAGTATTGTTTTTAAGTTTTTTTTTTCTTTTTTTTTCTCTCGATCGTCTAAATATTATATTTGTTTGCACACTCAAAAAAATGATTCCCCAACACTGTTCAGTTTATTTTAAAAAAATGTTTTCATTTAACACAATTATGTTTGGTTCCCCATTTAAACAACTGCATTGTGTTAAACTAACTT
>JAUYWG010000039.1:10160371-10171313 GCA_034779775.1 Enteromius afrohamiltoni | reverse complement strand
AGTTTTGTTTTGTTTTAACCCAATATTTTCATTTTGAAAGAACATAAATGAATTTAATTGTGTAACTAGGAAGTGGATTTCCCCTTCTCATCATATTTTGCATGAGCAGGATAAGGATAGTAAATCTTGAAATAAAATGTTATTTTAGGCATTTTTAAAACTAGGAGACTTGTTCAGGTTTAAAACTCTTTTATGTTTGTATTTAAAAGACTGTCTGCTATGTTAGAATTTTTGGGGCTTACCTTTGTGGTAAAGTGTAGAGCATGTGCTTAAGGACCAGCTAACATGAATCACAGTTGTTTTAATAACATTTATAATAATAATACTTTGGGTATGCCATGGATGTATCAAAACCATCTTATGTTATGCATAACAAGTTGGCAAATGCCTAAAGTTAATGAAATCAAACATATCTTTTTTTTTTTTTTAGTGTAGAAGGATGTCTTCCTATTAATTTATTCTTTGGTTAAATGTTTCAGTTCAACAAGCATAAAATGTATAATTTTCACTAAAACTACATTTGATCAAATTGAGTTGACCCAACTCAATTAGATTTCATTGCATTTATTTAATTTTTTATCAGTCGGGGCTACACATTTTTTAGTGGATGGAAATCCTTTCAGGAGTTCATCCAATGAATAATTTTTTGAGTGCGCATGCATTGGCTCGAATGGCAGTTTGAATGTAAAAAATTCTGCCATGCCAAAAAAAGTGCACTAAAATTGTAAAAACACATTATTATTGCGTGGAGATCCAACGTCTGTATTTTCAGCTTAAAAACACTTACCACTATGCCACAGCTTTTTGTTACAGCAAATGAGACTGGAATCTCTCCTGCTGTTTAATTGGGTTAGAAAAATACCGTACTTGTGCACGTTCCTCGGCCTGACCCTGGCCACATACTAAATTACAGCTTGGGCTGGTGTGCACATGTGTATGGACTTAGCAAGATGATAAACTAGCACATACGTTTTACTCAGCAGCACTAATGAAGAGCACAACATATGTAAGATATGTAAATACACCACTTGTTTCCAATGTATGCAGTGTTGACTATTCCAAACTATCAGCCATGTTGGCTACGGTCATGAAATTTTCATATGAAACAGTGGAAATGCAAAGCATGTAGCTCATCTATTCCAGTTTCTGTGCTCTGCAGGCATCGGCAGCAGCAGGAGGAGAAACTGCGGGCTGTGGTGATGCTCCTTTCATCTCCTCTGGCTGTGGATCAAGCAGTGTGTTCTGCCCCCACCAGCACTCACTCCTCCTCTTCCCCCTTCCTCCCTTCATCCTCCACCCAGCTCCTGTCTGGAGAAGGCACTGATGCAGCATCCCAGCGGATTTCATTCATCAGCAGCATATACCCGGTTTTTAACCCTCATGTTTGTCGAGATTGACTTTGCTGTTTGTTATATTGTATTTATTTTTTTCTTTATTGTTAATGTTTAACATCCCAAAAAGGAAACCATGTACATTTAACATTCAAACTAAATATGCTATATATTAAATATATATTATATATAATATAAAATATAATACATGTAGATATGGTTTTGATTGATTCATCTGTCATCGTTTGTAAGTCCCTTTGGATAAAGGTGTCTGTTAAATGATGAAATAATATAAATATATGTAAAAAAAAAAATAAAAAAAAAAAATATATATATATATATATACACACACACACACAAGCACACGTTCATACATCATAAGTTTAATACAGATTTAACATTTTAACATTGTTTTACAACATAACAATACAATATCGTTTTAACATTTCTCAATATACAAATAAACTTTAACCCTCTGTTGCTTTTTTAGAAAGGTCACTATTGTCGAGAAGAGGTATTAAAGATATCACACAAATATATAACTAACTGGACTAACATGACTGTTGACACTTCTGTTAATAAAAGTGAAGTGGCAAATGTATAACATGACTCCACATCTGGCTAAGCATCAAATATTCTCACAACCACATTAAAAGGGGAAACATCTCAGCTGATCTCATTCATTATCTCTTTGAAGCACTTCAGTCAATTTACTGAAACTCAATGAAGCCCTGTTACTCTGTATTGGTAACTGGGGAAAATGTTATATTTAGACACATACTTGTGGAGATTAAAGAGGACAGCTTTTAATTTGACTCAGCTGAGGGCCTTTTTAAATTGCAATTAAAGGGGTTCTTATTTCAGTGCAATTAATCTAAGACTTGGGTGTAATAAATCAGTAAATAATAAGATACCAAAGAGACCAGATGAAATTGAACACATGAAACCAATTTTAAAATGGTTTGTTAAGCACAAGGAAAAATAGAGTAAAAATTACATGATTGTAAATATGTATGTAATAGATAATGTAAATATCTATGTTATATAAAGCAAGCCATAAATGTACAAAACTGCATTAAAACATTAACAAATTTATTAAGTATATACTGTATAAGTATATATGAAAAACGCACAGCAGACTGAGGCTGATTTTATCCATCCCTTAGATTCCAGCTCAGTTTGCCAGGTTTTCCAAATCTCATCATTCTTACATAAAGCAACTGTTAAAATATTTATTAACACCTATTCTAATTAATCCTCACTCTCTCTCTCTCTCATTAGAATTAATTAGGAAAAGACATTTTTAAAAGATTTTAATGACACAAATTATAATTACATAATGTGACACAATGATTTATTGTAGAAAAAAAGTGAAGTTTTGGATATAATACCTAACATTATTTTGAGAGAAACCATAATAAGGAACCTGCTGGCTGCAGAACCAATGTATCTTCAGTTGCCCAAAATGAATGTGTTCTCAACCTCAACCACAGGTCAGACCACATTATTATGCATCATAGCTCTAAATTACATAAAAAATATAGTGTTTCACAAATCCATTACACAAAGAAAATCACTCAAAGCACAAAACCATTCATTCCCTTACACTTGGAGTTTGCCTCACCATTCTCAATATAGGCTGTCTTACCACACTGTTCAGCTGACATATTTGCCATTTTACTTATTTGGGAGCTCAGTGCCTTTCTGAGGTTGGCATGCATACGTCTCAGTAATGCCCACACAAACCACACACTCTGCTGTGCTCCTGTCCTGCTATAGCTGAGGCGTTGTATTTTTGCAAAACATGCAAGTTTTACATTAACATGCAGATTCGTAAGCAAACTATATATGTTCAAGAGATTTAGGCCACATCTTGAATGTGTTCTTGATTAACCCTCCTGCTGGTTTGAGTCTGGAAAACCTCAAACCGCTTTTGATAGCTCACTTGAATACTTTCTATCTAAATATTTGGTTGATATTTTCATTTTATGAAACTGAGTATAAATGTTTGCTTCATCTGAGTGTCTTGATAGCTGTTTTCAGATTGATTGATGTACACCGGAGTCAGATATTTATTCATTCATTTTTATAGACGTTATTATTCATAAGATATTTACATATAATTTGATAATATTCTGCTTATGCTAACTGCAGACGTTTACAATGTATTCTAGCAGAATGTTTTTTTTTTATTTTTTTATTTACAGCTACATTTGTGTTTTATGGTGATTTGAGTTTATATGTAAACCATGACTATTTAGAGTCTATTTCAACAAACGTTCTGTGTGTTTATTAGAAAAAAAATATATGATTCTGATGTTATGTTATGTGGCCTCTTCATTAATGAGACGCCATTGACCAGTCATTTATTTGAAGTTTCAGCTATTGTTTTATTTATTCATTTCCTATTTTTATCTTCCTTTTTTGTTTATTGTTCATTCTGTTTTTCTAAAGGACGTTCTTGGTACCCCGAACACGTATGTCATTACTTTTCTACAATTTTCCTTAAATAAAATAACATAAAAAATCACATTTTTCAAAAGTGCATGTCTAACTTTGTGCTTACTTGTGAAACATGTCTGCTTAGTTATAACTTACTACAGGAAAACAAATCAAAATAAAATTCTCATAATTCTTCAAACGAACAAAACATGGGCCCCTGGTACACCAAACAGCAAGGGAGTCCGTCTCAACTTTGCAGGGGTTAAATCCAAATCCAGCTGCTCTGCAGAGTCCATGACGGTGTTTGGATGGCGCGCCTCCTGCTTTTCACTCCTATTGTGATGCTCCGGCTCACACACTTACTCACTCACTTTACCCAGCGCCAACAGCCAAAGAAACTAATGTTGCCCTCTTTACCAGCGTTTGAGTTTTTAAAACTATGCCTTGCTGCAATTTAGCAACCCCGCTGGAGTTCGGAAAGTGGGAGAAGTGAAAAGGGAAAGTTGGGAAGTAATCGGTGAAGTTTTTCGCTGTTGCCGTGCAGGAGCGCATCGAGCCATAATGGCGAGCCGTGCGCGGACAGGATCTCCATACTATGTCGCGGCGTGGAGCAAACACTCCCGAACATACTGGAATAACCTGGAGATTTCAAAGTGGAGCCTAGTCGCCTTGTTGCTGGTTGTTTGTGGTGGATTTTGTGGTGCGGATAGTGAGGTTTCGATCCTAGAAGAGGCTCAAGTTTTGGCAGTGCAGATGAAGAAGCTGTCTACTCAGGAGCTGGGTGTTCTCACCATGCAGGTAATAAAACACACTTTGGAAACTTTCGCTTGGAGTTGCAATGCACTTTTCTACATTTATAATCTTTAATTATGTTTTAAGAGAGCTTGGCTGGCGGTTAAATCTTGGTTAAATAAATTGCACGTTGTTCAGGATAGATGCACGTACTGCATACTTCCATATTTCTTACCTTCACGCTTATTTTACACGGTTTGCATCGTTTACAAAATCGTTTCAGAGATAGCTGGACTTTCGAAAACATGTTGAGGTAATGACAGCCTTTACAACTGCACGTTTATTGATTGACCGTTTCTAGTCATGCTTGCGTGAATTCATTCATCTCAAAGGCTTTATGTGATGCGCACGGATTTATTAATACTGCTTTTAAGATATTTGTTTAATTTTCTTAGTGTAACGTTAATTCTTTTCTGAATCAGAAACGTCTATTATTTTCTCCAGTCAATGTTTGGTCATATCAACATTTTTTTTTAATATAGGTTGGTCAGTGTGTAGGCTATATTTATTTCCCCAACTTGTTATTAGTTTACAAAATTCTTCTATGTTTGGAATCGGAAGCGTGCACGTCTCGTTTGCATACAACAGCATCTTTTTATATTAAAGCGGGGTATATTTATAAGCGAATCATTTATGAACATCTAACCATGTGTTTTTGTAAAGGTAGACCATTAAATGTACATCGATTTGGCGCCACCAGAATCATACAGACTATGTGCACACCGTAGTGTCTGTGAGTGTAATTTATTCCAATTTCACACTAATTATGTTTTATTCGCTAACCCTCCGCCGTGAAGTTTCAAGCTCGATATACGGATGTTATAAAACAGAAACGACTTTCTTTGACAATCCCCACAACTTACGAATACAATTAAAAGTGTGTTTTCGTAACAAATGGTAAATTGTGTGTCGCGGCGCTGTGATGTGTTGGTGTAAGCGCGCGCACAGAGGTGGGCAGTAGGGGGCCAGACCCAAATGGCCTTTCATCTGTGCCACACTATACTGCTGCCCTAGCTCCTCCTTTTTTCTTTGTCACACTCAGATGTTAATAATCTCCTTCTCTGTCACACACACTATTTTCCCTCTCTCTCTCTCCACTCTCTTTGGATTTGGGATAATTGGTTGTAAATCAAATGAAGGAATTACTCATGCAGCCGCATTTACAAATTGGCAACCTCCACCAAATATCTGTTGTTGAGATCAGATTTTCTTCTCTTGCATTGAGCCATTTATTTAGCTAGAGTCATTTCCAACAAACTATACTATCTGCTTCCAGTTTAAATATTACTGTGCCCATAACAGCACTCTTTTACACCTGCATCCTAGCTTTGATTCAATGCCTTTTTTAATGTAGTATTTTTTGTGACAAAACAGAATGTCACTAAGATGTCATATGTCATTATTTTTTTCACTCATTTAATTAATATATAGATATATACATTTTTAATTGTCATGTTATTTAAGATATCAATTCCTTGGGTTGCTCGCGTACCACCTGTTAAGTGTACTGAGGGTTGTAATTGACATTTCGTCTTGGGTATATTTGCAATTTCACTTATTTTTATATTTCACTTCAGGCTTTTCTGAGCTCCCTCTGTTTGTCCATCAGTCTGGTGGCCGTGGTTTAAGTTGAGGCTGTTTTAACCAAGGCCTCCTAATTGAATAATGATGGTAATTTTGAATCGGTTTGTGTGTAAAAAGAAATAGATATGGGCTAGAGAATTGATTATGCAGACTAGACTGGTCCTCTGGTACATGTCATATCTTATTTGCAGTATCCTTCCACATCAGTAAACATAATCAGTCTAAATTATAATAGCTGAAAAATTGTTCAAAGAAAATCCAAAAAGTTGTAGATGCTCCTGAAATTTAAACGATATTTGCCATTTACTCATCCTCATGTCGTTCCAAATCTGTATGTCTGCCATCTAAACACATCACAAATAACATGTAGAAGTTTTTGAATATGTAATTAAGTCCAGAACAATATCGGACCCCATTTCCTTCCATTGCATAAAAATAATCAAAAACTGCATGTCATCTAGTGTTTTTCTTCCACAGACTGCTCTAAGCAGTCTTTGTGCTGGATTCATCAATGGGAATTAGTCCTGGTTTGAAGGACTTTTTATAGTCTCTGGGTGGGATGATCTCTCATGAAATAGCCCATTGAGACAGAGCCATTGCAAATGACCCATCCAGTTAACGACAGTCCATCCATCAGCTCACAGCCTCTGAGGCCCCTTCAAGGAAATCCAGTCTGATAGGCCACCCCCACCTTACTGCCGATCTGGTCACTAATCTACAGGTTCTTGTGATTTAATTCAGTTACAGTGGATGAGTGGGTAACAGTAGGTTGTTTGTGAGCTTTCTCGTGAGGGCAAGTCAGTTCGTTCATGCTTAATTAGCTCTGGAGTATTTGTTGTGTTGATTGTCCACTACACTGTGACTGTGACCTTTGGAACTTGTTCCTGCTCAAATGCTCACAAGAGAGCCACTGGTCTTGATCAGAAGAACCGTGACCTACCATTACATTGTGTATAATTAGTTTTCTTTGAAATTAGTTGAAGATCAGGATGATGACTCCACCTTGCCAAAACAAAACGTGTTGTGGCAGGGACATTGTGATTATGAGATGGTATTTCTCTCCTGATAACATGGTAAATTAATGTGATTCTTCAAAGAATACTGAAGGATTAGCATAATACAGTAGGTATTTACATTTTCCCGCATTAATGTACACCCAGCAACCCATATTGACAATAAAACACAGAACTGTTGACTTTTCTGGATTTATTAAAAAAGATCTGGAAAACAAATTCTGGCCAAGGTTACAAAAAAAGTTCTGCTGCACTTAAGGCACCTAAGAGCACAGTGGCCTACATAATCCTTAAATGAAAGACATTTGGAACGCCCAGAAGGTAAAGAAAGAGAGGTGAAGAAGAACCCAAAGATCACTGTGTCTGAGCTCCAGAGATGCAGTCGGAAGATGGGAGAAAGTTGTAGAAAGACAACCATAACTGCAGCCCTCCACCAGTTGGGGCTTTATGGCAGAGTGACTCGACAGAAGCCTCTCCTCAGTGTTTGCTAAAAACACCTGAAGGACTCCAAGATAGTGGGAAATAAGATTCTCTGGTCTGATGAGACCAAGATACAACTTTTATTCCTTAACTCTAAGAGGTATGTGTGGAGAAACCAGGCACTCATCACCTGTCCAATACAGTCCCAACAGTGAAGCATGGTGGTGGCAGCATCGTGCTGTTTGGGTGTTTTTTAGCTACAGGGACTGTGGCTTCACAACAACTCTGTGACTGTTCTTGAATGGCCCAGCCAGAGCCCTGACTGAAACCCAATTGAGCATCCCTGGAGAGACCTAAACATGTCTGTCCACCAATGTTTACCATCCAGCCTGACAGAACTGGAGAGGATCTGCAAGAAGAAATGGCAGAGGATCCCCAAATCCAGTGGTGTGAAAAACTTGCTGCATCTTTCCCAAAAAGATTCATGGCTGTATTAGATCAAAAGAGTGTTTCTACTAAATACTGAGCAAAAGGAATACTTAGGACCATGTGATATTTCACTTTTTCCTTTTTAATAAATCTGCCAAAACGTCAAGAATTCTGTGTTTTTCTGTCAATATGGGCTGCTGGGTGTACATTTATGAGGAAAAAAATCTTAAATGATTTTAGTTTTTAGAAATGGCTGCTACTTTCCATACCCACTGTATATCTGAAACACCATGACATTAGCATGGTATCGCTTCCAAAAACCAACAAAATCAGTAATACAATAGTTTTCTTGTTCTTTTATTATTCCTTATTGTTGTCCTTGTGCTGAAATTAGTGTCACAGACTAATTAGTTATTACCAGTTATGACATATAAACCAGTAAAATACTGTATAAAGAAGCCTAAATTTAGTTGGTCAAAAAAGAGAATAAAACAATAATATTCTTATAAATATAAGAATATCATTGATGAACTGAATAATGAAAACCAAAGTCAAATGATTAATCATGATTACTTGCATCCAAAATAAGTTTTTGTTTACATATTATGCATATACTGTGTATATTTCTTACTTATATATAAATACAACGCTTCCATGTATATATTCAAGAAAAATGTTTATATATTAAATGTGTTAATATCTCATATAAAATATAAGAATATGAAAAAAGAAATGTATATACATGTAAATCTTGTCAAAATATACTGTGTGTGTGTATTTATATAATAAATAAACACAATACACATATATTAATCGCATAGATTAATAATAAATAGAATCATTTATTTTGGATGCGATTAATTAAGATGAATCATTTGAAAGCACTAAAAGTTTGCATTCATTTGAAATAATCTTTTGTAACATTCTAAATATAAATATATTTACTGTTGTTTTCTATGTAATGTATCCCTGCAGAATAAATTAAATAGTTTTGTGATAAAAAATACAAATCTTGCAGACCCCATACTTTTGAGCAATAGCATTTACTTATAATTCTGGGTTAAAGACTGTCGGGTCAAGTTTTGGAATCTATCTTTTTGTATTGGGTTTAAAAAAATGTAAAATATCATTTTTAGTGTACATTTTTAAAACAACATTTTAAAGATAATTTTTAGTTTTGCTACCAGTGTCATGTAGTGTAACCATTAAGTAAAAATAACATATTAAAAAAAGGTTTGTTTAATTACTCATAAAATATAATAAATATAAATGTCTAATAGAGCTGGGCAGAGTTATAGTACAACAACTGATTTTGATGCGTGTTGTTTATGTGTTTAGGTTTTTGACTTCGCTGCTCACTCTCACCCACAAAAATTCATGGTCTAATGCAAATTTCTTAGATTCCCAAATTGGTTTGCCCAACATTAGCAGTCAGTGATTTAAAAGCAATTTCTGTCCTCCTCCAGCTTTTTGATTTCAATTAATGACGACGGCATCAGAAGATTCCCTCTTTTGATTTCCGTGTGCACTTGTTGCTCTCCCCCTCACCCCCCCATATCTTTTCTGGTTTGTTTCATTCTATTGTCCCTGTACTTTTGTCTCCTCACCGATTTTCAGTATCCTTTTGAAACCACTCCCCGACTCGAGTTAACAATCTAAAGCAAGCGTACCTCACCGTCCATCGCAGCAAAACATTTGTATGCTTTAATTGTGCTTTCGCTGAGGGAAAAAAGCCCACCCTAGTGGCCCTTTCGTCGAGTATCTCCATGGTAAAGTAAACCTCAACGAAGCCATTGTGGCGTATTTTTCATTCACTGGAAACTTTACCAAGAGGGCTTCTCATTGCACGGCTAGGATGCGCCTGTTGTTGAACGACCTAGTTAGAAAGTCTACTGTGTGGAAGCTTTTGAGACGAGGTCTTTCATTCACAATCTCCCAGAGGCAACCCCCCCACCCTTTCTCTTGGAGAAGAGTCTGCGTTCTGTAGTGCCTTTATTAACCAGGAGCTGTAATTAACCGGCCTTATTTAATCAGTTTGGGCTCTTTCTCTCTCACACACGTAGGGAAGAATAGAAGCTTCATGGGAACTGGCCTTTGTGCAGCACTCAAAAGCTTCTTTCAGCAAGTTCCTACAGGGTCGACCTGGAATGGGACATCGGGCCTTATCACAGAGTCTTCAGTAGGGAGGTCTTCACACACCCTACCCTATCCCAAGGGGGGTGGGGATGGGAGACCAGGGGCCCCACAGCGCTTTCAGAAGTGTGTCTGTGTTGGTGTTTGTTGGATGACTATGCGGGGAGGCTTGGTGCTTGTTCTCTCTTCAACCTTTATGTTTTTTAGAACTGTGATCTCTCTCCCCCCCCATCATCTGATACGGCCTCACATTCACCGTGAGAGACAAGAAGGGCCCTTACTGCATTCGTGCCAGACTGTTTTTCATTTCTGCTTCTTTTCTTTTCTAACCGACAGCCCCCTTCTCTCCAGGGTCTAGACCGTCCTGATAACCCTCATGTTGTTGTTTGTCTCAGAGTGAAAGAGATGTATAGGATTGAAGAAGTGGATGTCGATTAAGGACTAGTTTTTTGGCCGTATTGTGATGCAATATTTGAGCAATATAGAGTGATAATCCATTTCATTCACCCACATGCCGTTTCTAAACCTGTATTTTTTCTTGCTTCTATTGAACACAAAACAAGATATTTACTACACAAAAGAAGTGTCCTGACTACTCTATTCCGTACAATGAAAGTAAGTGAGCATGGGTGATATGTTGCTGCTAAATCTGCTAAATGAATACATCAAAATTGAACAACAAATGTCAAATATTGTTAACATATATTTAAATGTTAAATATATAAATAAATGAATCACAATTCTTAAAGGATTTGGATACAAATCTTTTTTTTATACACATATTTTATTTATTCGTTT
>JAUYWG010000039.1:10134368-10160271 GCA_034779775.1 Enteromius afrohamiltoni | reverse complement strand
TTCTGCTTGTCTGAACAAAACCTATATGAACTATTGATGCTTTTCTTGGAGAACCCATTACTGTTTTAACTCACAGTTTGTTTAGTTTTCCAGCTTTTATCTTCACTTTAAAGGCTGTTGGTGTAATCCTGGAGTAGTGTTCTCAGGCTGTTATTGATTGTTTTGAGAATGTGTGTTTTGAATTGACATTTTCTTTCCAGAGTTTCTAGAGCCTCATGTATTATGTATATAGAGAGCCGGTTTTTATAGGGCATTGAAGGGTCTGAGGCAGGAATTTTTCAGTGTGGGAGGAGTAGAACAACCCTGAAATGACAGGGTTAGGAGAACTATGTCTGTGCAGCTAAACCCATTCACTGTGAGCGAGCGAGTGAATGAATGTACTCCACTTCATTAATCCTGAACTCTTTGATCCCATTCACACCTGCTATTAACATCCATTTTTCTAAGGCGTTCACAGTATTGAAGTGCTCACGTAAGTATAACAGAAACTCTGGGCATCGATTCTTTTACTTTATTTGCTTCTGAGAATCAACACCAGACCAGCCTTTTTTTGGAAGCAAATATTAGGAAATTTTTGCAAAACTTTTCTTCTCCACCACTGAGGAAGGAGCTCAGATTGAAGATCCATGTGTTTAGAGATTAAGGAAGGGAGGATGAGAGCACCCACTGTGTTTGGTCTGGGGAGTCACTCCCTGATTTAGAGATTAGAGTGGGTTCATAAATACAGGGGTCAGTAGTTTGCGTCCCATCCAAACCCCCCAAATCTGATAACCTTTGAGATAAAAGGTTAGGTGGGAATTCCTCTTTGTGGTACTTGGGGAAGATTTCCTTTTGCTCAAAGGCAGCATAAAACTGTTGGACCAGTGTCTTTATTAGCTTTTTGTGCTTGACCACAGCTGGTTTGCTTAAGACTTGCTCAAGACAACAGGCTAAAGCACTATGTGTTGTCAGCATGCAAAAAATAAGCATGCATGATATCATTACCAAATTACTAGTATGATGATTATATATTATTTTTCATAAAAAATATTGTTGTTATTATTATTATTATTATAATTATAATAAGGTAAACAGATGTTTAACTGTTACATATCAGCCCCAATTGGGTTTAGATACATATATCAGAATGAACTAAACCTTAATGAATATCCATGAAGACTGAAATATATCCAGATATTAGACTAGTCTAGATTTTGCCTCTTATAATCCCTTGTAATGATTAAGAAGATTCATTTTTTAATAACTGCATATTTTTAATTGCTATTTTTTAACTCCTCGACAATATCTCAACCTTTCCTCCTAAATTCTCTTAAGTTGTTTTATTCTGTATTCATCATTCAGCCATCAAAGGTGTTCTAAGACAAGAACACATTTTGATTTCAGTTTTTAGAACAACTTTTTGTGGTTTTGATACACTTCAAATGGTGACTACTGTATATATCTAAATGCATAAATTCATCAGGTACAGGTAATCTCATATACTCCGTTTCAAAGATTGGCACTCTCTCCAACCACCCAAGATGAAGCAGGAAATGACCCCAGATAGTGTCTGAACTTTGAATCTCTGTCCTGTAGTGTGTACTTTCACAGATAAAAAGAACCTTGACTCTGAGGCCACTAATTGGCCGACATGAAGGAGCGTTCCTGCTTTGAATGTGCGATAGGAAAAGGAGGAAAGCTGCTAGAGCAACAAGAAGCAGCTGTGTTTTGCTATGACTGTCTCGAGCCGGGCCGCAGCTTGCCAAGGACAGTTATTTTATCTACCCCGACTGACTGGTAACGCAACACCTGCGTTAGCACAGCAGATGAACTTGGGTGTTAGGCACGAGAGTACATTTCCCCTCTATGATATGTAAACAAGAAAAGGCAATCAGAAAGAATTTTTATTGGCCTTGACACCGCAGTCGCTGCTTAACGTTTGTGTGTATGGAATTTGTTAGGGTGTGTGGACTATTTACGAGCATTTCCAAAGTAATTCTTCTGTTTATTGATTCATGTTCCCTAGAGGCTCCGTAGAGATGTTGCAGTGTGCTCTCAGATAAACTGCCCTTGTCTTGTGATTGCTTTAGCAGTAGAGACCAATTTGCTGCCTGATTTACTAGGTGCCTTTGCCTCAGAGAGAGCGAGAGAAAGAAGAGAGCAAGGCTGTGGGAGAGAAAGAGAATATGTTTGTGCTTGACTTATGCATGTGCACTTCTCAAATCGTGCCCGGCAGCAGTCCGCTTGGCACTCGTGAATCGTGATTGTGTGTGTGTGAACTGGTCCAGAGCCAGCGTCTCTTTTACAGGAGTCTTGGGGACAGCGCTTCGAGACTCTGGTGTCTGCTGAAAGGTAGACTGTGCGTAATGAACAGTTCGCAGAGCACTGTGGGAATGCAGGTGTCTGGATGGAGGCGCTTATTGTAATGTTCAGTGGGCTCTGCATGCACGTTTACTCTGTTGAAAGGCTTTATATTGTATTTTATTTATGGTTTCTGTAATTTTCTGTTTGCAGTTAATCTAATACAGGAGTATTACAAGTGGTTGTCCAAGAATTTTATTTACTTAAAAAAAAAAAAAAACTTTTAAAGTCATAACGGACGGGTAAGAACACACAAGCTAGTTGAAAGTTAGGCCTGTTGTCTGCACCTGGACTGAAAGCAAATAATTTTTTTTGTTGATTGGGTGAAAGAGACTTGAATCGAAACTTGATATTTGAGTGTTAATCATGAGCCAGCCTGTTCATATCAGGCGTTCAGTCAACTTCTGTCAACATTAGACTCAACTTAATCTTCTATTCTTTACCCTCAGTGTTTGACTGCTTCGGGTTTCTTTCCTGATAATGTTAATATCTGTTAATTTCTGCTTGATGTCTTGATTTAGTTACTAAACCGCAAACCGGAATCAGGCCTTCAGCTGTGTTTAAGTGAGGATTTACCAAATCTTTCATCTGATTTTCATCTCTGTTTGGGTTCCTCAAAAAAGATTAGGTGAGTTTGTTTGTTTGCGATGTCTTTACTTCACGAACCATTATGGATGGTTCCAAAACCTAGTGCCGTATTCCTGTATTTAGCTGGATTTGGGGAAGGGAGGGTTGGTATTTTTTTTTTTTTTTTTTTTTTTACGATTTGAATTAACCCTGGCAGCTTTCTCGATGGAAATGTCATCGTTTAGAGAGCAGTTGCAAAGGAATGTAAGCAATGATTTGACAGCAAATATATCTTTGGTTGCCCGGGGTGTTTACTGTCTTCGCTGTAAGACTTTGTGGATCATGTTTTTCTTTAGTACCAGTTTGCGCAGAAATGCATATATGCGTGAGGAAAAATTAGTCTATGGATACCCATGGCTTTGATCATGTTATTTCCGATCTGATATTGTGACACCATATTTAACTTTAATTTTCAACTGTTTTTGTTGGAAGGCATCATTGTTAGGGTATTTATAGTTTATATCCGCCTGCCCTTTAGCTTGTTGGGTTGGTTAGGATGGTGTTTGTTCATTTTATAAAATTATTCTTAATGCAAAAGCTGATTGCTTACTGTTAAAGCAATACAGCTGTTGTGGTAAAGCTATTTTCTTTGTGTCTAAAATATTGTAGATAAAACTCTGCAAACAAATGTATTGCATTTAAGCATAATTCCAAAACCAGCAACGTTTCTATTTCCTGTTTTAGTGCAGTGGATGATTGACACTGTTGTGTAGAACAGATCAGGTTTCATAAGTGTTTACGCTACAAATGCAGCATGGTCGCATTTTTGACTACCTGAGAATGTTGTATTGTGAACATTTTGTAACCCATTTAGCGCCATCCACTTCTGATCAGATCACCCAAAATGAGAGCTAAGTAAAAACTGAATCTTAGAGACGTAATTGAAGTCCAGCTTTGTAGCAGCTTGTGTGAGTGTAATAGACTTTGGCAGGCCTGTGGGTATCAGAGGCCCTTCTCCCTCTCTGATGCTGTCTGTAACCAAGCCCCTGTGTCCATCTGAGCGTGTTCACCACGCACCCTGAATTCGCATCCGGCAGGCAGCCAACAGAGCCTTTGTCCTCGGGACTGAAGCGAGCAGCAGGATCCTGCTCTGTCTTACTGATCCGAGAATAACCAGAGATAAGCAGTGATCCCAGACTGGAATGATTCTCCCTGATCGTTGGAATGTGCTTCCTCTTGTAGGGCTTGGACTAAGTTTCATGGATTCAGGATTAAAGTTTTGTGGGGTTTTAGGTCATGTGTGTTGGATTTGAGGACACATGTACTAGCGTATTCCTAAAAGTTCAGTTGTATATCAAATGTATATTTAAATATTTTTATATTTTCTTTTAGAAAAGAAGTCCACAAATACTCACTCATTCGGAACTGTGAAAGTTTTTTTTTTCAGCTCAGTGATGAAGTACAGAGCTGTATATTCATTTAATACACCTTTAAAGCTCCCTCGGGTTTGGTCTGTTCTTGAAACTTTAAGTTTTACAGCACAGAGCACATGTGTACAGTATTTCTTGGTAATGTCGGTCAGCGTTTCATGTGAAAGATGCTGCATTCTTTAGTGACAGCCTTACAAAAGTCCCTCTATGAGTCACTGCCACCCAGTCTCCTGGCCCTGTCACCACTGTATGACAAGTTTCTCAAGGTCATCAGGACAGAAGATAGACAAATGTATGTTGCCAAACAGTTTATCCCAGTAACAAAAGGATGGCATTATGGAAATAGCAGGAGGAAAATGAAACTTTTCTATATCCTACTTGGTAATAAGTGCCTTAAACTGAGTTTTTTTTTTTTTTTTTTTTTTTTGATTTGCTTCCACAAACCCAGGAACTATCTAACATAAGATCTAAAAACAAGATTTTGTTTCTAACCAACTGATTCAAATCTGTACACCCTGATTCTTGAAGGTTGTGTAATATACAATCTGGTTTGACATTGTGATTTAAAAAAAAAAAAAAATTAGCAGTGTGTTCCAGTTTTGTGTGCTCATTCATTGTGATAGCTCATTCAGTCACGTTTCATGTAACTTGTTAAAGCATATCATGTTTAAGTTTTCATTTACAATCTTTTATGTGTTTTGTGTATTTGCGTTGATCTGTTCTTTCATAAATTACTTGCCCTCATGTCGTTTCAAACCTGTAAGACCTGCATTCATCAACCAGACATAAATGAAGATATTTTTGATGAAATCCGAGCTTTCTTACCTGGCATAGGCAAGAACGCAGCTGCAGCTGACACGTTTAAGGCCCAGAAAGACAGTTAGGTCAAAATAGTTAAAACAGTCCATCTGACATCAGTGGTTCAACTGTAATTTTATGTAACTTAAAGCTACTTTACTTTTAGCTATGAGAAGCTGGCGTTCTGACGTATTCAATGAGCCTTGTTTGCAAAGAGAGAAATGCATATATACATTGTGGTACTGTTTGTTTTTGTGTATTCTCGTACCACTGATGTCAAATGGACTATTTTAACGATGTCCTTTCTGCTCACTGAATATGTTAGATGTGTGTACAGGTCACAAATCTCTCAGATTTCATCAAAACCAACTTGTGCTCCAAAGACAAACAAAGCTGTATTCTCAGGAGACCATTTTTTTTTTTCAGTCTTAAACTTTTGAAGATTCAGTTTTAGTCGAATAATCTCATTGAAGGAACACAAATCTCTCAGATTTCATTACCAAAAAAAATTATATGTGTCACTTTAATGGTAAACAAAAGTGAGCCTTGAATTCATTTTGCTTACTTGTGGAACAGAGTAAAGTTACTTTACAAGGTATAGATTCACTCCTTTGCTGCTTCCATGTCAGTAGTCTAGTATTTTCTTGAATCTAACCTGAAAGACTTTAAAGTAACTGTCCAGAGGAACAAGCTCAAGAGAATGCAGTAAGTACACGTGAGCTCACATTTTAATATAATGCAAAACGAGAGAGTGAGAGGACCACCCTTGATCTGCTATACGTGTTTTCATTCAGTTTGGCTCTCCCGAGTGATGTGGTTGAATTAATGCAATCAAAGCAATGAGAATTACGTTTTCTGAATAAAAAAGCAGATCGCTGGTTTATAAGGAGAGGTCTGTTTGCTTAAGCCTCGACGGTGCTGAAATGTTGGCTTTCACAAGCCTGCGGACACGGTTTGATTGCCTTGTTCCCATAAACTTAAACTGACTCTATGAGATGTTTGCTCTGAATTGCGTATTTTAGGTGGAAAAAGAGATTTGTCCATCAGTTCAGACAGAAAGCCCCGTCTTCTGGTCAGTGTTTGCTCTCCAGTCCTTGAGGTTTTCTCACCTCACATGCTTCATATTTAGCCATTTTCAGTTCAAAAGCTTTAGATGAAGAACATTACAAGGGTGTTATTATGGTTGCAGGTGCCAGATCTGTTGGTGTGTGTCTGACTGTGTTGGCAGTGTTAAAGGAGAATGGGCACAGAGAGCAGCTAAGCCCGACGTAGCCCAGACCATATGTGGGTTGAAGTG
Source organism: Enteromius afrohamiltoni (assembly GCA_034779775.1). Classification (NCBI taxonomy): domain Eukaryota; kingdom Metazoa; phylum Chordata; class Actinopteri; order Cypriniformes; family Cyprinidae; genus Enteromius; species Enteromius afrohamiltoni. The sequence continues at coordinate 10,153,839 of JAUYWG010000039.1, read as the reverse complement.
GTTGGGAAGTTGGAAAGTTACACCACCGTGTTTGCCAGGGTAGCCAGCGCACGGTCCAGCACTTGCAACATAACCCTCATGCAGCACGATAATTAAAAACACAGCACAAAATTTCATGTCTATGCTATGTGATCGCACCTGTGTGTGATAAAACTGCTGGAGTCCAAGATGGAGAATGTGTATGGATGTGTCTGCATGCATTTATGGATTAACACTTCTGAAAGATTGCATATTGGATTTTTGGTTTGCTATACTAAGAAACTTAAATTTTTTAGTACTTTGATCTGCCAGAAACACAGTTTTATAAGATGTCAAATTTTATTTTTATTTAACAAGACCCAGGTTTGAGGTCTTGAAGTTAGGCTTTCATCTTAAGTGGATTGCATCATTGCACAATAATACTCAAACGCTTGGCCAAAACAAAAGCAATGTCTTTGGTGCACAGATTTTCTATGCAGGTGAGATGAACAGAAGTAATGCTGCTTTTTTTTTTTATACGGAAAGACCAAATCTAAAAAAGTTTTCCCTTCACTGTTTCTTTCTTTAAACCAACACTCCAGTGGAAAGTCCATCTGTTGGGGATCTGGATTATCTGCTTCTAGGCAGACCTTGCCAGTGAAGCAGGAAATGAAGCGGTGTCTCCATCGTCCCTCATAGATGGATGAGCTCCGGGAATGTCAGACATAGCTGCGGACTCCAAGACCTTCTGCTTTTTTTCCCAGTCTTCACTCTCCCTCCTCCTCCTCCCCTTTTTTTGTTTTTCTACCGAGTTCTGAGTTGTGCTCAGTGTTTGAAGCTCACACTTCACCACTGACAAACAGACATCACTCATCTCCTAAATTTTAGCACCCCACGAGAGGAAAGATTAGAGGCTCTGAGTCTCTCTCATGTTTACCTCCACAGCTCTCAGAAGATGGATTTTCTGCTGCCCTTTTTTTTCAGTCAGAAGAGTATAAAAGTCTTGATCTGAATGTTGCTATGGTGCAAAATAACTACATCTGGAAATATGGAAGCACTTGCATTTATTTTTCATGAGGCAAAATGGATGAAGATTGACGCTTCTTGAATCTAATGAATGTTGCTCTACACTAAAGACTCTTTTTGATGATGTTTTCAGTTTTTTTTTTATTTTTTATTTAGGCCAAATAAGTTCTTAGTTAGTTTGATGTCTACACTTTTAAAACCTACTCTGCATTAATGCAAGACTAATAATAATAAGCTCTTTTCTGCTGTAGTTTAGATTTGTTCTTGCCATGCCAATATTTCACTGTCCTTACAACATTTTAATTGAATGAATAAATATAATATAATATAATATAATATATATTTTTATATTTGATATTTTTTTATATAATATGTAATTATTTAAAGTTATTCCAAACAATAACTTACGTTTCACATATATATATATATATATATATATATATACATATACACACACACACACAAAGACTTTTAATGGGAAACCGTGTTATACAGGGATTTTTCTATTTTCAAACAAAACTTTTCCTAAAGCTTCTGAAACATTTTTGCTTATAATGTCATCCATGTTTCGTCTTCTGAAATACCCAAATCACATTTCTTCGTAATGTTTCATTCTAAAAAATACATTATATGCGATCAACTAATGTAAGACGAAACGACAACACAATTTTTTCCTATTTTCTATAGCATACCCCTTTTTCCACAGGTATAGCTTTTTATGCTCTATGTATTGGATCTTGTAAGCCTGTGGCGATGGTTGTATGCAGAAAATCAAGGTAATAAAACACTCGGCCTCTTAACTGTTGTCATTGTTATTTGGGCCCCCTTCACATGTGGAAACCATTATATCCTGTCTGCTGGACTGAAAAAAAACAGAGCTGCTGCGAGTTGGAGATCTGCGAGAGAATCCGCTTCGTGACCTGGTCTCTCAACGGGCCCCTTAGTGTTTGCACAAAGAGGTTTTGTTATTGTAGGACCCCAGGCTCTGTCGGCCCCTCCACCAACACTCCGTCTCTCTCTCTCGGTGGAGGGGCGGCCCAAAACATAAGTTCAGCCCAGAGCAGATCAACAACACACTGGCACAAGGTGTGTTATCTCTGTAGGTGATTTATCTACATGTTGTACGTTGAGTGAGGCCTGATGTATATCCCAGTTTAGGCAGTATATAGATGCTGGATGTGTTACAAGATACTTTTATAGTAATGCCATACTTTTTTTTTTTTCCTTAAGAAGACATCCCAGACAGTCATCAGACTAGGCTGAACTGCACATGGTCCAAGACCTTGAAAGTATATGAATGCAGTGTTTTGTCTGTGCTAGTAATGCGTAACTGTGGAAACCAAAGTCATTTTTGCTGCAGCCTTACACGGTGTTATGACTTCAGTTCTGATGGTCAGATAAGTTTGAGAAGTTTTGGTATTAAAGAACCATTAAAACAACTTATGCTCCATTAACCTGATAACTTGTGAGATTATAAATGCAGTCCACCCATATATGCTCGCATGTGGAACTCATTTTACACTCTCTTCTCGTCCACCCAACCCCCTCACAAACACACACTTCAGTTTATTCACTTCTAATGTGAAACATGTCAGCCGCACTTCAGTATCCTTTAAGACTCTTTTTACAAACAATATTGATTAATGTATACAAGAAATCGTTACTTACAACATATCTGACTTTTGACATTTCGATATTTTTTTTCTTGTCTGTCTGTTATAAAAATGTGTTTTACTCTTGTGTAATTTGATTACAGACAACGGAAACGGAACGGAAACCTACATAAATATATTTGAAGCAGAAAACACCAAGACCACCAAAAAATAAATAAATAAATAAATAAATGTATATGTATAATTTATTTTATATATAACTTTATTTAATATTTAAACATAACATATTCTTAAATATAAACATTCATGTGATTTACAGTACTCATATATATTATTATATATTTATTTATTATACATATCATTTATTTATTTTTTGGAGATATATGTTGAATATCTTTTAAAAGATTTAATATTCATATGATGTGTTATTGAATTACATTCATAAACTATATAGGTACTTGCCCTGTGTACTATCCATTGCACTTCAATAATACCATGGAACTCTTTCGTCAGTGAGAAATCAATTTTTATTCAAAAGTTATCTGTTGCTGTGTTTAAATCGATGCGTTTTCAGTATTCATTTGTCAGTTAATGTTACATTCAAATTGCTTTTTGGTTCTTGTCAGTGTGTATATTAAGCATTTCCACATATTCAGGTGCAGATGCAGTGTGCTGCCTTGTCTCTGGCTCATCCTTAGAAACTGGGAGAGGGTAAGAGGGAGATGGAGAAAAAACACATCAGAGGACAGGGAAGGATGCCTCATTCTAGAGCAGAAGCCTTTGTAGTGCAATGAGCACATTGCTTCTGAGAGTTTGAGCGTGGGGGAGGGGAAAGGGGTGAGCGGGGTACCTGCGGCAGGAAATCGCAATAGCATCCCAGACTGGCTTCTGTTGTCTGGCCTTTCATCTTCTCTGTTTGTACCCAGTTTCCCCTGTCGCTGCCGCAGCAGCTAGGTGTTGTCAGCTGCAGTGAGGAAATATGGGATTTCAAGTCAGATTGTCAGTTACTCTCATAAAACACATTCATTTGAAGGCAATTTTTAGTAGGCCTACATCCAGAAAAACAAATAAACAGTCGAGTTAATAATGGAAAAAAAAATTACATTCATAAGATAAATGAAGGTCATAATGAATTCATTGGGGCGTTTAAGCATATAAAAAATTTACTACAATATAAAATATGTCTCCGTTGTTCTTTCCATAAAATGGAAGTCAGTAGGTCCAGTTTGTTTTTCAACGGTGTTGAAGAATGTTTACCGTGAAATCTCATTATGGACAAAACAGTTATATTCTTCGAAATATCCCCCTTTGTGCTTCACATTTTCATTTTTGGGAAAAGTCACATAATAACTTGCCCCTATTATTGATTTTGAAAAAAAAAATCTGAAAGTGCACATGTATAAAGTTATTGTCTCTCAACAGAAAGAGTCGACTCTGCATCATTGAAACCAGTCAGTCCCAAGCCGTTTCATGTTACGTCAAAATGAGACTTTAGCATACTGTCTTTTTGCATTGGTCTGAATGAAAATGCTAGTTTACTCTTTGCCAATAGGGGCTGCTTTTAGAGCATTAAAATCTTTAAATGATATCGACCAATCCTCAGAGGGGTTTTGAAAAATAAATCATTAAATTAGTTTAGGAGTCGTTGAACAAATAAGGTAAAAATAAACTATTATTATAAGAAAAGGATAGCGTTGTTTTTTTTTATCTTGTGTGCATGTCAGACTGTTGTTTGGGACTCCTAAAACCAAAATATGAATCTTTCTTTACCCATAATAAGATAACTTTAAAGGGTTAGTTCGCCCAAAAATGTAAATTCTGCCATTAATTACTCACCCTCATGTCGTTCCAAACCCATAAGACCTCTGTTCATCTTCAGAACACAAATTAAGAGATTTGTGATGATATCAGAGAGCCATCTGACCCCCTATAGACAACAATACAACTGGCAATGATCCAGGTTCAGCTACATAGCAAAAACATCAGTAAAATGTTGACACCGGTGCTCAACTTCACTTTTGCGATGCTAGGAGAATACTTTTTTTGCACAAAGAAAACAAATATAACATAATTTACTCTATCCATTCTTATTCTGTGACTTGCGTCTTTCGCCATTTTTGAGAGTATTTCAACGTACCGCATACGCAAGCTTAACAAATTTGATGTAATCAGTCTTGTTGACATCCGGGTGAAAGCACATGCATGTACGTGATCTGCGGTTCTTTGCGCCTAGAGGAAAGCATACGCCTACTCTCTAAAATGGCAGGAGACATAAGTCGCGGAATAAGAATGGATAGAGTAAATGATGTTATTTTTGTTTTCTTTGCTCAAAAAAAAAGCATTATTGTAGCATCACAGTTGAGCCACTGATGTCACATGGGCTTTATTACTGACAATGTTTCTGGACCTTTGCCAGTTGTGTTGCTGTCTATGGAGGGACAGATGGCTCTCTTATATCATCACAAATATCTTAATTTTTGTTCTGAAGATGAATGGTGGTCTTATGGGTTTGGAACAACATGAGGGTGAGTAATTAATAGCAGAATTTAAATTTTTGGGTGAACTAGCCCTGTAATTATGTTTCTAATCTTTAAAATGTAACCACTTGCTTTTCCTCTGATATCTTGTCCAATGACATCACTTGGTTAGTCACCATATGGCCAAATATTTATTTTACCAAACTTTTATTTATCGTGATTTTATTATTTTATGTAACACCCACTTTTGCTAATGACTAAAATGAAGTCCTGATCTATATTTCCTCATTCATCGTTGTGTTTATTGTTGGCAAATCCCAATTTGCGTTGACTTAGCTCAGAGCAGAAACACATTCCTCCTCTTTAACCTATATCTTTACCACAGTGTTAAGGGAGGGTCAGTCCAATGATTTAGACCTTGTAGGCCTAAAGAGAGGATTACGGCACCTTTTCTGCTCATTGCGTTGTGTGAGCACACCCTTTCACTCCCTTGTACAATCCCAAATTAATGAGGATTAGCTGGATGGGCTCTGGCCTTTGAAGATGACTGAATTGCTAATAGGTTTATCCCCCTCCATCGCACCATTTTAATGGAAATGCTGCAGAGCATCAATGCCGTGGCTCCAGTGTTATTCCGCTCCCACAGCGCATCAGCTGTTTCCTCAACGAATGCCTGGAAACTGTACACAAGAGCGTGTGCAGTTAAAATCCAATAAGCTCATCTGTGCCCATTAGCTTTGCACAACTGCTACGAGGTATGCTGAGAATGACTCTGCACTTTTCTGTTTGTGTATTGAAATATGGACTTGACTTATCGGTTTTATTCCTAAGGTGAAGGCAATAATTGTTAAGTGGCTGCTTTTAGGCTGAGGGAGATGGCAATCTTGATATAATAAACCACCCTGCGGAGGGCTTGGTTTTAGTCAGTCTCCCGTACCGTGCCTCTGTTGAAGGGAGTGCCGGAGCCTTGACAAGCCTGGATCAAAGACAGCATGAGGTTCAGTCATTCCAGACATCTTTTCAACTGCAGTCAAGATTAACCCTGGGGTTGACAAGATTAATAACCGCCCTGGACACCAATTTTTGAGGCAAAGCAGCTGCACATAGGCCTCTTTGTCCCCACTCAGTTGAACAGCGGCATGTTACTACTTACAATACTATAGCTTGTCATTCATTTTAATGTCAACTTGTCTGTGAGGATTAGACGATCGAGAGTCCAAACTTGGAGAGGGCTAGAAGAGTCCTTTCGGGTTATAAAGTTCAGGCACTGGTGGCGTAGCTTGATGCTACTCTGTTTCTTTCTGTTGTTGCAGGGCTACAGACCAAGACTAAATTGGTCACAGATGAGACTGTAAACAATAGCAACAATAATTTAAATTCTAGTCACCATTGGTGGCAGTTGTGAAATCTTTGCTTGCATCCATATCGGTTTAGTTCTGTTTTTTCCCTAAAGCGGTGGATCTCATCCGTGGGCCTCAAGATGACTTTAAAAGGATTTAAAGGATTAGTTCAACCCAAAATGAAAATTCTGCTAATAATTACTCACTCTTATGTCATTTCAAACAAGATCTTCTGTCATCTTCAGAATTAAAAAAAAAATGTAAGTAATAAGTATAATATTTTGGATGAAATCGGAGCGATATATGACCCTATATAGACAGCAACACAACTGAAATGATCCAGGCCCAGAAACATAATGTTAGTAAATACATTGGTGTCTAAATATGACAAAACAAGAACTATGATTCCCACAATCTTGGAAAATTTGGATATGATACCCTAATAAAAAAAAAAATTAGTTCTAGAACAAGGAGAACTAATGTCAGTTAATTGAATCTTTTAAGCTGTGTGCATTTAAAAAAAAGTCCAGTTATGCCAAGCTCTGAAATTCCTCCACTAGAAAATTACAAACAAGCAGAAAAGTCATGGAGTCTTGTTAAGAAAAAATATTTAGATTTATAGGACTCACAAAATCATTTTGAACTTGCTTGTGGGTTTTATAACTCATATCAAACTCATATCAAACTCATATGTGATTAATTTAGACTCACCATTGACTCAAGCATATTTTTTCAGTTCCGTCCTATTCAGAACAATCTGGGAGCCTTTACTGTGATGTATATACTTCAGTTTATAAAACGTAAGACGCACGTTCACATACACAACACATTCAAGTCTTTTACAAAATACAGTCACTGTTTAGCGCAGTTGAGTAGACTGTAAGGGAAACTTTGTTTAGGTGAAAAGCTGGATCCATAATAATAGTGTAGAACCCTGTGTTTTATCACTTTTCTTACCTCAAAGACCTTCCTCTCAAGAGTTTTCACGTTTGTTGAGAGGGCTCTCAAGTTACAAGCTGCGAAATTCCTCTTTGGCCTGGGTAAAGCTGTGAAAGCCATCGGAGCGGTTCGAAAAACAAACCCACCACACCGGGGAAAGACCTGCGCTGGTGCCCGGTGTGCTATTTGTGTTTGTGCCTGTGTTTATTTTACAAGAAGGGTCTGAAATGACAAGTTTCTTCTTTCACTTAGTTTTCCACAGTTTCTGTGTCTGGAGCTTTATTCACAAAGGTGGGGCTCATCCATACATCACCCAGAGTTTGTTTTGCTTTTTATAAACATGCGCTGGTGATGAAATTCCAGGCCTTAGGTGAGTGAGGACATGTGCCTGTTTCATCATCTTTAATGTGGGTGACCACCCTGACCTCTAAAAGAGTTTCTTCTCTTCTTAAGAGTTAAAGATCATCAGTCCTCCTGATGCTGAGTGATTTTTGGACGGGGTGGGAATCCATCAAGTTGTTATGACACATTCCATAGTGATGTTCTGTGTCAGAATCGCCATGGTAATGAGGCGTGCAAAGAGCAAATATCGTCATTGTGAGGAACTGTTGAGCTTGTAGGCTATTTTTGAAGGTTTACAATGGTAAGGTGTAGACGTAGAAAGATTTAGTTTTCCATAGCTCATTTAGCCCAGAATTTGGAGGCTTACACGAAACATCTGCAGTCTTGTTTAAACAAATGTTTTGTGAGCTTTTGTACAGTGTGTAATGTAATTGTTGGCTTTAGATGTTTATCTAGTGTCTACGATGAGCATCATGTTGGCAAATTATGTGGTGCAATTTTACATAGGCAAAAGGTACCCCCTCCAAATCCACCGAAATTTGTGATTTCTGGAAACTTCTCTAGGGATTTTGCCATCAAAGAAATTACCTGGTGCACTTTCAGTAATAAGGAGATCACAGTTTGTAAAGAAAAATATAATTAGTATAATTATCATCAGTGATTCACGTAAGCAAGGGAAGCTACTTTGAACCTGCAGCTTGCTAAACTAAAAGCTATGGTATATGGAACGAATTTCAATATTAACTAGTTGCGTATTAGCATGCATGTTGTTAACATTTTGGCCATTTATTACTACTTATAAAGCGCATATTCTGCATGACTATATTCTACATCCCTAATACGTAAACTTAACAACTTCCTTAAGCAGAAAATTAGAAGCTTGAGTCAAAAGTTAATTGTTTAAAAGCAAGAACTAAACCTGAAAATAGTGTGACCAAAGTGACTCAAATATAAAACATGTACACTCTAGTTTGTATCACTGGGTAGAAAACCTTGTGGTGAATACAGTGGGGCAAAAATTTAAAAATCCAGAAAATCACTTTGTAGGATTTTTAATGAATTAATTGGTAAATTCGTGAGTAAAATAAGTATTTGGTCTCCTACAAACAAGCAAGATTTCTGGCTCTCACAGACCTGTAACTTCTTCTTTAAGAGGCTCCTCTGTCCTCCACTCATTACCTGTATTAATGGCATCAGTTTGAACTCGTTATCAGTATAAAAGACACCTGTCCACAACCTCAAACAGTCACACTCCAAACTCCACTATGGCCAAGACCAAAGAGCTGTCAAAGGACACCAGAGACAAAACTGTAGACCCGCACCAGGCTGGGAAGACTGAATCTGCAATAGATAATCATCTTGGTGTGAAGAAATCAGCTGTGTGAGCAATTATTAGAAAATGGAAGAGCCCTGATTATCTCCCTCGATCTGGGGCTCCACACAAGATCTCACCCCGTGGGGTCAAAATGATCACAAGAACTGTGAGCAAAAATCCCAGAACCACACGGGGGGACCTAGTGAATGACCTGCAGAGAGCCGGAACCAAAGTAACAAAGGCTACCATCAGTAACACGCAGGGACTCAAATTCTGCAGTGCCACACGTGTCCCCCTGCTTAAACCAGTACCATGTTCAGGCCCATCTGAAGTTTGCTAGAGAGCATTTGGATGATCAAGAAGAGGATTGGGATAATGTCATATGGTCAGATGAAACCAAAATAAAACGTTTTGGTAAAAACTCAACTTGTCGTATTTGGAGGAGAAAGAATGCTGTTGCATCCAAAGAACACCATACTGTACCTACTGTGAAGCATGGGGGTGGAAACATCATGCTTTGGGGCTGTTTTTCTGCAAAGGGACCGGGACAACTGATCCGTGTAAACAAAAGAATGAATGGGGCCATGTATCATGAGATTTTGAGTGGAAACATCCTTCCATCAAGGGCATTGAAGATGAAACGTGACTGGATCTTTCAGCATGACAATCACAAACACACCGCCCGGGCAACAAGGGAGTGGCTTCGTAAGAAGCATTTCAAGGTCCTAGCCAGTCTCCAGATCTCAACTCTATAGAAAATGGAGGGAGTTGAAAGTCTGTGTTGCGCAGCGACAGCCCCAAAACATTACTGCTCTAGAGGAGATCTGCATGGAGGAATGGACCAAAATACCAGCAACAGAGTGTGAAAACCTTGTGAAGACTTCCAGAAAACCTTTGACCTCTGTCATTGCTAACAAAGGGTATATGACAAGTATTGGGATTAAATTTTGTTATTGACCAAATAGTAATTTTCCACCATAATTTGCTAATAAATTCTTTAAAAATCCTACAATGTGATTTTCTGGTGTTTTGTTTTTTCTTATTTTGTCTCTCATAGTTGAGGTATTCCTATGATGAAAATTACAGTCCTCTCTCATCTTTTTAAGTGGGAGAACTTGCACAATTGGTGGCTGACTAAATACTTTTTTTGCCCCACTGTATATACTGTTAAATGTTTAATGATAAATAAAAACAAAACAGAAAAGTTATTAACCAAGTGTTCTGGTGCCTACGGATAAATTTTGCCACATAATGTCATTGCTATTTCTTTCTTATGGTCTAGCAGCTCCTTACTTTTATTTGTCAGCTTTCAGCAACTGTTCTCTCTTTCTTTCCACACAGAGAATCTTCAACTCCTTTGTGTACACGGAGAAGACTTCAAATGGTGAAACAGAGGTGCAGCAGGTGAGTTACTGATCATCATCCCTTGATACAGAGTGAGTGCTCTCTCTCTCTGTGTGTGTGTGTGTGGTCTAGAGGGGCAAAGGACACCCATTAAAATTCTGCAGTTGCTGTCTGCTGTCTTTGAAGCCATCTTTGTGCTTTCTACTGCTGAAACACTAATTCCAACCTCTATTGACTGCGCCGTGTCCCTCCCTAACAAGCTCTGGAGAAATGAGCTCTTTGCTTTAGCTCTTTCTAACATAAATGCGTTTGGCCCATGATCAAAACTGTCTGATTAGAAACCATTTTAAAAGTCTGCGCTATTAGTAGAAGAGCTTGTTCAATTACAAACACGCCTGTCTGTCAGTGTGGATAACATTTTAACAGCGCGAAAAGGAAAATTATTTATATTACACCCATGCTATTAGTGTTTATTTTAAGTTATTTTAAAATTATGTTGTCATGGTTTAATGCTGTAATTATGAGTACACACTGTTTCAGTAAAAAATGGTTACATAAGGATAAAAAGGTTAAGGTAAAAATATAAGTTTTATACAAACAGATTCTAATAATTTTATTAACTGATTAACTGATGTTATAAATGTCTGCGATTTTAAGATTTTCTTTTTTTTTCCCCTGCTATCAAACTGATTGATTGGGCATCACACCAAAGTATATTTGTAACCAATACAGTATACCTTTATAAGTTTTAATATCGTTCAAGGAGATTGTTTGTGATGCACAACATGTTTTAATATATTTGCTGTAAATATGAAGGATTGTGGAAGCTACCTTTGATATCTGGACATCCTTTCAAAGGATTTTACTTGAATTGATCAAGAACGACTTAATTACCAAAATAATTTATAGTTAACAAATTTCCAATACCCTGTTGCACTTAAAGTCATTTAATTTAAATCATGTTTATTTATTGCTCAAATTTGACTTATTCATTATTATTATCATCCAAATTTAATTGCATTTTTGTAACCGCTTTACTACTACTACAGCCCCTGTAAGGCTATAGTCTACAAGACAAAGCAATAACAGAATTTGCATAAATTATCCTGTTCAAAAGTGTTCATACCCTTGGTCTTTAATATTATTTCCGTTGTCTCCTTGAGAATCCGTAAGTTGTAGTTTTGTCTATATATTTGTTATGCAGACTCTCAAACTAAATGCACTGTTTCTAGGATTATTTATTTAAAAACTAAATGAAAAAATAATAAGCACAACTGTGCATATAGTGTGTGCATATGTATCATCACAGCTTAAACAAAAATAATAATTCAGGCCACCGTAACCATGGAGTTTCATTTCAGTACTTTTCCATCTGAAACTGTGGGAATGCATTTCTTATTCTCCGTCAGTTATAAGACAGTAAGCCTGTCATGCACTTGTGTGATTTATTCTTGCCATGGGCCTCTCCCTCTTGCCTATTCCAGCTTCTGTTTTTGCTGTAAGGCATAAAGAGCTTTCGATGTTAATACACTCTATTCTGACCAGCCTCAAAACAAATCAGCATGAGTGGCAGCAACTGAGCTCGTACCCTATGAATGTGTTTCTCAGCGACACACACACACGCCCTGAGCAAGAACGGACAGGTTGCTACTCTTCACTGGGGTTTCCGTGCCAAGAGAAGCCCTTTTGTGTGAATTATTCCTGTACTGTCTCTCTCTCTCTCTCTCTCTCTCTCTTTCGTTCTCTCTTACCTGCAGCTATTTACCGGCTGCTGGTGAGAGATTAAGCCGATCGCTGGCAGGTTTTCCTAGTGACACCTCGACAGCTAATTGCCAAACAGGGTTTTTGGGGGTAGACGCTGATAAACCGTTCTGCCTGCTGAGGCAATCGAGACCTGAACGCATTTGATTATGAAGTGACTCAGGCTTTGTCATGCTATAATGCTGTTTTGTTGTTCCTCATTAACCAGCGCTGGATGTACTTGTGTAAAAAGGGAAGGAGATGTAGACGAAGAATTAAAATGATTACTCCACTATTTTGGATTTTGCCGCTGGTGTTCTTGACTAAGCTGAGTAGATACAGAGTTATTGAAGTTACATTTAAGAGGAACATGTGTATGAATGAATGAAAAGTGACTGCTTTGTGTTAAATGTTTGATGTAATATACAGCAGCACGTACACACAGATGTATGAAATTTAGAAATATATAGCCTTCTTTTTATATTATTTTGTGGCGTGGTAATGCAGCCTAAATACAGTCTATTCTTAGCTCTGAAATCTGTGTAGCATTAAATTGACCTAGTTTTAGTTTCTGTTTAATAGCTTTAGTTTGTTTTCCTAAAATTGGAAAGACAATTAGCATATTCAAGAATTTCTAATTTGTTAAAAAATACGGATTATGCAAATAATAATGTTATTTTGAGTAAAATGAAGTCTGTGAATTTTTGTTCTGCAACATACATAATCAAGCCATACCTTTGATTTTTGAACCTTTTAAAAATATAAAAGGTCAAGCATGTAAACTCATGTCTATGTCCTATTAAGTGGTTTTAACCAGAAATCATTTTACTACAACTTAAAAACCTTCTAAAACCTATTAGGAATTACCAAGGAAACCTTGCATGTTAGCAAACAAATTTGTCTTATATGAACAGCTTAGACTGACATTGATTTGTGGGAGAAAACGCATAAAAACATTTTTAATTTATTGATGTGCAAGTATGGCATTAAGTCTTGCACTGTAAAGCAAAAATGAATAAATAAATACACAATCAGCTGCGGTTGTCAGAGCTTTACCATTAAAAAAAAAATAAATAAAAAAAAATTCACTGTACAAACATGTATTTCATTAAGTAATATAATGGTATTAGGCCTATACCAGCTTACTAAAGTTCTAATATCTGTTTTGAACTATTATAATAAACTGAAAACCACCAAAAACAGGTGGTGATGAATGAAAGGGAACACACGATAACTGAAATATTGCAATAAATCTTAATTTAACAGCACTGTATGTCAGGTAAAAGCCTAATGTACACAACGCATAAGAAAAAATCAATGTTCTGAAAATGTTAATTCACAGCAATTCATTATGCAATCACAAATTATACCATTTGTTCTTTTTCACATCCAAAAAGCATAATTCTAACAGCATTTCACAGTTATTTACTGTTTACAGTACAAAAACTGTTAACCAACTGACATTGTTTTTTTGTTCAAATCCCAATCATTTTTTACAGTGTGGTTGCTCACGTTTCCCTTGTACTGCTTTGTCTTTTGCTCTCTTTATTGTATAAGCTGACATTTTCTTTTATTAACCATTGTAAAGGTTATAAAATAACACTTTTAGATCTGTAACTACAAATCCCATTATTCTGGGCTCCTCGAAAAAATGTGACTTTCATCAGTTGCTCGTTGGCAATGCTGTCAACATCTGCCAGTCCTGTGTACACGCTCGCATGGTAATAAAGGCCTGGCACTGCTGTTTGTGCAAGTTGAAAAGGCACCCCAGTGGAAAACGGCACCAATTAGGATCATGTCCATGTCGCGTAGGTACACAAAGACAAAGAAAACCTGTCTTCTCCTAATGTCACCATTTTAATGAGCTAGGACACAGACCTTGTGAAATACCCAAACTAATTGTCACACCGTTTGTCATAAGATATTTATGGATTAGACCTTTTTTTTTTTTTTTTACAGTTAAAACAGTAACAGTAGCTTGTATATTTCATTTTTCATTTAAAATGTAGTTGATATTGATAGTTGATATACAACCTTAAATTATCTGCCACCTGATTAGATTCTGCAAAATTAGATATAAGATTATTTAGTATCTTTTCTGACCTCTCTGAATTGGGAATGTTTCTCTTGGACTGTGAGTTTAACAGTACTGGCTGAAACGGGCAGCTTATTGGATGTTCATGGTTAATGGGTCATGGTACATTTCTCCAATCCAGGACCGAGAGGAAGAGATTTATCGTTTGATTTTGCTTTAAAATTCCTACGTGAAGTTGTTGTTAATGCATTGTATGTGTGCATGTTTTGGTTTACTAAAAATGAAAGTGGCTCATGTGTCAGTAATTTGGAGAAACTCTTAGCTGAGCTGCTGCTCTAGTTAATAACTTTCTCCAGGGAGCTGCAGCCTGCAACGGGTAAACCAGAATCAACAGAAAGAAAGTTAATCAGCCGTAACTCCTTCACACGAAGTGCAGTATAGACCCAAAGCTAAAACAACATCCCGGTTTTCTGAAACCTCTTCTGGATTATGAACTCCGTTTTCCCTTGTAGCACCACCAAACCATTTTCCCAGTGCCTAGGGCACTGCACTGGCTGACAGTGCATGTCTAATGGTTGATCGATTACTAGTCTCCAAGGTTAGTTCAAACTCCCTTTGATGTAGAGTGCAGGACTAGATTTGGAAAGCAAATTAGTCTCCACTTATTTCACAGGACTAATAGAAAGGGAGTTTTCAAACAAGAAATGCGTACATCAAAGTATATCAAAGTGATATTTCATTCATTTATACTATGTTTATAAAAAAGGACAGCATTGCCTTCAGTTGATCAACTTAAACCAAAGGCACCAAAATAATAAATTCTCAAACATTCCAGTCTATAGGCCTACTTCTAATTTAGACACCGGAAAACTAAGAAAATTAAATTGATAAATTAATTGTTGCTTAAATTAAATGTATTAAATTAAATTAAATTTAGTGTGTTTTAAGTGCACACTTAGTGTAAAGTGTTTTAATATAATTGTTATTTATTTTTTTGGTTTGGTTTTGTTTGCCAAAAAGTAAAAATAGCTTTTGATATTGATGTTAAAATAGCATTGACATTTTTTGACCAAAATAATTGGGTAGGAAAAATTGAAGGGATAATTCATCGTTTACTTTCATAAAAAAACAATGCAAGTCAATAGCTACTGTCAACTGTTTGGATATTCTTTAGAATATCTTTGTTTGTGTTTAACAAATTAAAATAAAATCATACTTACAATTTTAGTGAACTGAATTGAACCCCAATTAGAGATAATCTGCTTATCAGGAAGAGGATATTTGAATACAGTATGCATATTAATAAATCTGATTTCATTGTTTTCAGCTAGCAAAAAAGATCCGTGAGAAGTTTAACCGCTACCTGGATGTGGTGAACAGGAACAAGCAGGTGGTGGAAGCATCTTACACAGCCCACCTCACATCCCCTCTCACAGCCATCCAGGACTGCTGCACCATCCCTCCCTCCATGATGGAGTGAGTACTCCTTTCATTTCACTTTCTTTTCCTTTTCCTCCTTTTAAGTGCATTTAAAGCATGTTAAATCTGTGTGAATCTGATGAGTCATCGTAGTTTACTTGATTTACTGATTTTACCGTGTGCACGTGTAATGGGTGCGACTAAGCGACTAAATGTGAATGAGGAACGCATTTTTAAATGGCCCAAATATTGTGTCACTGGAAGGGAATGATTAGTTAGCTCAGTTGTCAGATTGCCCTTTCAAACCTAATCTCTCTCTCTCCCATGGCCTTTGCAGAGTTTTTGCTGTATCTTTTGTCTGCTTTGTGTCTTAACCTTCCCTCCCTTCCCTAAATCCGTCTCGCTCACACATCCGGACTCATATGTTTGGCTCTACTTCTCTGAATTTTCATCTTCTCTGCACTTCTCTTTTATCTCTGTCTGGAGGATATTCTCCATCATCCGCTGACCTTCTCAGCCATGTCTTTTTCACCCTTTATCAGTATATATTTTTTCCTGACTGCATCCTTTTACCACCATTTGACATTTTAAAAGTTCTGCTAGTTATACAAATTAATTATTATTAAGAAGTTGTTTTTTTCCCCCTACATTTGCTTTACTATTGTGTATGCCTCAGCTCCATCAAGAGAGAAGGCATGTTTGTGCATACTTTGGCAAAAACTGAATTAGTCAATAGATTAGATTAAAAAAAGGCTCCCACGGTCATGGGAAACATCACGGATTCATTTAAAAATGTGACCAGGTAACGTATATACTGATACTGAATGCAAATATACTGCCATTTAAAGTAAAAATATGTATATTTTTAAAGAAAGTAATATATGTTTTTTTTCAGTAAGGATGCATTCAGTTGATCTTTATATTCATCAAATAATCTTTAAAAACAATTATGCAGATTTTTTTTTCTTTTAGAATCTTAAAATGTTTTCTGATGCATCATCTGACTCTGAAGACTGGAGTAATGACAGCTGGAAAATTCAGCTTTGTCATCACAAAATATATAAATATGAAATAAATTGAATTAAAACTAAATTTATTTATTTTTTTAATCTCTAGCTTTTTACTTCAAGGTATATTTTGTGTTTGTGCAGTTTTCAAAGAACTGTTTTGGAAAATGTCTCTGTCCCAGAGGCACAGAAACATCTTTTACGATGTGTTGTAGGGAAGTAAAATTACAGTAGGCGTTTAGAAGACTGCAAATAGAAGTTTACTTCAGCTTTTCCAGTATGTCATCCAGTGTCCAGTATCAGAGTCAACGTATCACCTGAGGCTTGATGAAAAAGCATAAAAGAGCTAGCTAGGAGCTGCTTTATCCTACAAGACAAAACTTGGATGTTTTTATGAATGACACATCATTTGGCTCAAACCTTCACACACCTGCCCAATCAGCTCATCGATGTTTATCTAACCACCTCTTCAAGTTTTCTTAACAATGGAATGTATTATACACCGCCTTGATATTATCATGTTACATCCTGTTTGTGGGTTTTTAAAGAGCCTTTTATTACCATTATGAACAATATAATGTACATTTTTCAAAACTGTTGAAGTGAAGAGTACTTTTTGAAAGTAGGCTTACAGTGCTGTGCACTTACATGGTACGAAAAATCCAGACATATCAGTGATCTCTAAAGTCGTTTTATTTTGCTTGAGGGTGGGTGTACCCTTATGTCTAGCGCATTGATGTCTTGTGACCTGCCGTGTCCAATCAAAGTTGTTTTTAAGTAAACTCAGTTGCCATCTTGGTAATGTTTTCTATGGAAAAACAGGCTTTTTATTGTAGCTCATGTGTACTTGCTTGAGGAAACAATTGCCAAAACATCACCAAAATGTTCATTTAGTTTTAGTAATATATTTAAAGGTGACCTGAGGTCTTTGGTTTCATTTGGTTAATGACATTTGAAAGAAAAAAAAATCTGTAAAGGTAGTAAAAGGATAAAGAATGAACAAAATATTAAAGTAAAAGATGACATCACACTTTTCTTTGGAAGCAATAGAATAAAACATTTAAAAAGGTAATTTTTGGTTTTACTGTAATTTTGACTTTCTCACAATTCTGACTTCTTTTATCTTGCAATTCTGAATTTATAGCTCACAATTTAAACTTTTTCTCAGTTCTGAGAAAAAATATTTCAGTAATTCATCAAATCAAAGGTTTCTATTATAATTATTATTATTATTATTATATATGAATATATAAATATACACAAAAAGGGGTTTATATATATATATATATATACATACATACATTTATATATATATATGAATATAAAATTTTAAATCCAATTTTTCTAAATATGTACTACATATGTTTATTTATATATATATATACTTAATAAATGTAGTAATACATGCATATATTATTTAAACAAAAACTTTTATTTTGAATGTGATTAATCGCTTGACGGCACTAAAATGTAAAAATGTCAAAATTGCAAGATGTAAACTCTGGCATTCTTCTTGCGAATTCAAGTTTACATCTTGCAATTTAAATTGTTTTTGTTTTTTGGACAAAAGAAATAATTGCAATTTTTTTATCTCACAGATCTGAGTTGACATGTATATCTCTCCATCTAAGTTTATTTACAGTTGTGAGAATTGTGAGATAAAGGCTTCTACACTTTTGTAGAATTACAAAAATGCTTATGTTGTGATTTAATGTAATAATGGACTGAATAGATGAAAATGTTATTTTCAGACAAGGTTTCTAGAGATTTAAAGCTTCCATATGACATCTACTCCGACATTGTGTCCTCTATCAGACCTCAGTTCAGCTGCCCTCATAAAGCCCAGTCATGGCCGAAAGATCAAATGTTTCACACCGTATCGATGTCACATCCCCATCATACATCCCAGCGGTGTCTGTTCTCCCATGAGCGCTGACCTCTGGCACAGGACAATGCTTTAATCAACACTCACCCCCACTGCCTTCTGCTACACTTAACCAGCGATGAAACCGTCTAGAAATAGCCCCTTACTCAGGACTCATGTGATCGACTGCTCTCTCTCTCTCTCTGCTTAGGGGGATTTAAGTGTCGGTGGAGTGTTAAGCTACATTTGTGCATTGCCCAAAGGATGGTCTGCAAAACTAATGATGTTGAAGTGTGTGCATGTGGAGTCTACAGTCTCCACATGCACATGCGATAAGGCTACAACCGTTATCACCGGTACTAAGCAAATACCATGTTTTTTTTGGACCATGGTAATACCATAATATTCTTTGAAGTACTTTAAGTGCCATCTAAATATCATGACGCACATGTATGGTTATGAAACGGTATCATTTTCAGCGTTTTAAGGATATGTTCATTTCCTAATTTCTTTCTTTGCATCAGTGAATCCTGAACTAGATGTATCATTATTTAAAAAAAAAATAAAAAATAGGCAAAATTAATAAAAATAAGCACCACACCAGCATGTAGTCATAATAATTTATGAAGGATGATGTGACACTGAAGACTAGAGTAATGGCTGCGGAAATGTTTATCTTTTAAATGGATAAATTAAATGTTAAATATATTAAAATAGAAAACAGTACTTTATATTGTAATATTGTTTCAAAGTGTTACTGTTTTGCTGTTGTTTTGATCAAATGAAGGTAAGGTTCTTTCAATGCATTTAAAATAAAATAATACAGCCCCCTGTTGTTTATATGTATGATATTTACAATAAATGTACATGTAATTTAGATCAAATATTTTGGTAACGCTTTACAGTAAGGCTCATTAGTTAAGTTTAGTTAAGAACAATAATTTTCATCCAGAGTTACAATGTATTTATGTATATACAATTTGATTAAAATATTTTAACACATGGCGCATGTTTGATGTTTCCAGTGTTTGTTAAATTTAAAAGAATGAAAA
>JAUYWG010000039.1:10116941-10130810 GCA_034779775.1 Enteromius afrohamiltoni | reverse complement strand
ACTAATGGTTATTTTTTTCCTCCCGCTCTTTAGCAGTTGAATGAACCATGAACAAAACAATGCAAGATAAAGCAAGCCAGACTGCATTACTGCTTATCTATTTGCAGCGTGGATAAATATGTGTGTTTCATGCATTGCATTATTGGATTAATAACTGAAGCATTACCGGTCAGGTTTAAGTTATATTAAATTATAATGTTAAAATATGAATTGAGAATGTAATAGTGAGATTTTGTTTTTGTAAGCCTATGTATTTTTCTCTCTTGCTCACCAAATAATTTATTTGGGCAAAAATACATTAAAATAGTAATATTGTGGAGGGTCAAATTTTAAATGACAACTTGCATTTTTAATATATATTTAAAAATATTAATGTGATGTTAAAATCTAAATTTAATAACTGCAGTTATCAGTGTCACATGATCCTTCAGAAAGCATTTTTATTAATCTTAATATGTAGTGCTCAATAAAAAATGTTTTAACAAATACTGAAAATGTTGTCTGCTTAATATTTTTGTGGAAATGCTGATACTTTCTTTTCTCTCTCTTTGCTGAATAATATTTTTTTCACTAAATATTTATATCTTAGCAGTGCAGTTTTTTTTTTTTTTTTTTTGCAGTTCCTCATATTTATGTTTTATAAATAAATTTGCCCCTTCATGCCTGTCTAAAAGAGTTGGCTGCTGTGAATAAAATCAAAAGGGGTCTCCCATCTGCTCTTCGTCATCCTTCTCTCCCCTCAGACAGCATCCCTCCATCTTTCTCTTTCATCTTCAGCACAAGAGCTGTGCAGCTGGTAGAAATAGATATCGAAACAGTCTTCCTCAGGGGGTTTTACCACACAACTGTAAAAGCTGTTATTATAGAATAAGAAACACTTCAGCCTCATTTTTCGTCATGACTTCACCTCTCGAGTGCTAAACTCTGTTTTCTTCAGTGTCACTTTCTAATTCTCACTGGTTAAAAGAATCTGTACTGATGTTTTGTCTTCTTTCTGATTTCAGATTTGATGGTAATTTTAACACCAATGTTTCGAAGACCATCAGCTGTGATCGTCTCTCCCCTACCGTCAATAGTCGAGCTTTCAACCCAGGACGAGACCTCAACTCTGGTTTGTATAAAACACACACACACACACACACAGTGTCTAAGCTTCAAAAACCCAAAGCCAATTTTCACTTATCCAGCTGCTGCCATAGCAACCATTTGCAAAGAACAATATTGCTTTCCTGACGTCAAATCTTCAAAGATTTTTTGGCCTTTAGAGTGAGACAAAAAATGAACAAGGCTGTTGAATACGTGACCTTGCTCATTTGCGCTTGGAAATACTTTATTTTCTCTCCTCTCATCTCTCTGTTTTTATTCCTTTCCCTTTTAAGTGACCACAGCTTTGTACCTCTGTGCTCCTTTCCCCTTTATATGTGCTCTACCTCGCTAATCAGGAAGTGTATGTTTTTATCACTTTATACACGGCGCCAGTGTCAACAGGTCCTCTTCATATCAAATACATCATTGTTTTTACAGAGGGAAAGCCTTTAGTAGATTACATACAAGATAAAAGAATACTAAGTCAGCAAATTCAGTGGACGTGGACTTGATTTCTTTCAATCAGTTCTTTAAAATAATCAGATTATATTTGTGATTTGGATTGCATAGGTCTCCTGTTATACATTTCTTGATGACAACTTTAGCATAGTAGTTACTTATAAGCATGCATATTAATAGTGTATTGGCTGTTTATAACTACTTATTCTCAATCCTACTCATACCTAAACTTAACTACCTTAGTAACTATTAATAAGAAGCACATTAGGAATTTACTGATGCAAAAGTAACAGTTAATAATGAGAATTGGTCCTTAAACTGAAGTCTGACCAACAGATTTGTTACACTAACAGCAATTTATTTAGGCTCCGTGGTTCAGACTCTCCCTTCTTCTGGCCTCACACGCTCACTCTCCATCCAGAACAGATTGTCTCAATTCATCTTCATACAGATGCTTATTTTTGTATGGCAGTCATCAGGAGTTCATGTTACCAGTCTCCTTCCATTTGTCACTGAATACTGACCCAGCTAACCATGCAGGCAGTCATCAGTCATATTTGATCCCTGTTAGTCTAAACATTGATGAAAAGAGGACGGTGGGGGGAAGAGGGGGAAAAGAGACAATTAAGAGGGAGGAAAAACCTTGAGTATAGACTGAAGAGAGAGAGAGAGAGAGAGAGAGATAATGTTGTGTTTGAGTGTGACGTGATGTCTTTGATTTAGTTTGTAGGGTTGGTTCCTATTTCCCAACATACCCCCCTTTGGTGTCCTTTGTTTCACCCTTTACTCCTCTTCACGTCTCTGTCTGTTTATTTCTCAGAATTTCTTCAACTGTCATAAGACTGCGTATTTAACTTTATTAGTTAAACTTTATTTAACTTATATAACTTCATAAGCACTGAAAGTGCATACCTATTTTGTTGCTGATAGAAAAATAAGTACTATTAACGAAAATTCTGTCAATAGTTACTTACCCTTGTGTTGTTCCAAACCCGTAAGATCTCATCTGTAGAACACAAAAAGAATTCATGAGCTTTTTGACTAGACTGCAATGCAACTACCACATTCAAGGCCTTGAAAGGTAGTAAAGACATCATTCAAATAATCCTGTGACATCAGTGGTTCTGAGAATACTTTTTGTGCAAAAAGAAACCAAAAAAAAAGTTTATTTAACAAGTATTTCTCTTCCATGTCAGACTTTGCTGTGAGTTTTGGAGAGTATACCTATATGTGTTCAATCCTTTAGCAAAGATCCACTAAACAGTAATGTTGTTGTTTTTTTTTTTGGTGTTTTTGCCTTTAATTTGATAAGATCATAGCTGACAGGAAGTGAAGTGGTAGAGAGATAGGGGGAAAGGTCTGTGAACTAGAACTCGATGAATGTTGAAATACTGCCCACGAGGCTACCGGCGTCATCTCTTTTAAACATTTTATTCATTAAAAACAGTTTACGAAATTTCGGTTTCAAAGTTAGCCTTTTATTTGGAAGCTAAATAAATGAGCCTAATAGCATAGCAGTAATTGCTTAAGAAAAAGACTTATCACAATAATGGTAGATATCACAAAAAACTCTACTTTTCTGTCAGGTTGAGGATAAAATGGCATGGCTGAGTGGAACAAGCTCCTCCACTGACCTGATTCTGTCAGTTTTAGCTTCAAAATCATGAGAAATTGTGCACTTATTATTTGTGACAGTATTTAGGCTCACAGACTTTAGACACAACGTTTGATTTATCAGTGTCACTGTGAAATAGGGCTGGGTATCATTAAAAAAATGTTGATACCGATACCTTGAGTTCGATACCGGTTCCTGAACGATACCTTTTTCGATACCAATTTTATTAAATCAGTTTTTTTCAGCTTGTTGACATTTATACAGACTCAAAGCTTCATCTCCTGAGCCACTGCACAGAAAAATATATATTCAACACAATGAATCAGTGCAAATTAGTTTTTATAAAGCTCAAATAGTTTTCAGTTTACACATCTGTTATGCTACCTTCACACTAGTGCATTATAATTGATTCTTACAATAGCCTCATCATGTTTTCCCCTCTGAAAATTCTGTATATCTACATTTTTTAAGGCATGAAACATTTGTCTTTTAATTAATGAATATTTAATTTCATTATTTGAAAATAAAGGGGATTTTATTTTACAGTTTAAAACACTGAATAAATACTGTCGTAATAATTTTTGTAGTAGCCTATTATATACATTCTACTGAACGATAGTAATATATTTCTGCTGCCATGTCAAATCCAAACTTTTATTTTGACGGCTTGCCAAGAATACCTTTACAGTTCTGTGTGTACATGATATGACGATAGATTCGGAGATGTTATTCATGTAGCTTACTGTATTTATGTCCTCACTTAGTGGGTACCGAACGACGATACTAATTGTATCGAGGCAATTGGGTCGGTAAAAAGTATTGGACACGATACCCAGCCCTACCGTGAGAAGTGCACAACTATTCCCATTGGCTGGATCAGAGAGAGTTTAAATAAGAAAAAAAGAAAATGCAACAGTGTTTAGAGCTAAAAATAACTCCGAAATTGACAGCACCGTAAGCGAGAAGAAATAACAGTCGGTGAAGATTTCAAGTGGAATGAAGGGATAGAGGAAATGAAGGGGTGTCACGTCATGTCTCTGCTTCTCAGCTGCTCTAAACACTGGATGGGGGATTAAGCTCTCTGGGGCGGCACATGTGTATGTTTTTTTTTAAAGCTGTCAACATGCTTTAAAGTTCCTGTTTATACTTTGAGTAAGGATTGATGGCTCATTTGTGGTTGCATCCATTTTCTCCTTCTGCAGGTTTCCATAGCACTTTGATGAATTGTTTATTTTGATCATAACTAAGAAAGGTCGTAATTAATTAGGAAAGGCTAAAGCCAGTGTTTACTCTAAACCTCTACTTCCTTCATTATTTGTGTATTTTATTACATAATATTGGGCTTAGTTAACATTTTAAACCACTCAAACCACTTATAGATGTCGGCATGTTTAAGTGGTTTGGGTAAATTACAGTTTATTTATTTGACCCAGTTAACCTCTCATATCCCACATTCATCCTTTTTATGTGATTTAAAAAATATATTTTTGGTGTAAAAGATCCAAGTAACATTACTGAAGTACACCTGAAAAGGGTCATACATATTATCAGTCTTCTTGAATACCTCCATTGCCTCTCTTTCAGATGTATTCCTTCTTTTCTTGTTCTTTTCCCCACTTTCCTTCACTTCCCGGCTCCTGTTAAGTAAATAAACGCTTGAATTGATGGCAGCAGAGTGGTGATCGCTGTGCTTCTGGAGTGTTTGGAAAGGATCAGCTTGTCTGGGCTCCGGCCGTCACACAGCTGGGGCTGTTCAACTGACACGAAACCTACAGCTGCCTGCTTCAAGTGCACACCCCATTCATATAGATCCATGCTGCATGGCATATTAAATTAGTTCTGGGTAATTGTCTTTGGGAGTTTGTGACATTTAGATCTAGTGTTTCTACAAAAGACTGCTTTAGAATTCAATAATGGTGCATGTCTTGACAAATAGGGATTGTGGTTGACAAGGTTATAGGTTGTCATCTCAGAAAATAAATACAAAAAGTGTTGCTGTTTTTTTACTGGCTTGTTTGTTTACCTATATTATATGTTTGGTCTTGTATGCATTCATGTATTATATTTTTATTAATGTTTTGCTTTATTTTAGTTTAGTTTGCTTTTAAGAAGAGGCCATGGAGTAATAGAAAATATATCAATTTTTTTTATTTTTAATAGAGCCCATATATACGTTTTTTATTTTTTATCTTATCTTATTTGTTTTTGTTTTTATGTTTAGGACATAGAGTAATACATAAGATATAAAACTTTTCAAACTATTCTTGTTTTCTCTTTGACTTTAGTGCTGGCAGACAACCTGAAGTCCAATCCAGGGATCAAGTGGCAGTACTTCAGCTCAGAGGAGGGTATTTTCACTGTGTTTCCTGCTCACAAGTTTCACTGCAAGGGCACGTACGAGCACAGGAGCAGGTACAAAGAGCTTTCTCTCTCTCACACATGCACACATACCCAAGTTTTTACTCTTAAACACTAATATACCCTACAGCAAGGTATTGAATCCCATAGTTATCGCTTTGTTTAGGGCATGCTTGGTAAATAGACTTTCTATCCAAATACATGTCAGAACTGCATTTTTTAAAGCTGTTTCTATTAGGAATCTTTAGAAAGTCTAGCCAAATTGAAAATTAGGATTAGTTCTTTTCGTTGTCCTAATCTTTTAGTTAGAGACCCCAACTAAAGGCTATTTTCTCCTCTTGCATAAAAACTTGTAAGTGAATGTCTCACACTGTCATAGGCACCTCAGAATTTAGCGTCTTGTGCGGCTGAGTGTAAATTACATTGTAGAGAGGCCTTTTAGGTCTGTTTAATGTAGTTACAATAGGCCCCATGCCCTTGACTGGAATGCAGGGTCGCCCCTACTAAACCCCACTGGAATCTGCCAGCCGGTGTTGTGGGCAATGTGTGCCTCTGCTGAAAGATGGGCTCATTTCTGCTGCCGTTTCCACAATCCCTCTCATCCTGCTGGAGATTGCACAACAAATCGGGTACTCGCAGGTTTTCGACCACTTATAGGATTTAGATACGAGGTTTAGGCAATATAAGTAGCTTTTTCTTAGTGTTGGAGTTGAAAAGGGTTTCCAAAAACAACACAATAGAGTGCAGGATCTCTTGCAAAAACAGTGTAGTGAAGAGAGTGGGACTCACGCTAGGACTGCACTTGGCTTCTTGTCGTCAGAGTCCAGGAAAAGTCGTTGTGCAGGGTTCTTGCATTCTGCGAATAAGTAGACCGTAATTTTTTTTTTTTTTCTCTGTGTTGGCAGGCCTGTGTATGTTTCAGCAGTAAGGCCACAGTCGAAACATATTGTAGTGATCATAGACCACGGAGCCTCCGTCACTGAGACCCAACTCCAGATCGCCCGCGACGCCGCGCTAATCATCCTCAACTCCATCGATGAGCACGATAAAGTAAGGAAGCGTTCATCATCGTAATACACCCTCCACTGATTGCATTCGCTCTTTTGGCACTCAGCGTCCTTTTTTTCTCCTCAGATCTCGGTGTTGACAATAGCAGATACTGTTCGTTCCTGCTCTCTGGATCAGTGCTACAAGAGCTTCCTCTCACCTGCTACCAGCGAGACTAAGAGGAAGATGAGCACCTTCATCAACAACGTTAAAGCGTCTGACAGCTCTACCCAGCATGCACTGGGCTTCCAGAAAGCCTTTCAGTTGTTGAGGAACACTAGCGACGTCACCAGGCAGCCGACTAGTAAGGGTCAAAGCTTATGTACATTAGATTTACTAACACCGTTTCATTTTTTACATTTTTTGTTTAGTGTTCTGTAACGTTTGTTAAAAAATATAAATGCATACAAAATGCAATATGCAATATATAATACATTCTCAACGGTTGTGAGAATGTATAAGGTTTTCAGTTAACTGTTCAATTAAAAAAAATAAAATTCTCTGAAAGAGATTTTATATATTGCATTTTACAACTTTATAGTTTTCTTAAGCCTTCATGTAAAATGCTTAAAAAAATTATTTTTAATGTAATGCAACTTATAAGGCATTGTACAGTCTCATGAATATTTGTAACAATAGTAATAACATCTTATAATACTTATCAACTCATTGAAGTATCATACATTAACACACATGATAAACAACCAATTTAAGAATGTATAATGAATAACTGTATGATGCGTTCAACCGTATATAAAGGCTTTAAGTAAAGTGTTATCAAAAAGTGTATGATCATCCTTTTTTTAATGCACAAAATAAAATCCCACTTGCACTAGTCAGACAAGAGTCAACTATGATGAACGTAGGTTTTAACTGAAATGCTGTTGTCTAATATTTATTGGGGAAGAATGTCAAATTTTTAAATGGTAAAAAAAATTAAATGATATACATTTTCTAATTTAATTATAATATAGTTAAATAATTTAAGAAATTTAATAAATAATAATTTATTTTTCAGAAATATGTGCAATTTACCCAAAAGTTATTTATAATTGTATTGTTTTCTTATGGAATACTGTTTTTTAAATTTGGTTATTATTATTATTATATTAAGTCCTGAAGGAATTTGCTCGAAAAAGCAAGCAAGCAAGTTTTTATAATTTTGCCAATCAGCTTTTATAATTTTAATTCTGATTTATATAAATAAGCAGACTTAAAAATATGTTAAAAAAAAGAATTGTTTCCTGAGAAATAGTTACTAGAATATTACACACCTTATATTGATGTGTATGATCTCAAGTTGCCTTGAGGTCGGTTATTATATTCAGCATGATTGATTATCGATCATCTTCCCTCACAGACACAGACATGGTGATAATCTACCTGTCATCAGGCGTCACCTCCCGAGACTCATCCGAGCACGAAAAGAGAGCAACCCTGAGCGTGGTCAAAGAGGAGAACCGCCACCTCAACAACTCTGTCATGATCCTCACCTACGCTCTCATGAACGGTGAGATTCGGCCAAGGAGAGCTGTTTTTTTTTTTTAGAAACTCTCTGTCTTGCAGGCCACGAGGGCTCACGGTGAACACCTTGTGTGCATGTTTGTGCTTTTTTGAAACGTGCTCAGCTGTTCGCCCCTTCATATTTCTTCTGGTCTTTGTGTGTGGACGTTTACGCGTAAGAAAGCACTCTCCGTCATATTGCTCTCCTCAGCTGTTCCTCTCCACGCATGTATTAGCCTGCTATTAGCATACATTAGTTTGGCATCATGAAAATGAAAATGCAGATCATGGAAAAGAAGAAAGAGAAACGCTACAATACATCAAAGGCTACTCATTGACATGAAAGACTGAGAAAGGCCTTTTTTCATGCATTAGATGACTCAGAGATATATTAGCTTGGCAGTGCAGGTTACGTTACTTTGACTAGGTGTTGTGAGGCTCTGAAGGACACACACAGGGAATTACTCGTTTTTCCTTGTTTATTTGAAGTCTGGTTCATTTATGACAAGTTGTATTATACTCACACATTAAAACCTGTCACAGTGTCGGATTAATGGACCGGAGTGTTGAAATTTATGTCCAGTCCAATAACAATTCAACAGAACTGTATGTTCCTCCAAAAGTGAACAAAAAAATGTCCTATTCTTTCTGTTAAAGGTCCAAAACCACCATTTCATGATGGAAATAGATTAATTGTGATTTTTAGCTCTGCGGTTCAGTAATCCGTGTGGGATATGAATGGCTTTCTATTACTGTGCTGCAGTTTAGATGGGCCAAAGAAGCAAAACCTTTACAAAAAACCCGCTATATCTTTGAAAATTAAGATATATTGGTCAATCCTAGCTTTGTTCCAAACCCCAGTGAGTACACAAGAGACACATAGGACATAAATATGGAGTAAAAATGTCTATTTTAATTTCTTTTTTTTTTAAACCATCGTCCACAGAAGGAGTAACGGGACTCAAGGAGCTGGCCTTCTTGCGAGACCTGGCTGAGCAGAACTCTGTTAAGTATGGCGTTCCGAATCGTTCCGCCCTGCCTGTCGTGAAGGGCAGTATGATGGTTTTAAACCAGCTCAGTAACCTGGAGACCACCGTGGGCCGCTTCTACATCAACCTCCCCAATCGAATGATCGACGTGGCCTCCTTCAGCTTGCCTTATGCGGACCAGATGGGAGACGGTAAGTTAAGACCTTGAACTTGGCATCAAGCTCTAGTCTGGCACATTAACATTCCCTCTGACAAACCGTAAGCACTCAGAAGACCTCAGAAGAAGTGGCTCTGCACCAGAAAGTTTCTGTGGTGCTATTTATTGTCAACTTAAACCGTACGTGAAGCCAAAAAGCACAAATGCGGAGTCTGATCTTATGGGGCTGCTAGACAGGAAGTTGTTCTGATGAAATTATAGCTACAAATCTGCTCACGAGTGATATTTACCTTGATTTTTATAGCTTCATAAAAATGTCTCGTATGCTTCATTTTGATAGAACCTCATTAGGCTGTGATGCACATGACTCCTGAAGGAAATAGTCTACTTGAAATTGAAAATGGTCAATTGTTATTTTAAGAATATCGTTGAGCTTTTGGCAATGGCTTCTACCTCGCTTTTAATATTTGTTCATTAATAACTGTTTACATTACTGTGTGACTTATTAATATGGAGACAGTCTGAAAGGAACTTCTTTTCCGTTTTTAGGATTCATCATGACTGTCAGCCGACCATGCTACTTTGGGAACTTGTTGCTGGGTGTAGTTGGAGTGGACGTGAATCTCGCTTACATACTAGAGGACGTCACCTACTACCAGGACTCCCTGGCCTCGTACACATTCCTCATAGACAATAAAGGTAGAAAGATGCACGAGCTGATGTTTGTTTTTGTTGAGATCAACCTGGTTCCATTAGCCAAAATGAGCCAAGCTTGTTTCACATGTTTGTCTCGCTTCAGCTAGATTTTCTAATTTCACCATATATTTGAGGTCTGATCTTCACTGACATGAACTCTGAACTAAAGGCCATTAACCATTAACAGTCCATTAGGGGAATCAGCTGTCCCATACTAGGCGGCTTATGTTAAAAAAGCAGTAGTCTGCTCGTGCAAACACTGTACCCCAAATAATGAAATTAAGCACCGTTGGCCTTATTTTGACAAGCTTTGATTTCAACTTTCTTCATCCTGCTCCAAATAACATTTTTTTTTTGTTTTTCCATGACTTCCCCCAGCAAGGTGAAGAATCTCGAATTTACAATGCCGTTAGCCTCCACTTAATACGTATTAAAACAATTCGATAAGCCCACCAGAAATTGCCACTTTGCACTAAAAGGTTGTGTTGTATTACATGCAATAAAATGAGGGTGATTATCTGTTCCTGAGAGTCTATCCTAATGACTGTGATAATGAAGTGGCACCTGCTGTCTCCAGCTGTTCAGTAAAGAGACGAGATAGCACTGTTCCTTTCTAAAGGAAAAAGCCACAGCTTTTGCATGTTACTCAGTAGTGTTAAGGCTGTCACAATATCCAGTATGTTAAAAACTATATTGAACCAGGAAACGGGAAATGCTATGTATTTTATATACAAATTAGACATTTACATAAAGGCCCAGCAGCCAGAAAAGTTTCTCATTCAATGTAATTATTTAAAAGTAATTTAGTCATTTTTAGTGTAGTATTTATTTTAGTGTAGTATTTTTTTTCATGTTTTATATGAATTGTATTATTAAATATAATGTTACATTAAAAATCATCTTAAATGTAAAAAATAATGTTAAAATAATATTATTTTAATGTTTAATATCTTTCAGGATACACCCTCATGCATCCGTCACTCACCCGTCCTTACCTGATGACTGAAGCTCCCCTCCATACAGACATCATCCACTATGAGAACATCCCAGGGTTTGCTGCTGTGCGTCAAAATATCCTCAGGTGATTGGGATTTCAAAAAGACCTGGTTATCTGCAGTTGCTTGAGTTTACTGTGTTACTCACGCGGTATCTACGCTCATGTTGTGTGTTTCTTGTTAGTCTGCCTCTGGGGAGTCAGGTCATTGCTGTGCCTGTCAACTCCTCTCTGTCTTGGCACATGAACCGCCTACGTGATCCCAGTCGAGATGCCTACAACGTCAGCTACGCTTGGAAACTGGTAAGCTATTCGTCTGCAGTGGAGCATTGCCTTAGAGCAGGCTGAGGGAAAACCAGACTGTGTCTCTGTATGTTATTTTATTTATTCTACTCATCTTGATCTCTGATTTGCAGGTTCAGGACACGTCATTTATATTATGCATAGTTTATGTTCAGCCGGAGATCCCAGTGAAGCAACTGAAAAATATGAACACAGCCCCTAGCAGCAAACTCCTGTACCATCGCCTGGATCTACTGGGGCAGCCCAGCTCCTGCCTTCACTTTAAACAACTCGCTACAGTCGGTAAGCGAAGACGAAACATTATTGTAATCTTAACATCTTGTAAAATAAATAACTAAATAAACTGTATAATAGTATAATGCCATTCTCAAAGTTGTTAGGAGTTCCCATGCAGAGCTCATGTTTCTCTGAAAATGGAGTAAGGCATTATTTTAATAGTTTTCTTTTTTCATAAATCAATATCTAATCCAGATGGAACAGTTACAAAAGTTTCTTTGCATTCTTGCTCAACAAGTTAATTTTTACCAACAAAAGGACTGCATGTCTGAAGTTATTTTGTTATTAAAGTAATGTAGCATGATTTAATGATTAAACTTTTTTTTACATATTTTTTCTTGAAGGGAAATAAATGTTGATATGCGTATATATATATATATATATATATGTATATGTATATGTATTTATATATATGTATTTATATATGTATATATATGTATATACTATAGCAGCACAACTGATTAATCTCTTTTTTTTTCACAGAGAGTCCCACAGTGATGTTGTCTGCTGGTAGTTTCTCCTCTCCATATGAGCACTTGAGTCAGCCGGAGACCAAGCGCATGGTGGAGCACTACACAGCTTACCTGAGTGACAACACCCGGCTCATAGCCAACCCAGGCCTGAAGGTACACACAAGCACTGCCCAGCTCAGCAACACGTCTCATAGCCAACCTACGAATGACTCAATCTTTCACATTTAGTGGTCACATGCTTATTTTCTCAGTCCTAACTGGCAGTTGTTAGTTGGCAGTCTTGCTCTCCTCTTTAATTCTTCTTTTTGATTTGGGAAATGCAGTGCACCAGTCTTTATGATGTTCTGCTTAGTAGAATTCTTTAACACCCCCTCCTTTGCTCTTTCAGTCTTCTGTGAGGAATGAGGTGATGGCCACTAGTCACGTGACAGATGAATGGATGAGTCTTATGGAGATGAGCAGCCTCAACTGCTACATTGTGAGGCGTTACATAGCAACGCCCAATGGGGTGCTGCGGATTTACCCCGGTTCTCTCATGGACAAAGCCTTCGATCCCACCAGGAGGCAATGGTAAGATTTGAGCCTCAGGACGGAGGTCTTCAACTCCTAGTGGGATGCTGGTCAACAGATCCCACAGTCTGTTGACTAAGCTTAGCAAACTGTCAGATTCCCGAGAAGGTATTTTGTGTTCAAATGCAGCTGAACACACCACAAAAAAAGGGTGTATTTTAAATACGACAAAAAAAAATCAAAAAGCAAACTTTTGATCAAACAATTTGGATTTTTTGACTTTTTATTTGTACATTTCTGTTTAAAATGTTGTCTAATTAGTGATCCTTTTTTTGTCTTTTAGGTACCTGCATGCTGTAGCCAATCCTGGTCTCATCACTTTTACTGGACCTTACCTGGATGTTGGAGGGGCGGGCTATGTGGTCACTATTAGCCACACCATCCATGCCTCTAGGTCAGTTGTTTAAGGGTCACATTTCATATTTAAACCTATTGGATCTCAGCCAACAAGATAAGCGATTTAAGCAATAAATTATTATTGTTATTTATTTATTTAATTAATTTTAACTCTTAATTCAAATATTTTAAGAAAACATGTAGACATCTAACTTTTGTTTTTATTGAAAATAAATATTTTATGTGTCTGTATATTCCCTGTTTATGTTCTGTTTTAAAACAAGCAGTTTTATCATAATAAAGACAAAAATGCTGAGAAGTAACTTGGTCTGTATGTGAAGAGGGGGCCCTTTAAATATGTTGTGTTGGAGACATTGGGGTCTTTAAGTCTTAAAGTTTGGGAACCTTCGTGGTGGAGGGGTTTGAGTGCCTGAATGATCCTAGAAGCTATCATCGCTGCCATCGCTGAATGATTCTGTGTTTAGAACGAATCAGTTTAGTCAAAGTTTCATTAGCCTATGCATAAACATCTAATGAATCTGCCCTATGATTGGATCATTTAAATGAATCTAAACTCAATGACTCACTTATTAATCGCTCACTACTGGCACCTGCTGGTGGTTTAATTTTGTTAAAAAGTATAATTTCCTCTATCATTACTTGTTTGTTTATTAATTTTTTTAAGAGTTTCATAATATAATTTAATGCATTTGTATTTTCAGTGTAAATGATTTAATTAAAAAAGTACGCTATAGGCTAGATAATAATCACATTATAATAATTTAATTTACAGATCAAATGTAAGAATTTTAAATGAAAGCATTAATATGTTTAGTGAGAAAATTCCCTCTATGAAGGGTTAAAAAAATGCTGTTGCATTAAATATAAAAGCAGGCAGATTTAGGTCACAGCTGATAGAAAATAAATAAGAATATTGCTTCAGATTAGGTCACATTTGGTAAATAAATTAATCAGTTATGTGTGTATGTATATATTTGTGTGTGTGT
>JAUYWG010000039.1:10092992-10116841 GCA_034779775.1 Enteromius afrohamiltoni | reverse complement strand
GTACTCACACTCGAAAGGTTTTTCCTATAATGAATATGCCAATGCTCTACTCTAATAGGCTCCTAAAATGGGTTCTTCTGGTCACAAGAAAAACAAAACTAAGAATGTTTTACATCAAGCCTAGTATAGTTTGTAAATACAACTTTTGTTTTCGTTAACTATCCCTTTAACAGAATTGGAGTAAATAATTTTGTCACTTTTTCTTACATAACTTACTTTTTCATTTATATTTGCTGTCAAGCTGAAGAAAGCATAGCATTTGTAGCACGTAACAGTACCTGTTGCAAATGAAAAACAACTGCCTTATCACTGCCGGGTTGGTGCTTGGCACAGTGTGCGCGCGCTGTGTGTATGGTCGTGTGTGTAGATATGATGAAGCTGTTTGAAACTGGCAGCATTCCAGAATGTCTAGTGTAGATAAAGAGTGTTTTCCTTTCACGTTTTCCAATCAGTACTCTCTTAAGAGGAGGAAATGTGACTATGGAGTGTGCGATCTGATCTAAAGCTCTATTGCAGTGACCCATTATACTGTAGATCTCCTCATTCTTCATATTGTTCAACACACTTATCTGCCTCCTTCCCCAGTTCTCAAAAGGCCTCTGGTTACACAGTAGCGGTTATGGGAATTGATTTCACTCTACGCTACTTCTACAAAGTTTTGTTGGATCTTCTGCCCATCTGCAACCAGGACAAGGGCAACAAAATCCGGTAAGGCCTTCCCACCAAACCCAACCCCCATCTCATTTCTTCTTAAACTCTCTAGTGTCTGCCAAGACCCCAGTGTGCCGGCTGCGGTGTCCAGCATAGGGCCTGAAGCTATCGATGCCCCACAGAGGCTCTTTAAAGCTCTTTCAAATGAAACTAATCAGATTTGCTTCTGTTGGAAAAGAGGCATTCACTTAGTCTTCTCTGCATGCTTCTAAGCTCCCTCTTTTAAGATAGGAGGAGATAGAATGAGAACGATCTGAGGTGGGATCAAGAAACTGTGAGGGAGGGCTGGATGTAGAGAGAGAGAAGGGAGAAGTTTCAAAAAATAAAATAAATTTGGTGGTGCTTGCCTCTGCGAAAGTTGCTGCAATGATACTAGGGTGTTGTGGCAAGTGGCAAGTTTTTATTATCGCTAGGGCGGTTACTTATGATATTCAGAGAACCGACTTAGCTGATGTTACAAGCCTAGTTGAGTAAGTGTGCACAGAGTTACAGTTTTATACACTACTAAAATAGTTGACAATTAAACTCTTGGAAACATATATTTATGGAAACCATCTGACCAGGAAGAATCTGATGATGCTAAATCTTAAATGACTTTAAGCACTATCTTTTAAGCACAGTTGGCTTTCATGCCAGGGTTTAGCAAAGAATACAAATCAAAATGAAATTTCTACTAATATTTATTTCAAATTTTAAAAGCAGTTTTAAAGTGGACTAGTGGCTCTGAAACGGCCTCAGCAAGGTTCAAGATCTTTAAAATGACCTAAAACGAATAAAAATCCAAGATCTCCACAACTTTTATTAAATTCAATAATGAAATTATAAAAACAAATTGTAATCAAACTTTTATTTTAATTTAAAGATGCTCTTAATTTTTGTAAAATGAATATTAAGGACATGGGCTCTTGTATATGAATTATATATCGATGTGACTATAAGTATGATAGTATCGTTTTTGGATTATTTTTGTACCGTATCCAAGTGGAAATCTAATTTATATAGTATAAATTAATTTATGTCAGAAAAGTAAGGCTTCTCCTGAAAAAGCTGTGCAAATTTCTTTATATTTAATGTCTGTTGCTCAATATTTTTACCCTTAAAAAATAGTAATGCTTTCCTTTGCAAGCAGCGCAAATAAACCATACTGATGCAATATATAAAAGCCAGGGAAGAAACGGAGTACGATTTTCAGGACTGACTGAAAGACACAAAGGGAGATAAGCTGATTAGGGCTGCATTCCAGACACATCCTGTTATGTTAGGTGCCAGTGCCCCCATTTTTCCCTCGCTCCCTTCTTTTCTATCTCTTTTATCCTTCCCTCTCATTCCTCTCTTGCCTGCCTTTTTCTTTCTTCTTAACTCTATTTCTACTCTATTTGTCTGTTTCTTTGTCCCTCTTCACGCTCTCTCTGTCTCTTTATCTGTCTATGCTGTAGAGGCCTTAGTGTTCTTTGAGTTTTCAGTGCTATGGTCATTAAACAGGATTAGTGAAGTGGAATGCTTCAGTGTGCCACACAATAACCTGAACTGTTCTGAACCGCAGATGGTACCCTGTGAACATACAGGAAGCCATCTACTGTTTCCTTCCACCTTTCCCCTCTAAATGTCGTTTTGGATCTTTGTACAGGCTCAGAGTGTTTGAACCTGTTTGTCTTGGTCGTTATGTACGTGTAGGTGTTTTATCATGGAGGACAGAGGCTATCTGGTGGCCCATCCGACCCTGATTGATCCGAAGGGCCACGCTCCAGCAGAACAGCAACACATTACTCACAAGGTAAGGAACTGTGGGTCTGGGGACAGGCTTTATCAGTATGTTTTTGTTCTTTGAAAAAGGACACTTTTTATTCTTCAGCTGTATCATAATCAAAGATTACTGAATTGATCATTTTCTCCTGATTTGCTTGACTTTAGGAGCCTCTAGTGGCCAATGACATTCTCAACCACCCCAATTTTGTGAAGAAGAACCTGTGCAACAGTTTCAGTGATCGTACCGTGCAGCGTTTCTACAAGTTCAACACCAGCATTGTTGTGAGTGAAGTCTCTTTTGAATGATTTAATATCAGGCTACTGTAAATTTGGTTTAAAGTGACAGTCCTGTCTTTTTTTTCCCCATACAAGGTTAGTCAGCCTGACGTATTAGTTATGTTAGCACGCCACCTAGTGGAAATAGTTTTAGTAGCTGCTATAACAGATGTGCTTTCTAGTATAACCAGCTGCTCGGTTATATTATATATTTGTAATGAGAAATCGTATGCACAAAGCCAAATACTTCTTATGGTTGTTAATGGCTTTCTGTGTCATTTTAAGGGTGATCTGACAAACCTTGTGCATGGCAGTCACTGCTCAAAGTACCGGCTCACCCGTATCCCAGGAACCAATGCGTTTGCTGGTATTGTGAATGAGACCTGTGACTCACTGGCCTTCTGTGCGTGCAGTACTGTGGATCGTCTCTGTCTTAACTGCCACAGGTAATATTTATAACTCTACTAGTCATTTTTCATGAATTTACTGCATCCTTGCTGAATAAATATGTAAAGTGCTTTAAAAACAATCCCCATGCCATTTGTTTGTGAATGTATTATATTTATTTATTTATTATACTTTAAAAAATATATATATATTTATTGCTTTAATTCTAGTAACAAAGTAATAAAACCACAACCTTTCAACATAACTACTCTTCACATGCATTCATATGCAAATGAACAGGTTCCAAAAAAAACCCCACCACTATATATATATACCTACACATACACAATAACCCATAGAAACACAAATACATACATTCACATAAAAAAAACTCATCAAACTTCACAATAAAATGAAATAAATGAAGGCCTCCTTTTACAAAACACATCCAACATTTGTCTCCTACATATATTCTATGATATTTTTAAGTGTATACACTTTTTATTTTCTTTTTCTAAAAATACCGTAAAAGGCTTCCAAGCATCTTCAAAAACCTTACATCTACCTTTAATATGTTATTTTCTTCATTTCTTTAAGCCACGCCTCTATACTTGGTGCCGCCAACATTATCCAATGAAGTACTATAAGTTGTAAAGCTTGTAAAATGCACATATCGATAAATATATATTCTCTTCTTTATAATTTGAGGTTATCAAGATCTCTTCACACTCACATACACAATGAAAAGACGTTGAAAGAAAGTACCTTTACATGGATTACATTTAGGACAATTGTCTGTGATATTTTTATTACATTTATCTAGTAATACCGGAGTTTTAACATTTATTAAATGCCAGTAGGCTTTAGTCATAAACACAGTGATGAATCAAGATTTGAATTTGATAAGACAAACATTTGTGCGCTTCTCAGAATTGTAAAAGTAATTTATCTTCTAAATGCCATTTTTATCAATTTGTAGAAGCACGCTAGCAAAATGCATTTTAAAAAGACCCGTAAACAGGTTCAAATACCTGTGATCAATGTTTTCTCATCTTCCTCAGAATGGAGCAGAACGAATGCGAGTGCCCCTGCGAATGCCCTCTAGAGGTGAATGAATGTACTGGCAACCTCACCAATGCTGAGAACAGGTAAACCGCTGCCGTTTACACCACATTCGTGCATTATTTACTGAGGGTCATGTAGAAGTAGACATTAAACCCATTTTAACACGTAATGCATGTTGTACACAATGTGTTAGGATGCAGAGGTTATTCCTTAAGTGCTTGGAAAATAGACTGCCACATGATCCAGAAATTAATCACTGGACCACATGTCCAGATTCTCATCAGCATGCACTGGAATGAGTCACACTTAGTCACACACACACACACACACACTTCTGCCTGTCACTTCATCAAGTTCTTGTTTGTCACGATGAATAGATATCCAGCCACCTGTGTCCTCAATTAGCCATCAGTTCAGGATTGTTCCTCAATAGACATTTAGACACTTTCAGGTTTGTCGCATTATTCCCAGCTGAGAGATCTCAAGGCATTTACCTTTCTGTCACTGTGCCATCTGTTCATTTTAGAGAAAAATCATACACTTGAATGCTTATAAACGTATCCCTTACTATAGAGACCCTGTGTTGCAATAATAACTGTTGATTATTTGTTGTCTGTTGAATGCCGTTGATCTACAGAACACTGTTGCCAGACTGTTGCAAATAATTACGAATAGCTTTGACTTTAATGAATTACATGTTGTATTTAGGGCCTAACTGACTTGCCTTACTACTGTGTGCCTGTGTGTGTGTGTGCATAGAAATCCGAGCTGTGACGTGCACCAAGAGCCTTTGTCTTTGACTGTAATTGAACCCAGTCTACAGGACACTCTGCCTCAATGCATCAACACCAGATGCAGCCAGCGCTTCACCAGCAGGTACAGCCATATACTGTATCAGTTGTGATCAGCCTACCCTTAGCAGGACCTTAACAAAAACACAGAGTCTCTGAGAGTAATGATGTTTCTCCTTTCACTTAAGACATCTTATCTCACATCACTTATTCACAACCTGTGCTGACCACAACAAGCATGTGTGTTTCTCAAGATCGTCCAGTGTCAGCTATCATTAGGGACAGTTAAAATCAAGGACTCACAAATAGCTCATGAGTCATCTCACGCAGTCGTACAACATGGACTTGAAGAACCAACTCTGTGTTTGTAACATTTGTTAACATCAGTGAACTATATAAACTAGCAATTAATAATCTTTGCTACTTTGCTACTTCAACATTATTGAAAACCAAAGTCCAATCTGTTAATATTATTTAATGGATGTGAGTTTACAGAAGATTCGTAGTATATTGTTTGAACGTATTGCAGGTGGTGGGATTGCTTTGGCGCTAGGAAAGATTTTTAATTGTTACAAAAGATTTCTTTTAAATAAATTCTGTTCTTTTGTACTTTGTGTTCCTCAAATAATCCTGAAAAATGTGTAATTGTTTTCACAGAAATATCAAGCAGCTCAACAGAAAATTGTTTGGCTGCTGAAAATATAGATTTTTCATCACAAGAAATGTTTTATATATATATATATATATATATATATATAGAAAAGTTATTTTTAATTGTAATAATATTTGACAGTTTTTCTGTGTTTTTGATTAAATACAGCCTTGGAAAACAAAAGAGATATATTTCAAAAACATTTTAAATATCCCACTGTCCCGAAACCTTTGCATGGTAGTGTATGTGTGCAATCTCTAAAACATTGTTTTTTTTTTGTATATTCTGTTTTATTTGTATGGGTTTAGTGACTGTTTCGGTGTTCTGGACTGTGAGTGGTGTATGGTGGACAGTGATGGAAAGACCCATCTGGATAAGCCTTACTGTGCCCTACAGAAGGAATGTTTTGGAGGGATAGTGGGTGCCAAGAGCCCTTATGTGGATGGAATGGGCATTTTAGGTGAGCTGCTACTTCTGTAGTCACACTATTATTGCAGTTTTTTATATATTTTTTTCTGTTTATAATAGCATATTTATGTCAATTACGTTGATGGGTCTGGAAAATTACGTCTTTCTATTGTTTACTTTAGTTTTTTTGAAAATATTTTCACAGAAGTTTGTAATTACACTGACTTCGTGAGTCACAAATTGTGCCTTGAGGAAAGTGTGTGTGCTTTATTTCAATACATTTTTATATTTCTTCATTTCTTTTCAGATGAGGAGTTGGCTTCGCTGAATATGATCAAGAGTGCACCCGTGGGGCCAGTGGCAGGAGGGATTATGGGATGCATCATGGTGCTGGTGTTGGCTGTGTATGCCTACAGGCACCAGATCCACCGTCGCAGCCATCAGCACATGTCCCCGCTGGCCGCACAGGGTAAGTCTGGACACTTTGAGTCTAAAAGTGATTCTTACCAAGGACTTTTGAAAAAAACAATGCTAGGGCTCTGCATTTAATTGGATTTCAGTTTTTATTTTGGCTTCCGATGATTATGAAAAAATGGTAATCAAGAAACAGATATTATTGTGCCTAATTCCTTTCCTTTGCTTTATGCAGTTTGCTTTCACTTCTCCTTAAAATACTAACAGAATGTGCAAATCAGTCAAATCCTGTGAAGCTACTGTCATAACATGCAGTCTACTGCATGGTGAGTTGTTATAAGTGCATTAAGCTGCTAAAGAAAGCTCACGCTGTTCCTTAGGTGACTTTATATTTGTGCTTTCCAAGAAGAACCAAGCAGAACGCAGACAAGCAAAAGTATACTGTGGGCTTCAGATACGTGGCTAATAGTCAAACACGAACAAAACACAAAAAGTAAATGTGTGTGTTATAGCTGTGCATTTAGTCTTAAAGTGACAGCAGCCTAATGTTAATAAAACAACAAAGGCAAAGAAAAATACTTAACTGCTCTTGACTGAACAACTTTAGTAGTTTTAATAAAAATTGTCACAAAAAATGTAATTTATACAGACTGTCGATATAGCACTATCTTGAAAAAAACAAAACTAAAACTCAAAGTTTGACTTTGTTGTTATTTGGGTTTGTTGTAATAATTTAATACTGAATAAAAAAATAATCATTAAGGTTATTGAATTGAAGTCACAGGGCCTGACCCATGTTACTTTTATTATGTGACATATTTCAGAGGGAAACAAGATAATCAAGGATTATAAAATGTAGACCGGGACCTTTTATAATTGAGAATTGATTAGAAAGTGACAAGCGATCAAAGAAGCTGGTGATGTTAGCCTGAAAAGGAAAGTTGTTTCAGAGAAAGAGCAAGGGAAACTCACTTTAATGAGGGAAAAAAAGTATTGAGTGCACTTTTAAAGTGTGCTCCTCCCTGTGCTAATGAGATACTAAAGCACAGCTGACCGCTAAAAGGACCTTAGAAGGATATAAAAGTAATTTAAGGAGCTGAATTACCCTTCCCTTGTAGTTGCTCCCTCATGTCTCTGATAAATTCAGTCTCTATATGTGCATGACTAGGAAGTGTAACTTGGTCTGATGCAATATAAATGTTTGAATCAGTCTGTGTTGCAGTCACATAAACTGTCTGAAAGAGTCCACTTCAGTCTGAATCTGCATTCTAGAAATGAATAGACTGGAATGCTAATACTGTATTCCCTTGAATTGGCTTTCCTCAATTTTCTAATGTTTTGCAAAAGGGATTCGAGGAGATTCGATTTCTGTCTTCTTTTTTATGAGAGAGACTGTGGAGCAAAGGAGAAGACAATGATATATTACATCAAATCTGTTCAGGATTGCTCTCCGTCTTTCTAATCTTTTCTTACGTGTATCTGTCTCTCGGCCTCTTTTATCAGAGATGTCTGTCCGAATGTCCAACCTGGATAACGAACGAGATGACAGAGATGAAGACAGTCATGAAGACAGAGGAATAAGTAAGATACCCGCCTCCCTGCCTGGCACAAGCTTCACGCGAATTAACACAAAAAACCCGTAATGCTCATTTAAGCATTAGTAATGATACTGAGGGTTTCTATGTACATCTACAGTATTGTACTTTGTACAACATCAGACACCAAATGGATGATAATCCGTGAATTCTTTGTGTACGGTGTGCTGTTTTATTCTCCTAGAGTAAAAAGCGAGCATTCATGCTCACAATGGTACTGTGTCATTCTTGAATGATAATTGCTTCAAACAGCCATGTGGGTTAGTCTGATGTCGTAATTGGTCTCATCTTTAGTGACAATATTACAATGTGTTCCTGATCGGCGTTCTTGTTCCGTCGTACATTGTATAATCAGAAGCATTTTCAATACCATCTGATTTACATCACAACGTTGTTTTAATTATTTTGTGCTATGCATAACTGTAAGAAACATGCATTATGAAACATCATGCTCAACTGTAAGAGACTGTAAGAAATCTAAATAACAGTCAGTATGTATCTAATTCCAGTATTAATATCAGTATTAAATCTGGAAAAATGTAAACACTACTCCTACAGTACAATCATAATGAAAGGTGCTTACAATGGCCGCGTGCTCAGTTGATTACTATTGTAAGTCCATATTCTATTTTTGATTTTACAAACTTGAGTACACGAGCAAATTATTTGAAATGGTAATCAATACTATGCAAAAAGTGGGCGTACCAATGCGATTTTTGAGGTCGTAAGAGCTCGCATGCGATTTTTATTATTTTTTTTTCGTCTCTTCTCGTATGGTCGGGGCTCGTATGGTGGGTGAGAAATTACGAGACGAGCAGAGTGCCTTACGAGCACTTCCCGACCTCACGATCATTTTTAAACGTATCAAAAAATAACGGTTGAAAGCGTGACATGTATGCTGTTGAACGACCCGATTTGTTGAGCAAACTGGAAACCAATCAGAAGCTAAAAAAGAAAACCGCAGAATAAGAAAGATGAACATGGCAGCGCCATGAAGAATTTGGACTGACGAGAAAGACGACAAACTCGCTGAACTCTGGCAAGAACAGCAAACGCTGTACGATATATCGAGCAGTTTCGTGTGCGTGGCCATACAATGTACGGCCGCCTTTACAGTTAAGCATGTTTCATAATGCATGTTTCTTACAGTTATGCATAGCACAAAATCTAATTAAAACAATGTTGTGATGTAAATCAGATGGTATTGAAAATGCTTCTGATTATACAATATTAATATATAAAAATATTAATATATTATGTAAACAAAACCTTTTAATTGTGATTGAACACTAAGTATGTATAGTTCACCAACCTTACTTAGCTGTTCATATCATGGAATTAGCAAACACACATATGATATGGTGCTTTGCAATTCTTTTGTAAGACATCTTTTTGAATTGTTCCTTATTGTTTACAGAGCTCATCCCCAGTATAACCTTTTATATGAGAAGTATCTACAAGTGTGTTATTGCCTTTTAGATTTCCTGTACTCTTACACCATGCTGGCCAGCTGGAGACCCGAGTGTTTTATTGTTATATGACCGTTTGGCTCTGTTTCTCTCTCTCTCTGCAGTTAGTAACACTCGATTCATTGCTGCTGTTATTGAGAGGCACACACACAGCCCAGAACGACGGAGGAGATACTGGGGCCGGTCAGGAACAGAAAGTGACCATGGTAAGAGTGCTCTCCTTTCTCAACGTCTAAAGGAAAAACGATATTAGTTAGCCTGAAAAGATCCTTTTGAAACAAGGGTCATAGAAAAATTCAAAGGCGTGACCAGCAAATTTCTCACCTAACAATATATTGAGAGTTTTATTATTGAAATAAAGCAAAGCCTTCCCCGGGAGCTCCGAATACGCTTGTGTTCGGCCTCTATTTCATTGGTGGCTCCAGGCTTGGGTTACATGGAGTCTACAGTGCATGCTAAATCTGCCACCCCTCAGGGACGAGGCTTTCTGGAGATCATTGTGTAACCAGCCAGAGGAGAAAGGGCAGTCCTATTCCGCAAGGAGAGATGCAATGAGAGACCTGGAGGAAGAAAGCTAGCAAAGTGGGTAGATTGAGAGATACGAGAACAGTTAGAGGTGGCAAAGACCAAGTACAAAAGTTTCTTCCCTGTATTTTTATTTGGCAGGGTTAAAGGTCGCCTCCCACCGGCTGCTCAGTCATCTAGCTTAAGGGGTCGTTTTAAAGCAATATCGATTTGGCTTTTGAGCGTGCGTATGCAGGAGAACAGCTCCAAAGCCTTTTCCTGTGCGCTCTGACTCATTACCGCTCCACCAACACAGAGAGTTTTTGCCAGGAGCAACGTAGATGTATACGAGCATTCGCTTCAGATCGAGGTTTAAAGAATTTCTCTAAACAGAAATGCGTTTTCTGCTAGGAACCGAGATGCTTTTTAGTACTTGTTTGCTTGCTTGGCTCTTTGATATGTTTAGGGATAGATCCTGATCCAGAATCGGTATCCCAGCTCTTTCACTCTCACACAGTGTTTCAAAGCTGGGTCCAGATCTGCTCCGAGACGGCTCATGCAAACATTGATCAAAGTCAGGATCATAAGAGGTTTCTGACCTTTCTTTTCACCTCCGATCTCGTTTCAAATGTCACATGTGGCTGGATGTTTGGCCACCTGACAGCAGGACAAGACCTTTTTTGTGCTCTTTGTACTGTTATTATGCTATTATGTTAAGTTTTCAACAGTTTGTTTGTTTTTTGTATGTATTGTGAGC
This sequence comes from Enteromius afrohamiltoni, assembly GCA_034779775.1. Lineage (NCBI taxonomy): Eukaryota > Metazoa > Chordata > Actinopteri > Cypriniformes > Cyprinidae > Enteromius > Enteromius afrohamiltoni. Next base: position 10,106,066 of record JAUYWG010000039.1, on the reverse strand, counting down.
TCCCCTCCCACCATACAAGTTTAGTTGCCAGTAACTGTCTAATCTATTATTCACTTCAGCTATTTCATGGGTCTTTTGTATTGTTGTCTAAACAGGAACGTTGGCAGTTTGACAGGGGAAAGTGGATTTGGGTAGATAACAAATAACATTGTCATCAGCTTCTTCTTTCAACGTCAGGATTTTAACTTGAAATTTATGTATAAAGGAAGGTGTACGTTTCAGATGATGTAACTCGTCAACAATTTTGAAATCACGTTTTATGTTTTTTCTCTCTTCAGTTTGACACATTCATATCGGAAAGTAGAAATATTTCATGTACTCTCGCAGTATAAAGTTTATATGTTTAAAACTGTTTGTATAGCAATAGTTGTCGTAAGAAGTAGGCGTCAAGGCATTGTTCCTCAATGCAAATCTGTTGCAGAAAAACTGATAATTAACATGAACGCTACTTTGCACTATTGCCGTTCCTCCGCTCCACTTCATTATTGTTGCAAGCATTATTGCTACTGTATCAATACATTTATAAACACATAGCTGTTTCATAATTATAATTTTGCATTACACACATGAACTAATTTTTATGCCTGATCTACATTATTTTCAATATATTTAAATATTAGGTTTTTGAACAGTACTATTAAGGTTTGTGGGCAGTAAGATTTCCTGTCTTAAGAAATTAATACTTTAAGTAATGATGCATTAAATTGATCTAAACCGAATATGAATTTCTTTTTTTTTTTTTTTGCAACTGTGAAAATTATTTGACACTGAAGACTGTAGTAATGGCAACAGTATTTGCAAACTAAAATCATATATATCTTTTTTTACGCCACTAAGTAAATGTTTTTAACTAGTAAAAATTGTTAGTTGTAAACACAATAACACAAAGACATATGTAGGTTCCAAAAATTTCCTTTCAGTTCATTTTAGAGATACAAACAGCTGTTAGCTACACTTGCAGAAGGCTTTAGAGTCAAGTTTAATTTGTATTGTAGCTTCCAAAAATATTGATTGCGATTCCTTGTCTATTTGTATGTAGGTTACAGCACCATGAGCCCTCAGGAAGACAGCGAGAACCCACCCTGCAACAACGATCCTCTCTCAGCAGGCGTGGATGTGGGCAATCACGACGAAGACCTCGACCTGGACACGCCTCCACAGACAGCTGCGCTCCTCAGCCACAAGTTCCACCCCTATCGGCACCCCCACACGCACCACCCCCTTCACTTGCACACGCATCATCTCCAGGCTGCCGTCACCGTGCACAGCGTGGATGCCGAGTGCTGATCCTGTCCACCCGTGACCCCAAACCAACCGCCAACCCTGCCTTCAACGCCACTGCTAACTTCATCCACCACCTCCATCCTGCAAAAACGAGGAGAGAACCTTAACTCCCAACTCTCCCTGGGAATCCGCTGAGGTGTTTTGTGCTTGTTGAGCATGGTGGGGTGAACGTTTGACCTCTGTAGAGGTCATTAGGAAGTGGATTTGGCAGGTGCATACAAATTTTTATTTTTTTTTTTAAGAAACAATGAAGATGAAAGGATTATTTTTCTACTATTTATTTAACAGGAGTGGAGATTGAGGTCGTGAATGGAAAAAAATTAAATTGACTGACTGATTGAATTTGTCAGCTTTCTATTAGGCCTATAGAGCCCTTTTTAGGACCCGGCCCAGTTTTTCTCCTTGACTAGACTGCGAAGCAGCCTTGAAGGATTCGATTCATGGCACATTTGAGTCACACGCCATGAGAATTTCTTGTGTGGAGAGTAAACAAAACATTTCAAGGAACAATAGACACAAATGCCTGCGCTGCACATCAAGGAGATGTGAAAATGTGGCGTATTCTGAGGAGCTGTCACTCTCTGGCTTGTTTTGCTTGTTGTTTTTTTTCAACGGTGTGAGATGATGGTGAATCTCAAGACACTGTGCAATGTGACCAAGGTGTTCTGGGCCCCAAACCCAGTGCAGGAAATTTACTATATTTTAAAGATGACTGGGAGACAGACTGTGCTCGGTGTGTGTATAAGCTGTCGTTGTGTTTCTGTCTGCCCGTTTATTTTACATTTGGTGTACGAGAGAGAGAGAAACCGAGTGTGCATGTGTTGGTGCTTGTGTACGTAATTGTGTGTGAATGTGATGGATGCGTGATGGCGCAGATGGATCGTCTCCAATAATGTTGTCGGTTTTTTAAGTCATTAGTCAGTATTGATGGAATGCCATGATATTTTTCAGATCCTCCTAAATCCGTGCACTTTTACTCAACTGCTTGTCTACTGATAAGTAGACACTGTGCTCCTATGATTTTAGAGGGATTGTGTCTTGTTTTCAGAATGAAATGATATACCATGTATATACATCTAAAGTTTAACAAAGTAGCTATAAATGTGTCATACACTACAACAAACCTTTTATCCTCGTCAGAAGTTTTATTTTGTCAGTTTTTCTGTGTATGCTCTTATGTTACGTTGACATTTTGATGGCAGGAAAAAAAAAACGAATTAATAATTTGATTTTAATCTGGTTGTGTGATAAGAAATCATGCCCATAATCATGAGTCAAGTGATCTTAAATGATTGAACGCATTAGCAAAACACAACTTTCACACTTTATGATACAGAAGTCTGGTACATTAGTTCTGTACAGGCATGTCCCTGTGAAATTTCAGCCTCAATCTGTTACAGTGACGGTTTTAAGCAAGTATACCTTAGAGACTGCTGAATCACATCTATGAATCATATTTTATGCGCTTAAAGTTCAGTTAGTGTGCAGCTATCATTCTTATTTTGGTTATATAACACTTTAAAGTTGATATTCTGATCTAATGCAAGGTGAATGTGACTGTGATCAGTCTGGTCATTATATGGGATCTGCTGTGATTCCAACATAAGCGATAATTGCACAGAATTCGGTGTTTGTGTTACATGCATTTAGCATCATATAAAAAGATGTCATATTATCTTCATTAAAATGTTTTACGGAACAAGTCATTTCAGTACTCATAGTCAGCTCATAATTTAACCATCCCCAGAGGATTGTGGGCTAGTTGTCACACTTTTTACTCCAGTGAATATTTTTCTGGGTGGGGATTCTGAATAAATCAATTTCTGTGTAGGCACATGCCTCGAAGTCTTGGCCACTAAACATTTCCAATGTTATTGCCAAAGTAATAAGACAGACTTGATTAAACACATTGATTTTTGCACATTATGGTGTAAGGGGAAATCTGTCGATTAAGGGCTTTTTAGCCAAATTAAAAAGTTTGGAGTTTGTTTCAAACTAACTTTCATGCGTGTAACTTGACTTGGCCTTATAGTTACAGAGAAATATTCCATGTGGTACCTTCCCTGTGTGGCTGGCCACTATCCCCAGTGTCTTCGAAATATTGTTAGCAATAATTAAAAACATTACAGCATTCTTTGCACGAAAGCACACCGTTATGCCTGTATCGCAAATTTCTGTTAAATATATCCATTATAAACCGCAAACAAGATTTCTTTTAGGTGGATACGGTGACAATTATTTATGTATTTATATATCATTGAATTGCGAAGGTGTCAGCATAAATGAATCAAAACAGTGGGATTTACGGGGCAGGATTATAATGAGCCTACTCCATTATGACATCATTAGTTCATTATTGACCTACATTTTTTTTTGTCGCGGTCACACACACATAACGGGCAAATAAGGTCATGTGACGTGCAGGGCATTCCTCTCGCGCGCTGCCGTTCCTTGGGATTTGCATACAAGGTCGTTAAGGCTGATGATAATTTTAAACCTTACACGAGGTGTGAGCAAACAGTGTAGTTGGCAGAAAAGTGGAGCACTTCTGCATAAAACGGGGCCATGGGAGAGACAGCGTAAGTTTTGGGAATCCTTTTTTAACAGTTTATTTTAAAGAACCCGTTTTGCGACCTGACGTTGAAAACGTCGTCATATGTAACGTTAGTCATCACCAGGCATGGTACGTAAAGTAGGCCGTATGCAAGCAGATTTTTTAACAAACAGCATAATCATTTAGAACATAGGTGATTTGCATTTAACAGTTTTATTATCTTTATGACTGAAAAAAATATATATAAAAAATATATACAATTAAAAGCTATATAGGCCATTACAACGAACTCGAATCAGTCAATATCAGACTGCGACTCCGATTGATTCGGACTGATTCAGTGCGATTCGTTCAAAATTGATAAAGTCGTCGCTTCAGCTGATTAATTGAAAAATGATTCGATTTGAAAGACACACTCTTTTACGAACCTGACCTCGCTAGTCTAAGCTTTAGAGAAAACGAGTTGCTCAAGTTTCCAGCGTCTCTAATTTTTCTCTTGTCATTACCGCAAGGCAAAGGTATCCTGAGAAATGTGCAAACCGTTCAGTTTAATTACTTATTGTTCTCCTGCTTCTGTTTCAAGTTTACAGTGTTTACCTCTCAATGATACATATGTATGCATCGTTTGCGAAATCAGACAGTCGCGCATAAATGAATAAATCGCCCGTGGATTCACGATGCTTGGGACCACACACTCACACACACACACACACGCATAATGACTCGGATACCGCCACCCACGCACAATGCGCACTCAGCGCTGCTCGCGGTGAGGAGTTCAAGGTTCCCATCACCCCTTTACATAAACACACGCGAGTCCCAGATGCGCGCTCTGCCCGCTCCAGCGCTCGCTCAAGCGCCCACGCGCTACTTTTCTGAGCCATTGAAATATTCTGGTCTTTTCTCTCACTCCCACTCAGAGACGCGCTGAATCACTGCTTTAGTTCATGTTCAGGTAATTCAGATGAATGCATGTGACATATATGTAAGGGGCTTGAACTTTCCATATAGTGATGGTGGAAAATTATCCGTGTGTGATGATTAATCCATGCTCTTCCACATGCATATTAAACTGATATTCGCATTTATAAAGTGGTGGGTGACGTTGCTGTGTTTTATTAGTTTATTTAGCCTGTGTATTTTGTGATTTAAACCACCACCTCCAAAACTGCACAGAAAATCTAATGCTAAAGTTTAATAATAATAGCCTAATCAATAATAACAACGTGTTTGTTGTTATTCTTGTCAAAAAAAAAACAAAAAACAAAAAAACAACAGAAAAAATGTGCTATCCCCATTCTTAAAGAGTCAAATGCAATCATCTGTAAGTATTGTTCATGTGGGATGTGTAGCTGCTGAAGCTCAAAGCGTTCATTCAGGCACATTATAAGGACTCTGTGATTGAGTCTGCCAGGAGATGGCATTTAGCACACCCACGATAGACGGCATAAGTCATTCATTCCACACCAGAGCCAGTGTATAAAGAGTGAAAAGATCTGTCAGGCATGCATGATGTTTCTACCGTGTACAGTCTCTCCAAATATATAGACTAAATGATTTCGGAGTTATAAATGTCAGCTTGTAAATGCAGTTTATTTAAGCTTTCATGCAACCATTTAATAAATAATTAGTTTAAAGCATACGTTTTTAGACCCGTTGTTGCCAGTAATGTTTGGTCTGTCAATAAAAATTGTTTTGAAAGCAGTCAAAGCAGGAAAAATGAATCTCTAAGCAACGCACAGCAAGTCAGTTGAGTGAATGATTCAGTAAAGAGGCACTTGTCGCCACCTACTGGCAAAACGATGTAGGCCTCTATAGGGTCACTGAAAAAAAAAGCCAATATTGAACAGACTCACAGCCTTTCTGGAAATGAAAACACAAGCAGAGGTAGTTATAGGTACAAATACAAGTGAAAAGTTACGAGCCTAACTCTCTGCTTCTTTTCTAACGAAAACAAGACTGTTGTATTGAATATCAAGATAAGAATATACATTTACCATTGATGTTCAGTGAAGTTTTGTGGGTGAAATCCAGTTATTTCAACATGAATCTGCTCAGCTGTGGAATAAAATCTAACCCACGAAGGATTCACTCATATTCAAAATTTGTGAATTTACAGCTGACCAAAAGAAAGCTGTTTGTGACTGTTGAGCGAGCTGGCAGGTGCATTTGTGAAATTCTGAGAAAAAAAAACACCCTATGCAGCGATATACGAAGCACGGTTTTCGGTTGTTCAGTGCTGAGGAACCAGGAACCAGTTGCGAAATTGTCCCTGGGAAATAATTTGTCATTAAAGGCCATAAAATCCCTAGGAATTCCAAATTGCATAGATTCTTATGAAAAAGCTGCAATTTTTATTTATTTATTTTTTGCCAGGGAATTTTAATAAAATAAATTATTAGAAATTGATTTGCATAAATAAATAAACAACAGAGATACCTAAATAGTGTTTAATAATATTTTTAATTACAAAATAACTGTTATGCAAATGTTTTATTGTTAATATTTTGCTATCCTAACTTTATATGGCATTCATTATTATTATTTTGTAATAAATACTGTTACTAAGGGGAAAGAGACTGATAGTCAGAACGTGTTTAGTTTTCCATCGGTGGAGGTCGCCAGCTGTACTGTGCTGGGGCTCTTCCACACTTACTTTTAAGAGTGCCGTCGATGGGTTTGACTCAAAGCACAGACGCCCACCTATCCGCTCTCTCCGACTCACTTTCCACCGAGCGCTTCAAAATGGCGGCCGCTTCATCCATCCAGCCGCCGAGCGTGCACGCGTTAAAGCGGGAAAATTCACCTCACCCGGAGTCCGACCGCCCCGCGAGCCGACAGGAGGAGGACGCAGCATCCGAGGGGACCACCATCCTCAGAGATCTACCGGAACTTGATGCCGAGGAGATCGAGAAACGGCTGGAGAAAACTCGCAGAGAGCTGAGCAACAGGAGGAAGATCCTTATTAAGAACCTGCCACAGGACACAACCAACCAGGTAGAGAGATTTACATACACCAGCCCGACAGGTGAAAGTTACACTGCTCACTAGTTCATGGGACAAAGGGGCTTTTCCGGAGCTTTTCTTAGAATATAAGTACGGTTGTTAGTTTGTCACTCAAGATAACTTACATAAACGAGTTTTATTATGCCATTAATTTGCATCCAGCATTTAGTTAGATGCGTTAGTTAAGCGCACTACGTACGACTGCACAACGTTTCGGTCAAAGTAAATGCGTAAAATATCTGACACACATCAGTTAGAAGAAAGTTAAATTAAAACAATTTGAAAAACGGATATTGAGCATCGCCTAACTAAACGTAAACAGGAACAGTTACAATTTAATCGACCCTGAAAGGATTGAACGAATAGAGCAGTGCTCAAACTTTTATCCGTCTATCACTGAGCAAACCTGTCGGTTTAACCGTTTGCGCGCGACCCATAACGTTATCTCCCTTAAAATAACGCCACACGTCTATTGTAAAAGCACCACTGAAGTGAAAAGAAAACAAATAAGCGGAAAATATGCAGTAAAATAACAGCCCGACGGCACCTTTGGACGAACGCGCTCCGTCTGAATGAAAGAGTTCCGCGCACCGTCTCTATCTGCTTCAGCGTTCAACTCTTTTGTATTCACACAACCTCATAAATGCGATTAACATTAACCAATATGCAACCTAATAACATGTTCCGTGTTACTGGGTATATAACGTACTACACTTGTTTCCAAATGAACCGAGTATGATAACACTATACGAAAACAGAGCGAGTCTCATTTTAATAAGCCCTTATGGGTTTTGTTTTAGTGTTATATTTCATGTTTTGTCATACTTTGCCGGTCGTCCAGTGTTGTTAGTCGTCTTATATTTAAATGGGAGTGCGACTTGTTTGCTTATTAACGTTTCCGACATGCGGCGGCGCTTCTCCATCTGCCTGGTTGTGGTTGGATGTTGTCTGGAGGCATGTTTGCTCAGGGAGACAGGCAGGCTGACTGAGATCCGGCTGAGGGCGTTCAGGCAGGCAGAACAGCACAGCGGTGAGCTGAACTCTGAGTGGGAGATTTTCATATTCAAGGAGCTGAGGTGGCTGCTGCCGATGGCATTTCCTACAGAGTTTTCCCACATTATTACTGTCAGTAAACATGTCGGATACCTGGGTCCTTGAGGGAGGTGTAATATTTCCCCAGCTCCAGGAAGGAGATGAATGCAGTTAATATCTAATTGTCAGTATGTGCTGAACGGATGACATTGCGCTGTACGTTTGCACTTGCACAATGCACAAAACATCAACTTTCAGCTCAGGTTGTGCGGAGTATGCAGTAGCATTAGTTTTGTCTTATTCTTTTAAGATGTTTAATTGTTGTCACATGCTATTTTTACATAGGCTGTACTGCGTGTTGTATTATGGACACCTATAACAACCTTAGACAGCACGACAGTGAGTAACAGTTTGGAGAAGAGTGTCAAGTGCACACCGCCGCTGTGATCAGGTCACAGAGTAGCAGCTTATCACTGAGAACACATGTCAGCCAAAGCAGCTCAGTCTCTCTTTCTGTCTGTGTCCCTCATTCATACATACACAATCACTCCGCTCCTTATACTGAATAATTTAGGAGCAGGTCGGTCGCAGGTTTGGTAGGAAAAATGTCAGAAATGAACTCTGCTGATTGGCTCTTTGTCAGGTTACAGCATATTTGGGTGATCTCATCCCCTCCCCATTGTTGAGCTCGGCTCTGTCCACTGTTCCACAAGTTTGTTATTGGTTTGGGTGTCAGTAGCAGATGTTCAGCAGTGGAGTATGGTAGTGTGTGTTCTCTCTGAACACTCAACACAACATTCACACTTACAGATGGGTTGGGCGATATAAGAAGGAAAATATATAGACATATATACTGTATATACTGTATATTGGTGCTATAGGCAATGATTAATCCAAAAAAAAAAAAAAACAGTATATGTGTGTATATATGTGCATACCCGTGCATATATATATATATATATATATATATTTAAGAAAAGTTGTTATGCTTATATTATATATATATATATATATATATATATATATGTATGTAAATATTTTATAAATATTTACTCTGTGTGTGTGTCTTTAAATGTACACAATAAACACATCTATACTGTATATATTATGTACACAAAAAAAAAACTTTAATTTGGAAGCAATTAATCACGATTAATTGAATTTGTCGTTTAAATTAATTACATCAGGTTAAAATAAATAAAAATATGAAATACTGAACTAGGTAAAATAAAAATAAATATCATATCAACCAGTATATCAGCTGAATATATTTAAAACATTTCAATATTTAGAGTAAATATGTATTATTTTCTTAGTCTATATTTGTTTATGTTCGCTAAGAGCTCAGATATAGCTACCGTTTTATATCATACATTAGTTTAGTCACTTAGAGGTCATTGTATACTGTTTACTTAGTGTTGCTGGCTAGAATAATTTGTTTTCCTTCCCCTTCCTCTTGAAGATTAGTTCTGTTAGTTAGATCTGGGGCCAGTTGCATAAACTTAGCCTTCATGTTAAGACAGTGTCTGATCAACTAGCAGTTAGCCTAGAGTAATCCGTTTTATTTTTTGGATTCAACTTAGACTAATCTACATTTGTATGTAACTGAATTAAAAACAAACTGACCGGTCTTACAGAAAAATTTAGCTGACTAACTTTTAAGACTAGTCTTAACCTTTTATGCCACCGGCCCGTTTCTGTCCTGACCTCGTATCACCTTGACCATTGACTCGGGTAACCACAGACCAAAGCAAGCTCTATATCCATGTCAGTTTGTTTCACTCCAATATCTTCCTATGTGCACGAACCCACAAATTTCATCATGTGTCTATTGGAGTGTGAGACAGCAGTCTGACCAGCCAAACCCATCTAAAAGACAGAGAGATTCATCTGTATTCCTAAATCAGTGAGCATCAGTGTGAGCTGTCGTTACAAAAGCTGTCGATTTTACACATGCTGCATAATGGTGTATATATATATATATATATATATATATTGTTACCAATATTATTTGTGATATTATTTTGGTTATTTCATCCACCTCTAGATACTCTGTACAATCCTGTTAGTTCTTCATCCGTCATGTTTGACAGTGCCAGGCCGCAAGAGAAGCCAGGCGGGTGAAGCTTAGTAAAAGAAGACCACTAAAGAGAAAATGACAAATGCACTTTTTGTACATTGCAGAGTAAAAGTGAAAAAGCAGGGCAGTGCAAATTGTTTGTTGTTTAGTGATATATAGTAGCTAGCAGCTTTCATCGGTGTCACAGGCCTGCGACACATTCACATCTCACACAACATTACACATCTCATCATGGCCGTGTCTTCTCAGAGACAACAAAGAGTTCTCAGCGGTGAGCATATTTAAACTATTATAGAATTGTTCTCTCTTTTAGTTTTAACTTCTGTCCTTTAGTTTTAAATCCTGTTCTTAACAAAGACCGTCAGTAAAGCTTTTGATTAAGTCAAATGCAGCATGACCCGTGTTTTATTTGTGAACGGGCACATAGACATTAATCAAGGGCAGTATACCCCCTCCCTTCTGTTAGCCTTCAGCCGTCCCAGATGTTCAGTTGAATCATAGCGGGCTGATGCTGGTCCTGACATTGTGATCCATATCTAATGTTATCTAGACACTCACTCAGGCTTTCTGGCCATTTATGGGCCATTACAATGCATGTGTAATGCACTGTGTTAAGAGAAAGCCATAAGTGAGGCAGACTTGTGTGGAAAGTGTCTTGTTGACTCTAATTAGAGGCAGAGGGAGGGAGTGCACTGCTCCTTGAAATGGCAAAGAAAGTGAATTAGACAAAGTGTACTTCCATTTACCAAAGGACTGTGCAGCACGTGAAGTTGAAAGAAGAAATGTAGTTTATGTACAGTATAGCAGATTGAAATGCATGTCAGTGCCTCATTTTGTTTGGTTTTCATACACATTAAAGGAAATAATTGTGTTAAAGGTGCTCTATGCGATGTTGCAGGATTTTGGCTTGATTTCATTTTTATCTCAAACCGTAGATAAAAGCAAGAACAGGTGGGGTTTAACGTGTGCATTATCCCCACCTCTTCTTGCCGATTGGTTGGCCGAAGTTTGTTTTTGTTTTGGTGAACATCCTGTGCCCATAGTGTTTGTTTCAGTATTGCAGCCTATGTGTTGTCTTTCGAGACCAGGTTTTTCCCAGTGTATTCAGAGGGCAGAGACAGCAAGACGATCAAGGGGTGGTGCATACGGTTTGAGATAAAAATAAAATCGAGCTAAAATCCTGCAACATCGCATAGAGCCCCTTTAATAGTTTGACAGATATGACTATTGAAGCATTAGTTCTACCAATGGAAGACTACATTCACATTTGCTCATCCATACTGAGCGTTCACACCACAGCCGGCGAGAGTGTTATATTGGCCGGAAGTAGTTCATTTTCAAAGTGAGCCGGCGAGCAGCGGCGCGGCACGCCTTGGATGGTAAGAGAGTTAAGGAGAATTGAAATTGGGTTAACTTTATGGTAATGAGCTGTGATGCGGTTTGGCGGCAACCAATCGGAATGTAGAAGTCCACCGCTTCAGCAGATTCCACATAGCGCAGTCCTGTAAACTTTGGTTTCGACCCTATTAGTTCTATTAGTTATTAGCACCCCAATCGCAACAACTCGATCCTCCATCATGATGTGAATTTAATAAGAACGTGCACAATACTATTTATAGGCAACATTTTCTCACTAGAACGCTTGTTTTTCAACAGATTTTGCTCAATGCAGTTGATTTTCTCAATCAGACTAACAATTAACCATGAACATAAAAATTACATAAAAATACAAGACAAGCATTCAATCTACGTCAGAGCGTCCAAAAATAATTTTGACGCTCTCGCTGGTGGCAGTGTGAACGCACAGATAGTGTTTTCATAACATCAATGAGAAGAAAGAACAATTTCAGATTTATCAACACAACCGATGTATTATAAACACCCTCGCAGCAGCATTAACCATTTTTTTGTCATTTGATGCAAAAAGGTGATATATAAAGTATAGTGTTATAAATGTACATGCATTTAAAAAGAAAATCTAAAATATTTGCATGGTTGCTAATGACCTCTGAAATGCATCATGACAGTCTGAGTTTATTGTTGTTGTTTTTCTTTGTGGAACACAAAAAAATACAAGTTTTGACAGTAGCCAAACTGCTGTTGTTTATCTGTCAGTCTCCTTAAAGAACAAAATGGAAACAAAACCATAGAAGTTTTTTGAAAGGTGTCAAGTCATATGCAAATTTTGCAATTATTTACATAAATTACCCTCATGCACCAATACCAAATATATCTTTGAAACCCAAGTGTAGATATTCTAATGAAACCTGAAATGTCTATCCATCCATTGAAAGGCCATTTAAACAAATCTTTGACGATTCAAGTTCTAAAAAGTATGTATTGTATACATCATTTATAGTGAAGTTTTATAGTTTGTATTCATATATAAACATTGATTTAAGTGAATAACTAGAGCTCATCAAATATGCTAAATTGAAGCTCTTACTTGACATCCATGAACGAGTGAAGTTCTTCCTTGACAAGCATGTTTAAGCTTCTGTTAGGACCGATGCCGTTTGTTCAATGTTGTTTATGTGTGAATAAAAGCTTTAATTAAATCTGTTCATCATACAAACCTGCCATGTCTCTTTTAATGGCAGGTTTAACTGCTCATTTGACATGAATTCATTTTACATCACCAAATACACAATTTTAGGTCCTCAACAAAATCATTGTTCGTTAGACCGGCAGCATTACGTGAAAGTACATCTTACTAGCGCAGAGTAACTCAGCACAGCACACATTAACAGCCCCACGCTGTTGCAGTATGCCATGTCCCCTGCTGAAGTCCCTTTGTCATAATCAAGTGTGTCCTTCTGGATGTTCCTTATGACCAGCTAAAGAAAACACAAAGCCAGTGTGGGCACCTCTGGTTTATCTCTGTTAACACACTTTCTGGATGTGACAGCAGGGCCTGCTGTGTGCATAAAAGGGAAGAGGAAGAGATTTATGAGACAGCGTATGTGTGTGCTTATCTGATGGATAACAGCGGATCCTCTGGTTCTTTGTGTGGCTGCAGCTGGAAATCTTTATTCTCATGACCAATTACGGCATCACATAATGTGCCAACGTTCTTTCCTCACACAAATGAAATCATCAGCACTATACAATATATATA
>JAUYWG010000039.1:10062876-10087040 GCA_034779775.1 Enteromius afrohamiltoni | reverse complement strand
AAAGATAGCTCATCCAAAATAATCAAGTTTCCAAATTAAGATAACTTAATTCAAAATCAGCATTCAAATCTAAGATTCTAATCTAAATTTAATAATAACTTAAAATTGGAGTCAGATTAAAATTAGGTAAAAACCCTAAATGTAAAATTAAAAACCAAAATTAGGAAAATCTCAGGAGTAATTTCTCTTAGAACTGAGAAGCAAGACACGACATCCGAGTCAAGAAGGCTTGGGACCTTACAATGATTGCAAATATACAAGTAATACAGCATTTAAATCTGTAAAGGGTCTATTTTTTTTGTTTACACTCACAATACCAACAAAACATTCTGCTTTTGGTAAATAAAGAAAATTAACAGTTTGCGTTCTATGCTGTCTCTGTGTCCGTGATGTTCACATGAGCTGAAACTCAGCGAAAACGTGATTCACAGACATGAAAGTTATATCTACAGAAAGCTGTATAAGTCTACTCTAAAATTAAGTTAGTGCTGTCGAAAACAAATATTCTGTGATAAAGTTATCAGTATGAAAACAACACCATGTTCGTTTTCATGGTGTCACGCTGAGTGAAGACTGACAACAGGGAGTAAGCAAACAAGTGAGTTTATTTTGTGCTCAACATAATGTTCACTTCAGCAGGCAGAGTATAACGTGGAGGTGAGTAAAAACCGCAGGTAATATATTAAGATGAGTGTTTTCACAGGAGCAAAGTCATACCACAGATCACACCACAGGTAAGCATGAGGTAAAGTATACTCAGTTCATTTATTCCATCTCCCAGTCTTTGGGTTTTCTTTTTGGGTACATCGAGGGATGCAGTTTTTACGTTCCAAGACGTAATTATTTTTATTTGTAATATTGTGCTGTAGATACAAGGCAGTGTTTTGGTTTGCTCTCTGTCTCTCTCTCGTCCACCCTACTGCAATGCTTAATGAAGCTCAGCTGTTGCCAATTGCCATCATCCACCATTGGCCTGTCCTGATTGGCTACTGAAGAGGAGACTTTGGGAATAAAGCTGAAGACGTTGTTTGAAGCAGTCTCTCCTGTTTTCTCTGTGCCACCTCGCCACCAGAGACTTTTTCTTCTCCTGCCCCAGATGTTAGCTTGTGCGCTATCAGCTGGTCTGTTGATTTTGTCTCCTTACCGCTCGTTGCAGGGTTCACGTGTGCTGAATCCCATACTCTCTCGCTTTCTCTGAACCAGAAATCTTCTGCCGGGACCGAGAAGGATTTATCCCTCTGTCCAAGACTATATCCTCAGGGATACCAAAGTGCCTGAAAATTTGAGAGAACAACAACTGGGCAGTATTCATAGCTGTGGGTAGACCAGGTAATGGAAGTAATTTGCAGGCTTTTAAGAATCTATCAACGACTACTAGAATGGTATGGCACTTTTCCACTGCATAGTATGGCACGGTTCAGTACAGCTTACTTTTGGGGGGTTTTCCACTGGGATGTGAAAGGTAATGGACTCTTTATGGAGACATCCTATTTGGAGAGTGAGAGGATCAGTACAGGTGTTAATGGTACGGAAATTTAAGGGTTTCCCTTGAATAGTGATGATAAGGTAAGGTAAGGGGTTTAACTCTTGTGTTTGGGAAGGTGCAGTGTTTCAAAGCATCGTGAAGAAATAAAATTGCCCGCTGCTCCTGAGTCGACTAACACTTTGACTGGGAAAAGGTTAGTTTTAGTGATTAACATGGCATCAATGAGTGGTATGGTATTAAGTTTTTGAGGTAAATATCCTACACTCACCGCTTGCCAGGCAGGTCTGATGGGACAGTTTTGCAGAATGTGGGATGAAGCGCCACAATATAGGCACAAACCTCCTCGAACTACGTTCTTGTGTGGTAAGGTGATAGGAATCAGTTTGCATAGGTTCTTCAGTGACGGTTGTGAATGGTGTGATTTCAGCAGGTGTTTCACATGCTGCTAGATGCTGAGAGATGGTGACGGCTCTTTTGAGAAAAGCATCAAGACCCACATTATCATCATAGATCGCCATCTGTTGACGAATGTTAGCATTGAGACCTCTGCGGAACACGGCCAATTAAAGTAACATTTAACATTGACTGACCCTGAAACTCAGAAAACACAGACATTAAGTACAAGAAATAAGGAAGGGAGAATTAAAGAGACCTGGGGAAGGCAGCTGGGAACTAATCAATTAATAATTACATTTACACACAGGAAACACTCAAAATGAAACCGAGACAAGAAAACCGAAACTAAACAGACAGAACACCTAACACATGTTCTGGTTATGCTGCTTTTATTTAATGTATGAAATGAATCCCAGGAAACAATTAAGCTATTTTTAATAGGTCACAGCCATGTATCAATTCAAATTTAATTTACTTGTAGATCTAAATTGAATACACCAATCGATACACCAAAATGTATGCAACAATTCATTTTTTTAAGGATGACGTCATCACGTACACCATTTTACTGGTAATAGGCCAGTTGGATGGAAATTTCGCAAATATTTTCTAAAAACTCAGGAGTGAAAATGATGAGTGGATAAAAAACTGGAGTGGTAACTTTGCTTTCTCAAAAGAACACTGCTTTCATGCAAACTACATCAGAAAAATTCCTGCAAAATTCTATAAAAGCCCAAAACCTCCCGAAAATTAACTGAATCTCTGAGGCAACAGAATAATGAAAGCATCCTGAAATATAAAAAGCAAATGAGAATTAGTGTAGCTGATGTTCATGTTATTTCAGGTATAAATGCTCATGTGCATTTGTTATGATTTCATTAGGCAGGTAATGCTAGGTTATAGGATGCCCAAGAGGTTCTGACTAGAGCTCACTCTCTGACTAGAGCAAACTCTCCTTCTGTTAAAATCAGTGATCAGTACATTGTATCTGGTAGTTGTCACGCAGTCACATTCACCTGATCCAGGATCAGAACTCACAACGAGCACGCAAGCACCAATCACCAGATCTCAATCAGTTGCCAAGTTCTGAGTCTACACAGGCTGGATCGTATTCAACTTTCCTCCAAATCCTACACGAGATACGAAGCACGACTCCCGTGATCACATCAAACCCAGTATCCAAACCACAGATTTACTCCGGGGACCAAACTTCATGTGAAGGATTACAATGTTCCTTATTTTTTGAAGCACAACCTGATCGTTTACCCACTGATCGCAGCAAGATCGCTTTGATCATCACCCTACTTACCGGTCGTGCTCTTCAATGGGCAGAAGCCATGTGGACTGTGGAAAGTCCTCATCTTGCATCATTAAACCTGTTTCTGCAACAGTTTCATTTAGTATTCGGACAACTTGCTTCCCATCTTGCAGCTCAAGAGGAACTGCTCCAACTGCAACAAATGGACCTGTCCATTCATGACTACGTTCTCCGTTTCCGTACACTATCACTTACCTGCAGATGGAACGATTCAGCCTTACTGGCCGTATTTCGTTGTGGAATCAAAGTCAACATTCGTCATCAAATGGCGATATATGAGGATAATGTTGGACTCTATGCCTTTTTAAAATGAGCAGTCACGATTGCAAAAAAACTCGCAGCCTGCGAATCACCTGTCACGTCCACACCACCGCCCTTATGTGGTGAAGAACCCATGGAAACCAACAATTATCACCTGTCACCCCTGGAACGCACCCGTAGACTTCGGGAAGGATTGTGTCTATACTGTGGAGCCTCCTCTCACCGGCTGCTCGCTTGTCCAATCCGACCAACCCGAACTGGGGTGAGTACAAACCCAATCCATACCATACCCCTTATCGATGCTATGTTAATTCACAATACTCACCATTTTCCCGTAAAAACATTTGTAGATTCCGGCGCAACTGGTAAATTTATTTCTTCACGATGTGCTGATGCTTTGCAGTTACCTACTCAACGCAGTGCCGTACCTTATCGTATCATCACGATTCAAGGGAAACCTCTGGATACACGACCAATCGAAACCTGTACTGGTAATTTGACATTACAAGTAGGTTGTCTGCATCAGGAAATAATCCAATTTTTTTGTCTTACCAGACGCATCAGTAGACATCCTCTTGGGGCGTCCATGGCTAGAAACACACAATCCCCTCACGTGTTGGAAGACAGGTGAAATTCTTCAATGGAGCACATACTGTTTTAATCACTGTCTGCACTCGATTCCCCAGTTGCCTGAAGTATCCTGCTACTCAACTACAATCGAAAGTCCAGACGTCCAGGGAGAGATAAACATACATGCCGAATACCAGGAATTCAGTGATGTCTTCAGTAAGACCGCAGCAACTCATCTGCCTCCACACCGTCACTGGGACTGCGAAATCAATCTGGTTCCTCAAGCCACATTACTGAAGGGTAAAGTTTACCCCCTCTCACTACCTGAACAAAGAGCCATGGAGCCAAGAATATGTTACAGAAGCACTCTCACAAGGTTTTATCCGACCATCTACATCACCCGCAGATTCCAGCTTTTTCTTTGTTGCTAAAAAGGATGGTGGGCTAAGACCTTGTATTGATTACCGTGCACTCAATGCCCAAACCATTAAGTTTGCATATCCCCTACCACTCGTTCCGTCAACACTGGAGGAATTAAGAACTGCTAAAATCTTCAGCAAGCTGGAGCTCCGCAGTGCTTAGAATTTGATACAGATCCGCAGTGGGGATGAGTGGAAGTATATGCCGTATAGACTGGCCAACTCACCTTCCAGCTTTCAAAACTTTAAGAATGAGATCTTCCGGGATATGTTGAATCATTTTGTAATAATATATATCAATGACATTCTCATTTATTCAAATGACTTACCCTCTCATGTTCGTCATGTCAAACAGGTTCTCCAGCGCCTACGAGACTTCCAGTTATATCTGAAGGGAGAGAAATGTGAGTTCCATCTAGACCGTGTGCACTTCTTAGGATACTACATCACACCTGAGGGAATTGAGATGGATCCCAAGAAGGTTGTTGCAGTACAGGACTGGCCGATACCCACGACAGTAAAGGAATTACAACGCTTCCTTTCGTTGTTTTATAAAGAATTACAGTCTAACTTCCTCAATACTCACCTCTCTCTTGAAGGGGGCAAAGAAAGTCATTGTCTGGAGTCCTGCCGCACAAGATGCCTTTGACCATCTAAAATCCGCATTCTGCACAGCTCCCATTCTAATTCATCCCAATCCTGAACTTCCGTTTGTGGTTGAAGTAGATGGTCTTTCACAGGAGTTGGAGCTACCCTGTCACAATGAATGGAGAACCACCTATCTATCCAGTGCCGAACAGAACTATGATATCAGAAACCGTGAACTCCTTGCAATCAAACTAGCCCTAGAAGAATGGAGACATTGGTTAGAGGGAGCACAACATCCTTTCACAGTCATCACTGACCACAAAAACCTCCAATACCTGAGAGAGGCTCAAAGACTGAATACACGTCAAGCCAGGTGGGCCCTGTTTTTTACCCGTTTTAATTTCAAGATTTCTTATCGACCTGGAACCAAGAACACGAAGGCGGATGCCCTCTCTCGTCTTCACCA
Organism: Enteromius afrohamiltoni; assembly: GCA_034779775.1. NCBI lineage: Eukaryota > Metazoa > Chordata > Actinopteri > Cypriniformes > Cyprinidae > Enteromius > Enteromius afrohamiltoni. The sequence continues at coordinate 10,081,536 of JAUYWG010000039.1, read as the reverse complement.
GCCAGACCCAACTCCTGAAGATCAAGGTACCATCTTACCTCTCGATACCTTTCTTGCACCAATACAATGGTCACTAGACTCACTCATTCAACAAGCTACCCTCCAGGAACCAGCACCGCCAGGAATACCAGCCAACAAGCAGTATGTTCCCCAGGTCCTTCGATCGAATGTGATTAACGCAGTTCACACTTCTCCAGGGTCGGGACATCCAGGGGGAAAGCGTACCTTACGGCTACTACAAAATAAATACTGGTGGCCGGAGATGGCAAAGGATGCCTACCGGTTCGTAAATGGATGTTCTGTCTGCGCCATCACCACCACTCGACATCACCTACCTGAGGGTAAGCTCGTTCCATTAACGATTCCAGAAAGACCATGGTCTCACATTGGCATTGACTTTGCCACAGACTTGCCCAATTCTGATGGATATACCACAATTTTAGTTGTTGTAGATCGTTTTTCCAAATCATGCAAATTAATTCCTTCACCAGGATTACCCACTGCAATGAATACCGCTGAACTGTTGTTTTCTCAGATCTTCAGGCATTTTGGTATCCCGGAGGACATTGTATCCGACAGAGGGACGCAATTTACCTCTCGTGTGTGGAAGGAATTCTTTCGACTACTTGGAGTGTCCATCAGCCTGTCCTCCGGGTACCATCCCAAAAGCAACGGCCAGACTGAGCGTAAGATCCAAGAAATTGCCAGATATCTCCGAGCTTATTGTCACAAACATCCAGAATCATGGAGCCAGTATTTACCATGGGCCGAATATGCCCAAAATTCACTTCGCCAAGACACCACAGGACTAATTCCATTCCAGTGTGTTTTAGGGTACCAGCCACCTCTGTTTCCCCGGAATGACGAACCCTCCTCTGTTCCAGCCGTCGACTTCTGGTTTCGTGAAAGCAAACGAGTATGGAATTCAGCTCACACTCACTTGCAGAGGGCGGTAAGGAGGCACACAAGATGGACGGATGTTCAACGATCTCCTACCCCAGACTATCAACCAGGAGAGTTGGTCTGGTTATGGTCTGGTCTGGGAACTCTGAATATCTTTTACCATTTACTTACCTGTTGGTTTCTGCCATTGCCTCTATTACCTGCCTATGCTTCTGACTTGGATACCAAGTTCTGAGAACCTGTTTGACTGTTGTTTATGTTTATCACTGCACAACTGTTCACCTGTTGGAAAGAGAAAATCTTTATTTGTGCACAAATAAACTCACATCAAATATATCTCTGTGGTCTCTGAGCGTGACAACTGTGTGTGTGTGTATATATATATATATATATATATATATATATGTGTGTGTATATGTACATTTAATGCATCCTTGCAAAAAATAAATAAATAAATATATATATATATATCTGTATTTATGCTGGCATATAAAAACGTTCTTAAGTACAATTCTTGAAGAAAGTTCTATGAAGCTCTTAAATATTTTCTTAACATTTTTTAAGTACATAATAGATAATAAGAATAAAATGTCCTAACATAAAAAAAAAATCAACTAACACTAATATAATTTTCATGAATAAAATCTAAAAACATTTTTAAAGTTTTCTGAACTACAAAACATTCTTTACTTTTTTCCTTTGTTTTAAAATAGAATTAAACAGTGATTTTTTTTTTCTTAGGAATATTATTTTCATTCTGGCTTCTGCTTTCTCTCTGGATGTTTTAGAAGCATGATAAAGCTATTTCACTCAAATAGAAGAGACAAAAGAGAAGAAAAGGACACAAGCTTTAGAAGAAAATGCATGGTTTTTTTATTTGCGTCTCTTATGGATGAAACGATTCAGTTTTTTTTTTTTTCAGTTATAATCCTGTATAGGTTTACTGTTTAACTATTTCTGTTATTGTACTCTCAGGAGTGATGTGAAAGTACAGACTCACAGAGGCTGGAGAAAAGTGCAGAGAAGAAAGTAATACAAGAGAAGCTACTGTACACACTAGTGCACTTAATTGAATTGTCGGCGTCTGGGAAGGCCATTAGGGATCAGACCTTCTTCTGTCTCTCATTCTCCCATTTACATGACTGCATAGCTTTTCCAGTAAAATAATGCACATTGTGATGTCTACTTTGTTTTTTTTATTATTATTTCTGCTCCTAATGGAGGTGGCAATAGTGGCTTGTGAAGACGTTTTTCCCTGTAATTACAAAACAGGGGTTTGTGTGTGTATGCGTGAAGAGGTGCATACTCTCGTGGAGGGATTTGCTCTGGGCTGTTGCTTCCTCTCTTTAGGTAATGAGGAATATTTATCTTCCTTCTACTGTGCAAAGTTTACTCAAGATTCACCTCAGTGAGCCCAACAAATTGGCTGCGTGCTTTGAAAGCAATTGTTAATGGCTGCACATTACAAAACAAAGCCTGTTAATTTAACACTCACTGTCAGCCGTCCTGAATTTTCCCATACTCTAGTTATAGAATTAAAAACGCTCACTTGTTTCAATAGGGGCATCCATTCCGTGATGGAATTCTGAAGGAATGTGTGGTGTTCCGGACTGACAATGGACGCAGTGGGCATGGGAATTAAAGTTAAACAATGGAACTTTTGTGTAAAGTGCACTGTCCTGTAATGAAGACACATACGGATCAAAAGCGCTTACACTGGCCAAACCACAACGCCTCAACAGGCCTAGTTTGCATAAATGATAAACTATGTAACTACTACATTTTTAAATTTGCATGTAACAGTTGCAAACCATCAAGTTTTGCTTGCTTGCTTGGTCATATTACATTTTGGCTTTTCATATCATTTTATTTTTAAATTATTAATTGGTCAAATAATAGCTTTTTTTAAAGTAATGTTTAACATTCTAGTTTAGTCTAATGTTCTATAAATATAAATGTTTTATAAAACAGTTGATATTGTGCTAGAAGCTTGATAACTGACTTTTACAATATGTTCATTGACTGTCATCTGAAATGGACGGGAATGGTAAAGGATGGCTTACTTCAGGTGTTATGAACCTTCACAAAACCAAACCAAACAGAAATATTTTGAAGAGCCAAAGAGCCACAGTGTTGATATTATTCAGAGGAATTAACCCACGAACGGCTACGAGTTGTCTCAGCAAATTAAGCTCAGCGAGTAAAAAGAGTTTTAACATCTAAAAAATTACACACCGCACTTTTGACATAAATAATTTGCGTCAAATGTTTTTGAGAGACTTAGAATGTTAAGTGAATAGAGATGATCGAGCACAAAACTAACTTTTCCCTCTCAGGACCTTGATATAATGGATTAGTCTATGAACATACAGTACAAACACTTGCACATATGGAAACATAAACATGTTAACGTTGTTAGCATTACTCTGACGATTTTATCAGTAAAATAGTTTAGCAACTTGAAATCTGCATGACATTTCTCACAAGAAAGGTAACAGTGGTGCTGTTCTTGAAGAAAATGTAGCTACTTAAAGTTTCACTAAACTCCGCTGCTGAGAGACGCATTTTCTCTAATAACTTAGTTATTAGCTGCATAATTAGTCTGCTATCAAAGGCTGGAGCCTTGGACTAAAATAAATTTAGGAATTAGCAATTGAGGCATTGAATGAGACGTGTAAGAAATTAATCCTACTCACCTTAGAGTTTTAAGGATAAAATCAGGACTATATACAGAGAGGTCAGTAAGTATTTGATCACTCTGATTTTGCATGTTCTGTTACTTAGGAATCATGGAGGGGTCTACAATTTTCAGCATAGGTGCATTTCCACTGTGAGAAATAGGATCTAAAAAGAAAAATCCTGAAATCACATTGTATGATTTTTTAAAAAATTTATTTGGGAATTCCTGTGTCAAATAAGTATTGGATCACTTGCTTATCAGCCAGATTTCTGACCCTCAAAGACCTGTTATTTTGGTTTTAAATAGTCCAGCTACACTCTGCTCATGATAAATTAGTAGCACCTGTTTGAGGTTCGAGAGTTCGCGCTTCCTCATAATCAAGAAGGATAAAGTTTAGCATATGTGGCGTACTGTCCGGGGGGCGAGCCTGGAGGACGGTGGACACCAAACCCTAGAGGCTTGAACCCTAGCCAGGGCTAGAGCTCGCCGTCCGGCTCGGTCCTTTCATGCCCCCCGGAAAGGAAGGCGCGAGAGCAGCTAAATGGCGGAGAAGGGGTGGAGGAGGGATGCGTAAAAGGTGGGATGTGGAAGGAAAGAGGCTGGGTTTTTTTATAGTGGGTAGAAGGGGATTTGAAGGGGCAGGTGTAATGAGGAGATTGATTAGGTGATGTGGTGCCAACTGTGATTAATCAACTGCGCTCCTACTCGAAATTAGTTTATTTGCAAAAACTTCACTTGTTAGCTGTCATAAAGACACCTGTTTTGTGTATTTTGTGTTACACGTATTGTGACAAAAACTTCCTTCCCTCGGTCAGAGCATTAAAGATGGGTCATGGCTGAGTCTTCCAACATGACAATGACCCAAAGCACACAGCAAGGAAAACCAAGGAGTGGCTCTGTAAGAAGCATATCAAGGTTCTGGAGTGGCCTAGCTGGTCTCTAGACCTAAATCTAATTGAAAATCTTTGGAGGGAGCTGAAACTCTGTGTTGCTCAGTGACAGCCCCGAAACCTGACAGATCTAGAGAAGATCTGTATGGAGGAGTGGGCCAGAATCCCTCCTGCAGTGTTTGCAAACCTGGTAAAGAACTACAGGAACCGTTTGACCTCTGTAATTGTTAACAAAGTCTTCTGCACTCAAGTGATCAAGTACTTATTTGACACAGTAATTCCCAAATAAATTGTTAAAAAATCATACAATGTGATTTCCGGATTGTTCTTTTTAGAACAAAATCACAGGTTGATCAAATACTTATTGACCTCACTGTGTATATATATATAAACCATCTTGAATCAGGTGTGCATTATTTTTCTAATAATACATAATAATTTCTGATTACAGTCAGACTTTTGTATGGTACACAGGACATAACAGAAGGCCACGTGATGTGATTAGCTCTTCAAATTTAAGTTAAGAAGAAAGTTTGTTATCAGTGTTTTATTGGCTGTATACTGTAATATAGTGTAGTTTAAACTTTTTCGGTTTTGAGGTCTTCAGATCTTACTTATTAACTGTCAGTTGACACTTTTTGCTCAGACTAATGCAGTTGAAATATCTGTAAAGTGATTTGAAGCTCCCTTAGTTACCATGAAGCTGAGAGTCTTTGATAAAAGTCTCTTGGCGTACATTTTATCCTCATTCAGCCTCATTATATATAAGGGTTCACGTACAGCCCTGCTGATTTTACCCAATTATTTTTGATAGGCCATCAATGTTCTGGCCTTTCATGGGCTACTGCACTAGGTGTGATCGAGAGGGCCTCATATATAGACCCTTTTGTGAAGCTTTTTTTTGGGGTTTCCTAGCATATTTGTAAAAAATAGCAATTAGGGATGGTTATGTCAAGGTCTAATTAGTGATTAAACCCTTTTGCTTTTTGTGTTGTCGCATTGCCTTTATGTTCATTTACAAGGTGAAAACAGCCTGGTCGTGACTGATATGCTCATAGAAAGAGCTAATTCATGGTTGTGCAAAAAATGAAGGAGTAGCACAGAATTGCTTTGAATGAGGAGTTTTGCTGAAAAAAAAAATATATATTATATTGTATTATATTATATTAAATTACCTATTTAATCATATTACATGACCAGCAGAACAACAGCTGGATACTTTATTAAGTTTTCTGCCCGATTGAAGTTAGCTAAATGCTCTCCCTGCCTGCCTTTTACAAGGCACAGTGGGTGACTACAGCTTTATACTCCTTAGAACAGTTGTTCTTCACTTCAGTTGATTTTTTTTTTCTTTTCATTCCTGGATGTAGTAACATATTTAGAATACATTGTCTCTCACAGTACAGATCCTTCAAATATGGACGTTTATGCAGACAATAGCACAAAAACGCTCAGTCATCGGTTCAGCATCTCCGGATTCTTCTCATGCCTGTGACAGCACTTCACTGATCTCTCTCAACAGTGGCTTATCACGCAGAGAGACAGCACAGATAACAGCTGAATTCAAGTCCCAAAGGGAGGAGAAGAACACCATTAGAAGCCCACATGCTGTCATTTCACGCCTCAATTCTTGTTATGTGCGCTGTTGTTTGCTGTGCCCGGTTTCTAAATGACTGATTTGCAGCTCTGAAATTAATTGCCGTGTGATCATTCACATTCACTCCCAACGGACAGTTCATCAGCATGTACAGTGACAAATCATAGCCGATAAAAATGCTGCTATCTGACATGCATGATCTATGAGGGAAACACACCGGAAATGGCTGCCCACTCTCTTGGCTCTTGTCATGGTGTAGTTGTCCTTCAAGAATCACAAATTAGGAGCGGAGCATTGTGTTCGGCCCTGCTGACAATCCTATATACAATCACGGTTGAAGAGTTTTGGTAAATCTTACAAAACGTTTATAAATAATAAAAAGATTTTTTAAATGAAATATTTTTAGGATTTTTTTTGCATTATTAACATGAAAGTTGAGGGGTTTTATATCAAATCCATTAAGTTTTTATTTCATACTGAGCACGATGTGAAAAAGCCAATCGCAGATAAACGGTTTCATTTACATCGAGCCCAAAATGATTGTTTGCCTTCTGCTAATTCAACACTGGATGCTAGGTGGCGCTTATATGCATTTGGAATGGTACGATATATACAGAAAATATATCGTCGTATTTCATGTGTAGAATTTTATTTATTTTTTTAAATATACAGAAGATCTAGAAAGTGGACTCATAACACTCGCTCACATGGACGAAAATGGACAGTTCTCTCCGGATCACAAGGTTCAGTGGAGAATTAATAGAAATTATATTAAGAACGTGAGAATAAATCTATTAAAGTCTTAAAATACCAACATGAACTCGGCATCCACTCTTCTCTGGTGTGTTTACACTGGTTTTTGAAACAAATGAATACATAATTTTTGCATCACAGCATTGAGAAGCTGTTGGGATTTGAATTTTTTTCTTTTTTGTTTTATGTTTCTTTAGTGTTATTTTTGAGGTGAGATGACATGATCTTCATTGGATCAGACCCATTTATTTATGTGGTTCATGTATTGAGGTGATGATAAGATGTACGTCATTTAAACAGCATGAGCACTCCATCATAACAATCACCCAGCATGCATCTCAATCTCACAGATGATGAAGATCGAGAGAGGGGGCTGCAAATGGATCCAATAGCGGTGTGGGGGTCTCGTTGTCCACTTAAAGCTTTAGAGGGGCTTTTTACATTAGCGTGTGGGAGTTACTGCTCGGCCCGACAACCACTTCAGCCAGATGACTGATGCTGGGAAAGCAGAAGGAGATCATCATTAATTGATGCAGTGGCAAATGTAGGCGGCTTTGGAGAAGGAGCACACACACTCTCACACTCAAACATGAACACACAGGAGGACAAAGGCCAAAGTCGTGGCTGCTGAAGAGCAGAACATTTTTGAATATTGAGGCTGGGTAATGCTAGCATTTAACCGCTCCATTATCGGGCATCTTTGCTGCGTGTTTGAAAATGGGAACAGCAATGTCATTTGGTTTGTTTTTCTGTTTTGACTCGGTTTTGTGCGCAAGGGTTTTTCAGATCTATTTTGGATTCGTTCTACTGTATGTGTGAGGAGACTGTATTTAGGACACTCAATGATAATGGTAGCGGATCCTCCAGCAAAGGCTGATTTAAAAAACAACTCCAAAAATGTACCTATACATAAAATTCACTGCAGTTTTCAGCTGAAATGAACACTAATGCCAGAAAAACACCAACCTTAATTCTAACATATTACTGTTTTATGGCACTTTCCTTATACCAGAGTGCATTGTTTGTAAACCAGTACATTTTGACTAATCTTATAAATCTTAAAACACAGAATGAGTAATTTTATTTCACTGTAACTTTTTATATCACAATATAATTATTTTTACTTTAAATAAGTTCTTTATAATATAAACTAGGGCTGGGCGATATATAATCAAACGATATAGTATTCGCATCTCATCAGTAAAGCCAGTTCTTTGATTAGCGTTAAATCTTCATCAGCTGTTTTTAAATGCAGCACCAGTTTATGAACAGAGCCGTACATCACTGACAAGCTACGCGTTAGTTTCGTGGGTGATTCAATGGCGCAGCTTGTCAATTACCTACGGCTCTGTGTATAAGCTGGCGTTCCTTTTAAAAACAGCTGACGAAGATTTACCGCTAATCAAAGAACCAGCTTTACTGATGAGATGCGCATATTGTTCGATATATATCGCCCAGCCCTAATATAAGCATTTTTGATACCATAGAAATGTCATAATTCTTGTTACCAGTGTCCCTAACACAAAAACATTAATATTAGCCTAAATTAAAAAAAGCTCAAGCTCACTGAAACAGATAAACAGTCAGTGATTAAATATGAATAAGAATCTAATTGCAGGCAATACGACAAAAAAAACTACAGTAGAACAAATAAATATATAATATATATATATATATATATATATATATATAAGTAATCAAATGTATAAAAGTGCTGCATATTCTAAATGAAATATATATTTACAGTTTATTATATATTTATTTCTTATTAAAGTTACAGTTACAGAGACTTTGTCTCTTTTGTTGTTTGATTAGCATGAATGACAGACAGCAGAAATATTAGACTGCTGTAAATTAAAGAGCGGCCAGGATCTTATATAATGTTACACATGTGTTTTCTTTCTCAGATGTTTGCTTTCATTTAACACCTAAATTACTGTTTACGAGGTTACTTGCAAATACCGGCGTTCTGACATATGCAAGTATGTGTGTTTAACTGTTCGAGGGCTATAAAGCTGTAAAAATAACTCCTGCACCCTGTGAGCACAGTCTTCGTGTGTGTTCGCCTCTGACAGCATTTAGAAACTGTGCATGCATATAGTGAAATAAGTTTTATTTCACTACTGAATTTAAACATTTCGGTTTCTGAACCAAAATGCTTTTACATTTTTGCAACCACATAGACCAGCAACATCACGTGAGCGTGTAACCGGTTGACACATTTAACCGGTTAATCATGTCTACCTTCTACCATGTCACCCACCCCTAATTGTAACATTTGCGTCTACAGTTCTATAGCTTTTCTAGTGTAGTAAACATTCTCGGTAGCTCACCCGGTAGAGCACTGCACTTGTGAAGACACAAGTCAAGACAAAAGAGCTATGATGTGTAAAAGCAAAGCAAATAAACAGGATGCATATTGCATTATTTTATTCCATCCAATCTTTCTCTCTAAACACATTTAATTCAATCTCATAGTTAGACTATAAATTAGGATTATAAATGCAAGCAAAAACTGATTTTGATGGAATGGAAGTACCACTTTTTATATAAAGATGATAAGATGAACTAGTCATTTAACAAACTTTTAATACCACCAAAACTTATATTTAATACTTTTTTTAGTTGTCATATTATTTCATATTATGGAAAACTTTTTCCAACCGGCATGCATCAGGTGATTATCACCGGTGATCGGTTCTACCTCCACATCTTAAAATAAAACAATTTTTAGAGCATTTTGATCCATATCCACCAAAATTATATACGTTTCCAAAGCCTGATTTTACATTATAGATACCAGATGAGTGTGTCTGTTTGTTCATTTGCATCAGAATACATACCCCAAATCTACACCATAGCAGCTGTCAGCTTTGTTGGGTGTTTTCAGTAGTAATTGACATGCTGAGATATAGCCGATGGACGCCAAAATCTGCTTGTGTTGTAGCGTTATGTTAAACATTGGGTTATATGACCTTAGCGTTGATACAGTTGCAGTCAAGAACTCCAGGTATGCATGTGTGTTTGTGTGTCTCTGACCTACCAGCTGATACGCCGTAAAATACTAGTTGGATCACCGAGCGTCTGTCTGCGTGTTTGTGATAGTGTGTACTGTATGTGCGTCTGCCTGAATGCTTGATAATTGACATGCTGTAAAGCAGCAGGGGAAGGTTTGTTTGTGCTCTGCCGCTGAAGGCAGCTAGTGGGGGGAGGACACTCTGTCAAGGCACAGCCTGAAGGACCCAAACTTGGCCCGGCGCTGATGGCCTTGGTCTGCTAAGATATTGCAGCCATCTGGTAACGACACCCAGTCTGAACGGAGCCTAACAAGCCATAACGAGCGCAGTACCAGGGCAGAGCTGCATTGTCTGCTCTTTGCAACAGACCTACTTGTAAACTAAAACCACAGTGATTGCATGTGTCTGTGTCACATTCACTGTGCTGCAGTGTTTAGCATGGCAGCTTAAGGATAGTGCAAGTCAAAGGCGTTTCTGGGATTTCACTCAGGGAGCATGTTCAACTGAAATATTTAGGTGCCCTTTTCTTTTTAGGGCTCTGTTCGCACCTGATATTATAAAACAAGTTATTAAATGCAATGATAAATACAAACAGGGTGTGAAACTTTCAATCACTCCTTAACACATTAGACTGGTTTGCTTTCATTGTGTGAAGGGTCATGTGGTTGAATGTGTTTGAACAGCCACAAAAGCCACTTGCCTGTCTGAAATAGTATGTATGGTTCAAAGGTGAAATGTGTTACAGACTCTGTGTAGTTTTGAATGAGCAGAAACGAAAGCTGCTTTCTGTATTATTTTCTATGGTCTCTTTTTGCATGTGTAAGTAACTGTGTGAGCTTATTTCACAATATTAGATCAGAAGACCTGCCCATATACACTTCCCTCATGGAAATCAGGAAATTGATTTAAAGTGAAGGTGGAAGAAAATTTAAATTGCATGTGTCTCTCTTGTCTGCTAAAACAAAACGTATATAAACAGGGCATAGCATGAAGATTAGATCATACAATCCACATTTTGGGATGAGAGATATACCAAACTTAAAAATTTGTTCCTCGTATTTTAGCTTTGGTGGTTTACACTGCCGTTCAGATGAATTTATTAAATCAAAAATGCAGCAAAAAAGTGATGTGATGTAATGTCAATTTTATTTATGTCAGTACAAAATATAAATTATACATTTATATTATAAATTTTATTTATAATGTCTATTTTAATATATTTAAATTTAAATTGAATATATTTAAATTTATTCCTTTGATGGCATAGCTGAATTTTCAGCCCCCGTTACTCCAGTCTTCAGTGATCTTTCAGAAACAATTAGAAACATTGCTTATCGCCAGTTCTTAAAAGAGTTGTGCTGCCTAATATTTTTGTGAAAGCTTTTTTTAATAATTTGTTGATCAATAAAAAGTCCAAAAGAACTGAATTTATTTCAAATAATAATAAGAATTTCTGTAATGCAAAAGTCTTTACTGTCACTTTTATACATACATTTATTACTGAACGAAAGCATTCATTTCTTTAAAAAATAAAATAAAACAATAATAGGAATAATAATAATAATAATAATGGCCCCAAACTTTGTAGTGTATGTGCTGCAGTTTTCATTTTTGGCTTTTTTTGGAGGTAAAACAATTAGATGGTTTGTATGTTTTTGATTTGAATCATGCTTTTTACATAAAACAGCGAGTGTAAGTTGATCATTTTTACACTACTCCTGAATTTTTATTTGGCAAAGCCTATTTTTTCTCATATTTTGCACTCCGCGAGTGTTCATTTTGGACCCTGACTTCAACATTTCCAAAACCAACAAAATAACAATCAAGTAACATTCCTCTCTCTCTATTTTTGCTTGTGCGCCAATGTTTACCCTTCTGCCTGCCAAAAGTGGCACAAGGTTTCTGACCCCTCGTTTGTGTTATCTAGATATTACACATCATGCATTCAACAAAGCAGTCTCTTGGTATCAGGATGTAAATTCATGAAATAGCAGGATCTAGTGAAATATTCTCATTGCCAAGGAAGTGCATTGAATGTTCCACAGAAATATGCAAATTTTGCCAGTTAGCCAGTCAGTTGGAATTGGAGTTATGAGTGTCATTAGCCTGGACAGAAGCGACTGCATCAATCATCTAACCCCTGTGCGCTACCAGATACAAGCCCATGCTTGTTTTAAATGCTGTGATCTTTCACACCCTGGCTTAATGAATCTCAATGAGCTCTCACAGTGTGAGTAGAGCTCATGTTGTACACTACAGTAGCTGAGTGAGTGTTACTCCTCCCAAGCATATTATCATCTCAGAGCTAACGAAAAGTCTAATGAGTGTAATAAGAACGGGGAAACGGAGCACAGACAATGCTCATGGGATGACGAGGCTCAACGCTGTGATTTTAACTTTATAATTGCTGTAATTGTTGTGCCTTTGTTTTGTGATGTTTCTAGAATCCAGTCGAGAATTTCGATCTAGACTCAGCTGACCACATAGGACCTTAAGAAGCCGCAATATTGACAGCTGAACCACGTCATACCACGTTCATTTTTATGTCAGTTCCTGTGTAGCGCTTATTAATGACTCCACTGTACATTAATGAGTAATTTTAGATGTCTATGGCAGAAGAATTATAGACTTTATACTGTTACAATAAAGCCCCCCCACACACAACCCCCCTAACTCGACTAATAACTGTCACAGATTGAAACGAAGGCTATAATCAGGTTCCTGTGTTTTAAAAAATGGCCGTCTCAGCGCTGTCACCAGCTAAAGCGTCTGTGATTTCTAAGATTATTGTGTTAGCTGCTCTTTGTTCGCTCTGTATTTTCTCTTTGTCGGATAGGAAAATGCCTAGCTATGCTTCATTTGCTCCAGTTAAAAGAAAGGGAGGAATGAGGGGGATGGAGAAGGACAAAAAAAAGGATAAATGAGATTAACTTCTATGGACGAACAACCTGTATGAAACTATTTACAATAATTATTTACTATTTATTATAAAAGATTACTGTGGTTTTAAAGGATTGTGACAGTGTATTATAAAGGGTTCAGCAGCAGTTAAAGGGCTGGATCATTTCTGAGGGGGTGGAAAGTATATAATTAGTTCTTGCTAAACAATTTACTGGGACGTAATGCAACAGACTTTTTTACTGTATAAACAGCATAAATATTAACTGGGTTTCGTGCACAAATGCTGGAATCACAATCGCAAGTAATGTGCAAAACATATTCAGAATTAGATTTTACTGTATGTTGAACTAAACTAAATATTTTCTTCCTCTGCATGACTGATATTGACATATTTTCTAACAATGTATGCCCTGTTTTTTTTAAATCGTGTTAAATACTTTTATGTTTGATAATTAAATTGACAGACTTCTTGTGAAGTTAATTACATGTTTTAATTGAATGTAATGGTAATTAAGGATTATTTTATGCCAGGCTCACTGTACTGACACATTTCCAGGAATTAATCAGGTTTGTAAACTGAGAGCCATCTGCCAATCCAATAGGCAATCTGTAAAGGTTCAGTTTTAATTCATTTATTTTTTGTTACTGAGATATAAGACTGAGAATAATAACTTGGAAGGCATTCATATGAAGTCAGACGTAACTGCAGATCTGTTATTCCAATTTGTGACATACATTATTGGTTGATGATTAGATTTTAAGATGTGAGTGTGGCATTTAAAAGTAGAGGCAGACAACAGGGATCTTGCAGGGATGAGATATAAGTTTACGATTTAAAAAAGTCTGGCATGCCTCGCCAGAGAGACGTCTACTGTTTTTACTGGAATGTTGTTTTACAGGATTTTGTGAAAAATGAAAATTAAATAAAGACATGCATGAATGTATAGTTTACAATAAAATCAATCAAAAATATTTCATGTTGGTTTCAAGTTTCATGCAGAGAAGGAACTTACATTACTAGAGATCTAGAATCCTCTGCAGAAGTTCTTGTCCCCAGTCTGCTATGTTAAAAAAAAATCATACAATTGTTGCTCTTCTCATGAAATGCATCCTTAACATAAGATAAAAAAAATAATGTCATATTAGGATTTTCTTTTTCAGCCCTGTATGTTAATTTTTATGTTTGATGAGTTTTTCCATTTGTATTTTGCTAGACTTTAGCGTGACCCAATATTTAGTTCTTACTTACTCATAGGATGTAATACTACTCTTGTTGGTTTTTACATTTAAGATCTGTTTGATTTGCCGTCTGAGTGTTTTATTAATGTTTTTTTGTGTATGTGTGTGTGTGTGTGTGTCTCACTAGCCTTCGTAACCCTCCTAAATGGCGACCAGGCACAGGATGCCATCCGAACTCTGCACCAGACATCAGTCCGAGGCCGTGACATCACCGTTCAGCTTCAGCCAACAGACTCTCTCCTGTGTGTCACCAACCTGCCCTACACTGTCACTGCCAGCCAGTTTCAGGAGCTGGTGCGCTCCTATGGCAACATTGAACGCTGTTTCCTGGTGTACAGTGACCTTACGGGCCACTCCAAAGGCTACGGCTTTGTGGAGTACATGAAAAAGGACTCGGCCTCCAGGGCACGATCTGAACTCTTGGGCAAACCGCTGGGCGACCGTGCACTCATGGTGCAGTGGGCTGACGTCAACCAGCTGACCTCTGCTGACCACCTCCACTCCAAGTGCCTATGCGTGGATCGCCTGCCGCTAGACTTTGAAGACTCGGAGGAGCTGGCGCACATTTTTTCAGAAAGCTACAAACCCGTCTTCTGCCAGGTGAGGTGTGAAAAAAAGTAACAGGCCGTTTGCATTTAGGCATTTTACCTCCACCGACATTATTTCATAGAAAGAATTATTTGGTGAAGTAAAGGGGACAGTTGAACAGAGATATGTAAGGCTACTGCGGTCCAACAAAATATATCGGTTGCTTCCACTTGCAGCCTTTAAAGGGATAGTTCCTCCCCAAAATGAGAATTTTGTCAACCTTTAATCACCCTCATGTTTGTTTCAAACTTGTACAACTTTCTTTATTCAGTGGAACACAAAAGGAGAAGTTTAGCGCATTTTTTCTGGCACTGTTTTTCATACAATGAAAGTAATACAATAATGGAAACTGTCATGCTTTAAAAATGACATAAAATCACCCATAAAAGTTTGTGAGGAATTCATTCAGTTTAGAAGAACCAGCTCATTTGACTCATTTATATGGGTATCTGGCCACAATGATTGCGCTGTATGTTTTCAGTCATATAAAAATGGCTTATAAGAGTAGTTTGTTGGGGAATCAGACTAAACTGATTGCGCGGAGCTTTCCTGATTGACTACAAAAATCACTGGTGATAATAATATTTTTTTCGTGTATGTCGTGTATGTTTTGTTTCACTTAAAAGAAAGTGAATCAAAAAGATTTCAAATCAAAAAGATTGTTTGTTCTGAGTCATTTGTTTGGGAATACACTGAGTCATTTAAACATTCAATTAGCCAAAAAGAACTAATGAGTTTTTCAAATTCATTTAAAGAAATGGCTCTTAAGGATCATTCTTTTTAGAATCTAATTGCATGGTATGTTTTTGACTTGCACGAAGATAAACATAAAAATCTTTTTTTCAGAAATAGGACACTGCCGTAATTTGAATTCGGTTAAAAAAACAGTTTACTACAATAGGTTTTTCTGATTTAAGAAAAGAAATGGCTAATGTGAGACTGAACTGTGGTGATTAGTTCAGGAATCAGTCTACACTGGTCACCTCTTTCTTCATTAGCATCATTTTGTTCCAGTATTTTTGGAGCCATTTCTGAACGCAGTTTTCTGTCCCAACCTAGTCATTAGAGAAGTATTGATGCAGAGAAGTACTGAGTTCTGTTACCAGACCTGGTCAGACAAGGACTTGTGTGGAAACCCTACCCAGCCGTTACTTCTGTCTCCACTGTGTTAATAACAGAGAGCTTTTCACCATGCAAACCTTCTCCAGAAATCAATATTGCTCAGGGAAACTGCCTTTAAGTGCTGATGCAGGATACGGTTTCTTCAACCTCCATCCTAATCAAAACCATTAAAGCTAAAGGGCAATACTGACTTCAGATCTACAGTTAGGGCCAACACCAGCCAGCACAAAAAATCAATACGCTACACCCTTTCAATCCCATGAAGCTTTGCAGCAGCGCTAAACCCACATCATCTGTTGGAGTGTTTGAGATGCATCAAGCTCTTAGGACTTTGACCTCAAATTGCATCACAGTGCTCTCAGGCCTCTTTAATACTCGAGCTTTGCTTCAAGAATCAATAATGGAGCTCTCTGAATATTGCCGCCCCCACTACTGTACAGAAATGAGCTAACTCGATGAACTGCACAAGTGATTTAGCTCATTTCTTTGCAGGAGATGCCGGAAAAGAAGATGCAAAATGTTCCTTGTGTCAACAGAAAATATCTCATCAATATTTAGGAGGTTTTTAATGACCTAAAAGCTCCTTTTAAAACTGGATGATGATTGGAAAGCGTAGCTCTAGTAATGTGTTCTCCTAATTGGTTTTTCAACGCAGCTGTTTAGATATATGGAGTTTTTTCAGAGTTTATTCAGTCCTTCTGTTGTAATAGCGACATTTTCAAACCTTTTCAGGTGTTTGATCGCCTTAAAAGTTAACCGAGAACAGCAGACCATTTTACCACCTCAAATTATATAATATGTGTATATAGGAAGAGTTCATTTTTTGCGCATTCCAAGCTGTCAATCAAACTGCAGTTGGGTTGTTTTGATT
The DNA here is from genome assembly GCA_034779775.1 of Enteromius afrohamiltoni. NCBI lineage: Eukaryota > Metazoa > Chordata > Actinopteri > Cypriniformes > Cyprinidae > Enteromius > Enteromius afrohamiltoni. The sequence goes on along the minus strand of JAUYWG010000039.1, from coordinate 10,064,975 downwards.
AAGTAAGGGATAATGTAGAGGCAGCCGGTAGTTATCTTAGAAATAAGCCCCGACAGTGTGATCAGGACCCGACGCGAAGCGCTTATTACACGGCTACTTGCCACATAAGGAAAAAAAGTGGACATGAATATGAATTTGAAACATTTTATTGGCATGTTTGTTTTAAATTAACATTTTCATCCTTCCGCAAAATGATATAGTACCACGTGACTAACATTCAAACGTTAGTAAGAGAATTTATAACATCTACATATGAATATATAATAACGGATGTATTTTAGTTATTTCCAAGTATTAAATTGCACCTTATGTTGTCCAGTGTTTGTCACAAGTGAAAATAGCCTTGTCACCTGATCTGAATACAGAATGATTTTTTCTGTTCAAAAACAACAAAGGCACTTGTCAGCTTTTGCAGCAAAAACTTGAACCTGTTATGCCTTGAAAGTGAAATTCTCCAAAGGAACTCTTCATATTTACCCTTAGATTCACTTTTAAAGTTTTTATAGACTGTTTTGCTAATTTAATTGAAATTCAAATCGACTGCAAATTAACTAGATGTTAAAGGGATACTCCACCCCAAAATGAAAATTTTATCACTAATCACTTAACCCAAGTCATTCTAAAAGCTTAATTCATCTTCGGAACACAATTTAAGATGTTTTGGATGAAAGCCAGGAGGCTTGTGGCTGTCCCATTGACTGCCAAACAATTACCACTGTCAAGGTACGCAGTTCTGTGTTAGACGCAATAAAAAGATACACTGTTCGTACGAATCAAAACATAAATACACATACAGTACATGACGTATCTTTCCATTGTATCTAACACAGAACTGCATACGTACTGCTGTCTATGGTGCTATGATGATATTACGTGCCAAATCACTGGATAAACTGGTTGTTTTTGTTTTCTTTCCATACAAAAAGTATTATTTTAACTTAATACTATTACGGTTGAACCATTGACGGCAGATGGAGCATTCAGACAATTTGTTTCATACTTCTCCGTACCTTGACACAGGGTAATTGTTTGGCAGTCAATGATACAGTCACAAGCCTCCCGGTTTTCATCCAAAATATCTTAAATTATGTTCTGAAGACATGAGGAAGAACATGAGGGTAAGTGATCAATGACAAAGGTTTGGGGTGGAGTAACCTTTGATCTGCTGTTCACTATTTCTGAAGTTTGACTACACAACCTGCATCCACTAATGCATAGATGACAAAAGTGAAGCGAGACAACAGCAAAATTAGATCACAAATTAATGTTAACTGTTGTTTAACTAATTGTTATGAGTATATTAACCAATTAATTTTTGCCAATTAATTTTTAGTCAAATTACTCAGTAGTTGTGCTTCTGTAAATTTTATTTATTTGTAAAACACTTAAATCTTTATATCTTACTTAATATCTCCTTTGTGTTCCTTGAACGAAAGTCATACTGACATGAGGGTGCATAAATGACTTTTATTGGCTTAAAGTCAAATTATCTTGATCACAGTTCTCATTTAGAGTTATGACTAGGTCATGGTTGACTCTCCACACATGATGCAGAAGTGTTTTTTCTCAAAACTAAGATGGTGTGATATGAAATGACAAAACTCTTGAGTTTAGTTGACAGGAAATGTCGGCTCCAATAGATGCGTTTGAAATGTATCTTTTTTTTCTCTCTCACATCTCACCTCCCACCTTATCACTCATTCATCTTGCAGTCCCCCTCCCTTCTGTCAACTCTTCCTTTTGCCTTTTTTTTGTTGAGAAAGACAGCAGCAGTTAAGTTATTAGATGACTCAGCTCGTCTATGATGGGCATATTCTGACCCTGGCACATATGATGGTCTTATACACACAAAGACTGACAGCTGGACGCGCATGTGCATATATTTAGGTGAATGTGATTAATCGCAAATGTGGAGAGTTTTAATTTTGTTGTTGCTGCTTTCTTTATCTATTATTTCCCCTCTCTCTCTTTGTCTGCTCTCTGTTTGTCTCTGTGTTTTTTATTTGTGTTTCCTTTCGGCTGATATGAAGGTCAACTCATCTGCTGACCTGTGAGCTGACACTTTCAGTAGATTTTGAAGGCTGTCAAAACACACCCAC
>JAUYWG010000039.1:10042225-10062776 GCA_034779775.1 Enteromius afrohamiltoni | reverse complement strand
TCTAAAGATGGAATATATATATATATATATATATATATATATATATATATATATAAAATAAGTGAAATAAGTAACTATGGATGTTTAATGTAAAACAGATAAAGTGATATGCTTTATAATGCTGCAGCATTATTAATGAAAATGTATACACCCATTTAGATGTCTGGATTGACATGCTTTTAAACTGATCTTTTATTATTTTGCTGTACATGCATTTTTGCCCTGCTTTTGTTTTTGTTATATCACTTTGGGTTGATGCTTGCATGTTGAGTGCATGTATATATCTCTAATTTTTTAGGTTTGTTTATTATTCTTATAGGTTGTGATGTTTCACCTAGGTATAATTCTGTCTAAAAATTCTGTCTAATTTGCAAATTCAATTTGTCTGTTTAGACCAGTGTGGTTAAACTGTTGAGATCTCTCTTTTTTAAGTTATCTCTTTTTTCAGTTTTCCTCTAATTTTTCAAGTTTTATCTACTATTTCATTTAAGTTATTGTATTTAATAGCTTTAGTTTTGGTTAACAGTAACAACACTGGCTTATTATACTAATGCAGAACAAAACGGCACACTGGCCGGATAAAAAATAATTTCACTTCTCGTTTTTTTTTTGACACCTGGTTGTGACAGGGAGGAAAGGATGCTGCTATATTGTAGGGGTGTCTTCGAATATTCGACGATCTGATGCTTCGATAGGAGGAGCCTGATCTCTCAGTCTTATACCATTAGGCTTTATGGGGGTGCTCAATGTCTGATTTAAACTACCAGTTTTATTAATGTACATGATACATCCAATATGTTAATATACATCCTATTAAAATAATGCTTTAAATAAGAATCTGAAAAGAAAGAAGCTTTAAATAAATATTTTATCCTGCGTGGAATAAATCCACCCCTATAGATTTAAGTTTAGCTTAATTTTCCATAATCCATGACTGACAGAGGTGCATTTTGGCGGCAGGGATTTAAATCTTTAACAAGACTCCAATTGAGTGACTGAATTTTTTTATCAGGTAGGGTACAAGTAATTTCAAAACATTACAGCTCGTTTATATTTATAGTGTATATTTTTTATATTGTATACGAGGCATTTGGTTGAGTTATGCTGCAGTAATGCCCATATTTCTTCCGCACAACAAATTCTGAATCATATACATAACATTATAATGAGAACACTATTATAATCAAACGCTGTGAATTTATAGCTCAGCCGAAACATAAAACATAATTTACTACATTTGTATATGCGAGGCATCAGTTACACATTTCCTCTTTATTTTGCCCCACCCCCAAATGTATAATTCGGCTATCAGTCAACTATTGGCAAGATTTAAAAATTTAAATTCGACTGTGAAAATCTAGATGAGGATGGAGAGCCTTGCTATGGATTCTTATCGAAACAATCTGTGAGTGTGAATGAATCCTCATTCAAGTCATTCAGGCCAGCTTTATTCACAGATATTAATAAAAGATATAGACACAAAAATTTAGTTCACTATTGTTATTGCTTATGCTTGTCATCAACCTTTCATCCAATGTTTTACTTAATAACTCAACACATGCAATTTATTGGCTTTGGTAATTTCTAATCCATTAAGCCTTGGAACCAGAATATCATACAGACTTGATGGTGTCTTGGGTCCCTGTTCAGAGACCCCTGGGAGCCATATCTAAGTTAGAGTCTTGAGATTTGGGGCAGTTTAAAGATATTCCTGGGGGTCCTAGAGATGGTTTTGTATGGACAAACACTTTAAAAAAATAATAATATGTTACTTGATCTTATACCAAGTTACATAAAGCTGAATTTTTTCGTACTTCACTACTGCCTTGACATTATTCTTTCATTCATGCTTCCTAGCACCCCCCTTTTCTCCTAATCCCTCTGGGGTCTTTCTGTCGCTCTCAAAGGTCAGCCATTTATAAGAGGAAATAGAACATGTCCGAACCAGAGGGAAAACACCATGCAGACGTCCAGATACAATATTTGCTTTTGATGGAGTACTTTATGGTTTACTTTATACTGTTTGTGTGTGTTTAAATGGAGCTGGTTGTTGTATTGATTTCTCTGGCCTGAGGTCAGTAATGGCTGGCACATCTGAACATCTCAGTGGGTGTAGTCTCAGCCTCAGACATCACACCCACGGACTGTTGGGAAAAGGGGAAACACTTCAGGAATTTCAAAGTCATAATCTGATTGGTTGAATTCTACACAGTTTCTGAGAGATTTGTGAGTCACGACTCCAAACCCTATCAGAGAACAAAGCAATCTCATGATCTATTGACATTATTGAATTACTATTTTATAAGTTCTACGCTGATCTGTTATTGTAGGAACATTGACTTTACATTTTCATGTCCCTATACATGATGCTGAGCAAAATAAAGTGTGATTGGCTGTTCTACATGTCTATCAGATGGCTTACAGGCGGTTCTTGGCCAGTGAAAGTTGTCAGCATCCATATATACAGACACCTGACCACTCTCTCCTTCCTACATAGTGAAGTTTTAAGGCCTACTCTAGCACAGGAAACTCATGGAGTGTCATTATTTTGTTATATTTGTGTTAAGTGCCCTGCAGAATCCTTGACAGAATCAGTTCGGGCCAAGAGAGAGCAGTTTACCATTTGCGCAGCTCAGCAGGTTTACTGAAATTATTTTCTACTCAAATTTGTCATATAGAAGCCTGTCATCATATACATACAAACAAATCTGCTTCCTGTTTGATTTTGCTAGTTTTGTGTGTGTGTGGCATTTTTGGCTGTGATAAGAGCCCTGGGTGGTGACATATTTTCTTTATTCTATTCCTCTAAATATCTTTATTTTCATATTCCATCTCTCTATTTTACTGTTTTATTTTTTAAACAAGTGATGTAACAAGCTTATCTGGGGCTGTTTGTTTGTGTGTGTGTGTGTGTGTGTGTGTGACCAAGAGTCTGAATAGGTGAATAGGTGGCCGTTTTTAAAGCATGAAACAGAGGAAGCCCTGAAGAAAAATCACAAATGTAATCTTTTTAATATGATATTTTTCCAAAACATTTTTCCTGGACAGAAATGTGACTAAATGTTTCCTGCTTCTTAGAATTTTCTAAATTTCACATTTATGCTACTATTCAAAAGATTTTAAAAAGAAATTATACTTTTATTCAGAAAGGATGCATTAAATTGTATTTGAAATTGAATTAAAGTGTTATTGAATTGAATTTAAAGTTAAAGTTATTTCTTTAAATAAATGCTGTTCTTTTTATGTATCTATGTATCTACAGTATCTATATAACTTATCTGTTAATACAAAACTAAAACATATTTCCACAAAAATATTATGCAGAACAGCTGTTTTCAGTATAATAACAATAATAATAATAATAGGAAATGTTTTGGGAGCATCAAATCAGCATCTTAAAATTATTTCTGAACAAACATAACACTGAATACTGTAGTAATGACTACTGAGAATTCAGGTTACCCTTTCAGTCGAATCACTTCGATGTTACATATGGAAACTCGCCAGAGAAACCAATTGCCTTTGAGCTTTATACAAAAGGCCAATGAATATTGGTGTGCATTTGATTGCACTTAAGTGCACCTTATTACTGCGTGAGTATAAAAGGGCACGAGTGGAATGCACATGCAGATTTTCGTTTCAGAGCCTTTGCCTTCTGGGCTATCTAGGAGACCCCCTCAGCGAGTTCGGGAAAATGATAGAGGAAGCATCCTACCTTTAAAGAGTTCCTGCGATCGTGCTCTCTCATCTGACAGCGGTTCTCTGGCCGGCTGTCAGAGAATCCTGTGGGCTTTTAGCCTTTTTAAAGGCAGGTGTGCCAGTCATCTTGCAAATCAGACCTCTGAGTGAGCCGAGTTGGTGCAATAGGTCTTCCCTGGGCAACCAGGAAAAGAGCAAATTTTACAGTGGTTGGTGAAAACGTTCTACGGAATGTCGATCCGAGTGTCTGCCCCACCCGCGGTGGATACCAAACTGTCGGCTTTGCTCCTTCGCGCCGCTGTAGGAATCGGTTTAGAGGTGCCACTTGATTGGTTTCTGGGAGCTAGAGATGCGGCCCCGCCGCGCTCTCTCCCAGTGCCATTCTTCCTGGAAGTTCATGAAGAGCTTACCAGATCGTGGCGAGCCCATTACTCGTCACGCCTGTGCCCAGGCTCTTCGCCCCTCACCACTGTCGATGGTGGTGCAGCCAGGCCGCCTGCTGCTCAGGGACCGGCCTATGACACCCGGAGGGGCGGGGAGCGTTCCTGACATAGGCAGCCCGGAGGAGCTGAGGAATACATCGATAACATCTCCTTCTGAGCTTCTGTGTATACGGAAAGAGCAAGTCTTAACAAGTTTCTTAACACCTCCGGGCCCAGTGCCCAGATGTTCCCATCTGACCCAAATGTTTTTTGTTTTCTCAGATGCAGACAAAGGCAACACTTCTCCAGCGCGGGATCCAGGGAGGCAGGTAAACGCTGCTCAATGTGGCCAGACTCACAGTCCCTGCCCCTATCCCCCTACAGGCTGCCCCACTGCTGGCATGGTGGTCAATGTCCCTTGATTCCCCCAGCGACTCGTTGGGAAGCCCGCATTGCGCTTCTCAGCCCCTCGTGGTGGTTGATACGGACGGTACTCCTCGGCTATGCGATTCAGTTCGCCAGGTGCTTGCACCGCGGCATTCGCTACACTCAGTCCGTCCAAACAGAGATGCTGTCGTTCTCGTGCAAAGGTTGTTGTCCTACTGGCGAAGGACACAATCAAGCCTGTCCCTCCAGCTGAGTTGTGGTCAGGGTTTTACAGCCCTCCATCATGCCCAGAAAGAGCAGTGGGTTGAGACCCATTCTGAACCACAAGCTTTGAACCGGTTCCTTCCTAGTGACAATACGAGGACGAACTGAGGACGCAGGCTTTTATGCTTCGATTTGCCTCGACCCAGACCCCTTTCAATAAAGCTGGTTTAGTTCGAGGATCGAGCATATCAGTACAACACCCTGTGGCCTGTCCCTCTCAAAAACTGTTCTCTCCCCGCTGAAGCGGCAGAGGGACATCCGCATCCTACCAGCTATCTCGGCGACTGGCTGATAATGGCTCACTTGTGGGATTTCTTGTACAAAGAAGCGCAGGGACATAGTGCTTGGGCACTTTAGCCTTCAGGGTCTTCAGGTCGACCGAGTAAAGAGTAAACTCTCCCCGAAAAATAAAAGGGAGAAGATGGATCTCTTTTTCTCGGTATGGAGCTGGACTCGATCGCTCTGCCCACCTCGCACCGAGCGTGCAGGTTACGCTGAACAGCCTAGATATGTCAAGCATAGTGCTCCCTGTCACAACTCGCCCGCCATCAGCTCCTGTGGAGTCAAGCGAAAAAAAGAAAAAAAACGCTGCACGCTGTTCATATTCCAGGGCTCTCAACCATGGAGCCAAAAAAGCAGCTCACGACAGTCCACCATCCCTGGAGAATAGCGCCTCCACCCCCAGGTAGTCCAGCTGATATGGAGAACTCCGGTGAGGCCAGGACACATTTCTTCGCCTTCCCTGAGTCTGCCCATTGCCTGCTGTTTTCCCTCACTCTGCGGGGATGCACTCGCACAGCTGGTCTCCGGGACTTAAGTACGCCTTCCCCAGTGAGCCTCCTTGCACAGATGTGTAAGTTCAAGGAGGACGAGGAACAGATCCTCGCGGCAGCCCCTTCCTGGAAATCCCCTGAAGGAAACTTCTTCTCAGGGGATTGAGCACCTTGGTACCCGCATCCCACAGGATGTGACAGACTTCTCCGGCATTTCAGTGCTGTCATAGAGATCATCTCCTAAGCGGGAAGCCCCCTCTATAAGGCTGGCTTACACTCCAAGGTGAGTCTGTTGTAGACTAATGCTCCTCTAGCGAAAGAGAGGACCCTCAGAGAAGCAACGATTGCAGTTGTGCTTTCTTTCCTGCAAGAGAAGTTGATGCGCCGGCTGTCCCCTTCTTCTTTCAAAGTGTATGTTGCTGTCGTAGCCACATTTCACAATGCAGTGGAGGCCGCGCCCCTGTATAAGCACCTACTCATTGCTCGGTTTCCTAGAGGTGCACGTCGGGTTGATGAAAAAAGAAATATCCCAGAGACCACATCTCTCACCCTCTTGGGATCTTGCTGTTGCCCTACATGACCTGCAGCACGCCCCCTTCGAGCCCCTTCAGGAAGCAGATATAGAACAAATATGTCTGGTGCTGAAGGACAGCGCCTTCCAGAGGATAGGAGACCCAAAAACCGTCTCTGTCTACATAGAGTGCCTTGAGCTTGGTCCAGCTGAAAACCCGGCCAGCTGTTCCCAGGGTTCCTACTGTGTCTTCGCGATTAGGTAGGAACCTGCAAGCTCTGCCCCGGGAGGAGACAGACACAGCCTTGAGTTGCTTGTCCTGTACGCGCTTTGAGAAAGCGCCGCTACACTGACCGCACTCGGAGCGTCAGAACACTTCAGCAGCTCGGATTGTGCTATTGCAGACAGCAGAAAGGGTATGCTGTCTCCAAACAGAGGTTGGCTCATTGGGTGGTTAAAGCCATTCCCCTTATACCAGGGAAGCCTTGCCTTTAGGACTGGGATTTCACTTAGAGTGTGTTGCTTCGTACATATGTAACGTCGAAGTGATTTGACTGAAAGGGTAACGTCTAGGTTACAAATGTAACCCACGTTCCCTGAAGGAGGGAACGGAGACGTTACACTTTCTCCTGCAACGTCTCTGAGGTCGCGCTGACGCCGGCTTGGCTCTTCAGCGAAAATGTGAAAATTCTGCATGTGCATTCCACTCGTGTGCCCTCTTATACTCATGCAGTAATGAGGTGCACCTGAGCGCAATCAAATGCACGCCAATATTCATTGGCCTTTTGTATAAAGCTCAAAGGCAATTGGTCTCTCTGGCGAGTTCCCATATGTAACGTCTTTGTTCCCTCCTTCAGGGAACGTGAGTTACGTTCCTAACCTAGACGTTTGTGATAACAGGAATACATTTCTTTTTTTAAAAATATATAAAATACATTTCAGCAAAAATTGAGCGGTAGTGTATCTCACCTGGGAGCTCTCAGCAGCAGATATTTCATTTTCAGGGGATGTGCAATGTACATGTTATTGACTAAGATTTTTGACTTGAGAATTTTAAAGATGTATTACATTGGCCAATAATAGATACTTGATTACTGATTTAATGGTAGAACTAATTTACAGAAAATATAATTCTTTAAAAGCTTTTAAAAGCCAAATTTGTTGAAGCATACTGTAAAGATTTCATTCCTATATAAGAGTAAATCATCCGTTGAAACATTTGTGAACTGTCAATTTCTTTCAAGAACAAATGATCTGCATAAGTGCACATTAATTCAATATCTCTGAGTTTGTATGGCAATGATCGTCTCATTTGTTTTTTTTTTTATTGTATTCTCCTAAATTTATTTGGGCATCAAAAACAATCAAACACAGAGAAACTGAATTTGGTGGGATGGAGCCACCTGCTACTCAAGCAATTACACACCCATTCAACTCTAGGTGCCGCTTTAATAAGTTAATTTACATTTTCACAAATAACTTCTGGTATCTTCTGGTATAAGTCTGGTATCAAAAACTCCCACAGGATTTGTTCTTTCATGTTTGACAATTTTAATCATATACGGCATTGATGTTTTCTGATCTCAGCTCTATTAGTTCTAAGGAATTTTATGTAAAATATCTGAGTTTTTTTAAATGAAACATTTAAAATTTTAACATCTGACATATTAAATGAAAGATAACTGAAAACTGCTGAGCCACAGGAGCCACAGGAGAGCAGTAAAATGTTCCTCTGGGAAGGTAGATTGTGGAAATGGTCTGCATTCACTGTAGTGTTTAAACGGACACACACACGCACACACAAATGTTTGACACTCTTCCAAATGACGAATGCTTTTCCTTCTCTATATTTAGACTTTTACATACGCTGTTCTGACTGCATTATAACTGGCACAGATAAGCCCGGGTTCCTCCGAGACACACCGCACCACTTATTACTGCCAAGGACGTACGACGTGTGTGTGTGTGTGAGAGAGACAGTGTGAAAGAAATATCCAGGCCACTCTAGTACACATTACAGATTCATGGTTTCCTTCGTTCTCACTGGCATGTATGTATTCATGTCTGTGCATATGTACATGTATAAGGTCCCGCTTTAAATCTGACTGTGATTCCTTTTTGCTGCTATCATCCTTTATGTCCGTTCTTTCTGTCTGTCCTCTAATCAGCCCGTCTTCATCTCACATTCTCTCAACATCCTGTCTCTTTTTCTGCACTCCTTATTTTCCATCTTCTTTGCTGTCACTAGGACATTATCTGTTCATTCATTCACTCACTCACTCTCCAGAGCTCTCTCTCTCTCTCTCTCTCTCTCTCTCTCTCTCTCTCAGTCTCTCTTTCCTTCTATCTGTGTTCCCTCAGGAGTCCCATTTCCAACAGAGTAACTGCCAATAGCTGATCAGTTTCTCCCACCCCCTCACTTTATATAGTCCCTCGATTCAACCTTCATCCTTTCTTTCTTCATCTCTTTCTTTCTCTCAGGCAGTGTAAAGGCTGTGCATCAGTGTTTACTGCGCTGTTTTTCAGGAATTGTGAACTTGTGAGTTGTATGCAAAGAAAAAGAAACTAGGCAGCACAAAATATAGGCTTATATTATATGTTGAATTGATTTCTAATTTCTAAATGAACCAATTGGGAAAAAAAGAAGTGCACAAAATATATAAGTCTGGATCAAGCACAGTCACTGTTCTGATTCACAGACTGAACTCATCGAAAAAGACTGAGCTGCACAAAATATATGATAGAATACGTTTAAAGAATGTTTAATTGATTTGACCTTGCTTGACGATAAGAAAAAAACTATTATATTCAAGTTTATTTGTATAGTGCTAAGTCGTTGCATAGCAGCTTTGCATGAAATTAAGTTTCTACAATATCCCCCGGTTTCACAGATAAGGCTTAAGCCTAGTCCTAGACTAAATGTAAAACTGAACTGTTTTAGCTGAAAGAAGCTTGCACTGACTGATATGAAAGATGTCAATGCCTTTGTTTTGTCTTTAGATGCACCCCAGTAATGCTTTTTTCTAAGGCTCGTTTAAGAAAATTACTTAAAGGGTTAGTTCAACCAAAAATTAAAATTCTGTCGTTAATTACTCACCTTCATGTCGTTCCAAACCCATAAGACTTTTGTTTATCTTTGGAATACAAATTAAGATATTTTTGATGATATCAGAGAGCCATCTGTCCCTCCATAGACAGCAATATAACTGAAATGATCCCAGATCAAGAAACACGGTAAAAACACAGGTAAAATGTAATTGTGACATCAGTGGATCCACTGTTTCTGTTTTGCGATGCTACAAGAATACTTTTTTTTTTTTTTGCGCAAAGAAAACAAAATTAACATCATATACTCATACATTTTTATCCTATGACTTAAGTCTTCCACTATTTTAGAGAACATCTCTAGAGATACCTAGAGAACTCTAGGCATGAACAGCCACAGATTACGTACATGTGCATTCTTCCACCCGGATGTAAACAAGATTGATTATGTCAAATACGTTAAAGCTTGCAAATGTGGTGCGTTGAGACACTCTCTAAAATGGTGGAAAACGTAAGTCACAGGAGAAGAGTAAATTATGTTATTTTTGTTTTATTTGTGCAAAAAAAGTATTCAAGTAAATGATAAGTAAAGTTATTGTCTCCCAAAATAAAGAATCGACTATACAGTCTCACTTCTGTGATGGCTAAATGTTTTGCAGCAATTACAGCAGCATCTCTAGTGTCAATATATTTCCTGAGAACTTCGACACTACTGTTATTCTATGCCTTCTGTAAATGTTAGCCAGAATCTTTTTCTTTTAATGTAAAATAGATTTCCACAAAATAGATTTTGTTTTCCCACACCCCAAATTTGCTTGTTGGGGTTAAGGTCCGGACTTTGAGGAGGCCATCATTTTCAATGGTCCAGCAAATTTGTTCCGCCACTGGCAGTTTTGGCAATAGTCCGTTTTATGGGTATTGTAATGGCCAAGTCAACAAAAACAACTGAAACCTCTTAAATATGCCAAGTGTTCTAACAGTTTTGGCCACCACTGTACTTTAGCAACACTAAAATAAGTCAATAAGTTATTTGAATTTATTTTAAAGAAACAGTTTATAAACAACAAAACATTTGATTAACGTGATTCTTTTAATGAAGTTTGTAAATCAGTCTGAATTAAGCAGTCATGATTCTGAATCATGGACTGAATTTACTAAATTTGAGGTCAGTATTAGAGCATGATCTAGACTATCTTAGAGCCAGGGAACAAATGTAGCTTAAAGCCGAACAAGATGAAGGAGTGGTTAAAAGTCAGAGGATCAGTTCTTTCCACTGATGAATCCCTGGCAGTTGGTAGAGATGTTTTGATGAGGCGTCGATGGACTCTCTTGAGGCCAGTTCAACGAAATCACGCACATAGATGAAAGTCAACACCTCACAACACATCTGGAGAGTGTGTGTGTGTGTTTACTCAAGCTCACCTTGATTCCTTGTGTGTTTCCTCACAAGGACTGTGAGATTCAAAAGCTCTGCCTGGTAATTGTGCTGGGAATTAGAGAGTCTTTAGCATATTTGCAAGTAGGCTTGTGTGCAAGTTTTTTGATGGTGAATGACTTTTGAAGCACGCTTGTTTGTTAGGTGATTTAATGTGTCCGGGGTATAGTGGTCCTAAATATTTTGTTACCTAATGCAGTGAAGTTCATATATCTGTAGTTTTTGTGGGGCAGTGCATGTTGGAGATGTTGTGTTTAAAAAAAAAATATTAAAACAAAGCCAGATTTCTCTTCAGCCCAACCAGACTCTTGGAAAGAACTATAAACAAGGAACTTACTCTCCTGCTGGAACACAGAACATTCTTCCACTGATAAGAGTCTAGTTTTAGAACTGGATTAATAAAAGCATGAAATAACGACATCTCTGTTCCTGACATGAAGCTACTGTAGTAAGCCACAATACTTCTCACTTACTCAGCAAAGATGAAATGCTGTGGTATGCTGCTTGGTTTACTCAGTTATGAGAACACTTAGTGTTTTTGCATAGTAATTACTTTTTTTCCTAAATGGCTTCTCAGTAGTTTCTAGAAAACAAAGTATGATATTTGTATGCCAAAAAGTAGAAACTCAAGAACACAAGTTTGACAACTTAAGAATATAAAGAGTGTGGATGAGCTGAAATAGCACATATACAGTCAAACCAAAATTTACTTATTATCAGTAGTATTATTAAAAAAAATAATGAGCATCAAAAAAAACAGATGAAAAAAATGTTTTTGAAAATTCTCAGATGTCTGGATGTTTGGACCCCACAGTATCAATAAACAGAACTCTTCATGTTTGCCACAAGGAAAAATACTCAATAATTAAACCTCAATTTCTATCCTAATATCAAAGTAGTGCTTAATATGCAATGGGGGTTTTATTTCTCATGTCAGAATGTCAACAATCATTAACCACATCCTTTAGCTGCAGGCAACTCACAAATCAACTCCAGAAAACACAGATCAGTGGCTTCCTTTAGGCTCTGCACAGTCCAGTGGAGCTCATATCTACAGATAAATTCCGCTTCCATTATTTAGGATGCATCCAGTTGAGAATTTTAATGAAAATGAATGAAATTTTTTGGTTTTATAAAATAATCATGCCTCGCAAGAGCTGAGAGAAAATTGGATTGTAATGATGTACCACGATCACACGCCTTTGGCAAGATTTGTTGATCTTCAAAAACTCTGTGTGTTGCAGCTGGCTCAGGATGAGGGAAGTCCAGTGCGGGGTTTCGCTGTGGTGGAGTACGAGACGGCGGAGCAGGCTGAAGCCGTGCTGCTGGAGATGGACAGACAGCTGATCCAGGGTCAGGAGATACGTCTGTCCCTCTGTCCTCCGGGAACCTCTGGACGCAGCACTCTCGCCGCCCTCATCGCAGCTCAGGGAGTGGTGAGTGACTTGCAAGCTCACAAGGGACCGCTCACATTCTCTTTATCGCCACGTAGCAAGCACAGGGAGTTTTCTCACATATTCATCCAGAAGCATTAACGCACACACGTGCATGTGTGAAACAGCAGTGGTGACAGTTTAATTACAGTATTCATACTAACCCTGCTGTTTCAGACATCTCCAGATCTCCGCTGCATTTCCGAGGCCTGAAATAAACCGCAGGGCTATTTTCATCATGCTGGACAGATCCACATACACCAGCAGCCTGTCCTGGAGACACTGTCAGTGGTGTCGAGCATTAACTGATATTCTCCCAAACACAGCTTTTGCTTCAGGGCTCAGATTGTCTTGTTTTGAGTATTTGGTTTCTAAACGTGTCTTTAATTATTTGGTTCCATGCCCTCGGCGTACAATAATTCAGTAAATATCACACATTGTGGTCGGCACAAACCATGTTTATTCTTGCTGCAGGTGAATCTGTGTTTAATGCAGTCTGGTTCACATTTTCTTGAGATCTTCTGGTAAGATAAAGTTAAGCGTATTATTTGGCTTGCTATCCATGACGGAGAGCTAATAAATGAAGACTTTGTTTGAGCTCAAAATTCCTTCCTTGGGCTTCTTAACAAAGGTTTGAAATCAATTCATATCTTGTGCCATATAATATTTAATACATTACCATTCATACATATAGAATGTTTGTTTTTAAGTATTTTATGCTTATCTGTGCTGTTTTTATTTGATAATACAAAACATAATACAGTAATATTGTGAAATATAATTACTACTCAAACTAATAAAATGTATTTCTGTGATGGCTGATCTTTTTTTCAGTATTCAGTATCACATAATTCTTTATAAATCATTTTAATATGCATATTGTTAATCAAGAAACATGTCTTATTATTATCAGTGTTAATAACAGTTTGTGTGTGTGTGGGGGCCATGAGAAATTTTTCAACATGACGAGAAAGTTCAAAATAATAGTTTTTTATATATATATATTTTGTAATATTTATATTTTGTAGCAATATAAAAGTCTTTACTTCCACTTGATGAATTTTTGCTAAATGAAATTATACATTTTATTATTAAAACTATATGCAACACAAAATTTGATACGGAAATACTCATTTTGGTTGGGCACACAGCCTTGTTCTTTCATGTTTAAAACAGTGGTTCTCACTGAGGTTTTGTTGAAGCATATTTTTTTCTTTTCAAATTCAAGATTTAATTCTGCAGACAGATGCAGTATATTGTCGGCAGAGCTGGATGTTTCATTTGAACGTTAATTGATTTCATTGTTCAACATTCAGCTTATGCTTATGGAGGATAATAAAATATCTGACTACCAGTTCTTAAAGGTCTTTTAAAGGTGGAATATGTTTATAGACCCTCTGAAACATGGACACAAATGTTCTTGCATTGGCATTTGTTCTATTGAAACAGGAAAATGGAACTTCTTTTTTATCAAATGTACATGCTTACTGGTAATTTTGTAAACTTTTAAGAGAACAAAACATAAAAGACCTCAAAGTTGACAGACCTGAAAGCCATAAAAGTGTGCAATTTAATTTCATAGAGTTTAGTACAGTGCTTTATGTCTCTACTTGTTCTCTCTTGCCTCTCTCTTTCTCTCTCACTTTCTATCTCTCTCTTACTTCCCCTTTTCCAACAAAAAGTATCAAGCCAAATAGAGCAAATGCAAGCTGACATTTCTCAGGAAGTCCACCCCTCTGAGCCACTCTGTCTGTATCTGAGACACGCCTACCCACTCATCCACAGACTGTGAGGGCACAAGCTTCCCCTTAGTCTGACGGCCGTTGCACTTGTGTGTGAGTGTAGTCATGTAATTTTAGCACTGCTTGGGGACTAGCAGGTGTCTGCAATTGTCTTGTTCACTAGTTAGTACTCTGGGAGCTTATACAGTACACATAACAGCCAAAGATAAGTGCCTACTTGTTCATTTAATCAGTCATTTTCAAAGCTGTGCCTCAGTTATTGTCACATGAAGGTCAATACAGAGGTGGTTTAGAGTTCTAATAGCAGTTAGGGAACTTTAAAATAATCACCCCAATAAAATTGAAAACTTAAATTTAGTTGCTGCCTTATTATGTGTAACTAAAATCAAATTGATCCAGGTTACAGCGATTGATTGAACACTTGAAATTTATAGTTGGCTAAAATCTGATGAGTTTAGTTACAGTTTAATGCATTTATTACGCATTTCTCTAAAAATGTCATTCTCATTATGCTTGACATTACGGTTTTATGATTTAATTGCTGTGACTCACAATGTAGCATTATAAAATTAAATATAACCACTTCTCATAAAAAATTTGAACAAACTAACTAACAGTGGAAAAAAATGTCATGTTATTAGGGATTTTTTATTTTATGTAGATTAAATAAATATTTGAATTGTTTGTTCTTGTTTATTACTTATTACATTATAGTTACATAGCATTTTTTATGTTTAAACATTGTGTAATTACTTTTAAAATAATAAAAAGTATAATTTAAACAAATATTATTATATATTAGTAATATATTTATGGAATTTATAATTCATTTATTATATTATAAACTTACTATATTATAGGTTCTAAATTATAATCAAGATTATAAATAGTTTTTAATTGTAAATAATTTATAAAATGTGATTTTAAAACTACAGTTTTAACTAAAACAAAAATGGTGAAATATATTTATTTATTTATTATATTTTCAATTTTTCATGTGCCATTTGAGTGTATTATACCTGTACTTATATTTTTAGTACTCTCTAATATTAATGTCTGTACTTTCAATGCATTTGGGTTTGTTTTTTTTAAACAACAGAGAAACCACACAAAAAAATCATATTACTTACCAAATTTTAGTAAATAGATATTTCCTAGTCATTTTCATTCTTAATTAAAATATATTATTGGTAAACGCTTCTGTTACTTTCACTGCTGTTTTTATCATTTTGTCCTATTTTTCATATAAATGCAGAACATTTAGAGCTTCTCCAGTGCTGCGGTACAGTAATCACTTAACATTTTCCTGTAATGATGCTGGCAACCACTTATTATACAGAACATTTCACGTAACATTTAATGTTTTTACTTATATGCATGATTTAGTGCTAATCCAAATGACACGTGAAGACACCTCAGTATCTGTATCAGTGCATGCCTGCTTATTTTATATTGATACATATTAATGAGCAAGGAATTAGTGCTTTTATGTGATCCTGTGATCATTTATTAGACAAAACCAGATGTTTCACTTTTTTGTAGATTCTACAGAGTCTCTCAGCTGTAGTTTATGGCTCACATCAGAAGCAGAGCTCTCTCCTAATCTATCTCTGAAGCTCTGGGCATAATGGGGCACGGCCCCGCTTTTGTCATTCTCATGAAAAGAAAGGCCAACTGTCTCTCCAGTCCCTCTCCCCAAATCCATCCATCTGCTGCTTCACCCAGGGCCATCACCACCACGTTCCCCTGATTCTTAAATTATTACGTCTATGTCTCCTTATTCCTAAATATGTGGTTACATCCTTGACTTCACCCTTTCTAGTATGAAAGCAGCACAGTGTGTATGTGCACAAGTGGAGATGTCTGTCTGTGTGGGTGGGGGAGTAGTAGTCAGCAGATGGAGTTGGAGTGTGTTTGGGACGGATCTACACCTCTAGCAGACATCGGAGATCTAATCAGGGGTTCCGCATGTCTGCCAGTGTCTCCCCCATGCCAATAAATACACACACTCACACACACTCACTCACCACTGGGACATAAACATCCCAGATAAACATTTGACAAGACTTGAAGGAAGCTCTGAAAAAAAAGCTTAACCCTATGAAGCATACTGTATCAATGCATTTCTGTGGCATTTAAATTACTTACAAACTTTTGTACATAGTCTATAAGAAGCCCATCCACACACACACACACACACACTAAAAACTGAGCTTGTATATTAAAACAAGCCATTTAAAAATCACCTTACTGAGACATATAATTGGCAGAGTTTACTATATATATATATATTTGACTGTATAAATATTAGCAACTGCACCAAATTACATATTTATGCATAATGCATTGACATTTTCTGAATATTTTATTTTATTGTTTATGTCAGGCTTTACAGGGTTAATCTGTTTTTTTATTTATTTAATAATTAAATTGTAAACATCCAGAATAATTATTTAGTAAGCCATTTATTTGATGCACAATATATAGATATGTAGGATTTAGAAGTTCTAGAAGTTTTTTTCTGGGGAAAACATATGTGAGTTTTAAGCTTTGTGCAGTCTTTCTTCTTTCTTCTATAGACCATGGAAAAAGAATCAATGAATAGAGTCTGAAGCTTTCAAGCTTCAAAGATGAGGCAAAAGCTACAGAAATGTATCATGAAAATATATTATACTACATTCTAAAATATCTGGGATAGATGCAAAGATTTACTAAAGATTTGAGTAAAAACTTCAGTCTGTTCTCTTGAAGTTGCTTTGAATTGAGATATGATACACAAGTTGTATAAAAAGCTTTTTTTGTGATAGATTTTGTAAGCTTGATCACACAAGTTATCATTCACTTAAATTATATTGAAAAACTAAATGAAAAAGGATTAAGAATTTTCTTAATGCATGCATTTTTGATTCCCAAGTAAATTATTTAAATATATATATATAATCATATTTGTTTAGATATGTTTTGTATTTAGAATGAATTAATGAATTCATGTTTTTTTTTCTTTTGTTGTGTGTGTGCTCCTTTAGATGTTGAGCAATAAGAAAGGTTTACTGCCTGAACCCAATCTCGCCCAGTTCCTCAACAGTATGACCAATCCTGCTGCTCTCCAGGTCCTTATGAGACCCTACCCTACTGCCAAACGAGGAGGTAACACTCTTTCTGTGCCTATCTTAAATATCTCTTTACTCATTAGGCAAATAATTGATAGAATATTCATGAATAACACGTTTACTAACAAGTACTTTTCCAGACAGAACTAAAAATGTGTCCTGCGAGGATTGTAGATTGCGAGATGAAATATCTCTCATACTTATTCATATGTGTGTGTGTGTGCGTTCGCTGTGTAACAGTGATCACCAGCGCAGTAGATTCTGAGCAGATTTTTCTCTTGATGAAAGCCTAATCATATATTAAAATGAACTTTTCATTGGGTGGGAGAATAAATGAGCTGAGGAAGAAGTGGAGTCCGGAGCTTAAAGAGAACACACAATTACAACACTAAATATAGCACATGATTAAATGTTAAACTTCTCTACCTATTCCGGAGAAACTTGTCATTAGTGCTGAAGAAGGAATTTTGGAATGACGAAAATCACAGGCCACCAATATCGACCACATCATTTCTGCCGTCCATCTCTCTTTTTTTCCTTTTCATATTATTCACTTGATGTTTGCCTCTGGTGTTCTTTATTTAATGGTTCTCCATCAGGAAAGTTTGGTCGACCTCACAATCTCCCCTTCCTGCGTCCTCCATTGACTGCAGCGCTGCTACAGTTAGGAAAAGCACAGCAGGTACTTGTTTTCTCTTTCTGTCAATCGCAAGCCTGACTTAAAAGTGTAGTTCAACGAAAAATGAAAGAAAAAAAAAAGAAGTAAACCTTTCTTTGAGATGTTGAACACAAAAAGTTAACCAAACAGTTGATAACCATTGATTTCCAAAAAATTACATGGAAGTCAGTGGCTATCATCAGCTGTTCGGTTGCCAACATTCTTTAAAATATCTTCTGTGTTCAGCAGAAGATAGAAACTCATACACGTTTGGAGCAAGTAGAGAATTTTCATTTTCGGGTGAACGGGTGAACTATCCCTTTAAGGGAGCTTCATTTTTAAAAGTTCATAAAGCCAAAGGTGCTCATAGTTAAAGAAAAACACCCTAGAGAAATAAAGTGGAAGCTGCTTTAAATGATAAAAAGATGAAGGAAATATGCTATAGCATAGGCTGCTGCCTCACAGATAAATAGAAAAGAATAATGAAGCATGTTTGACAAATCTCTTTTTCTCTCATGCAGAGCGCCATCCTAGGAAACGGTCTTGTTCTTCAGAATCTTCTTCACATGCAGATGGCCCAACAACAGCTCTTACAGATCAAAGACAAGCAGATCGCTAATGTGTGTGTTCACGGGTCTCAGACATACCCATAACGGAGAAATACATTTACCACATTTCACTTACCTGCGTGATATCCAACAACAACCTGAAATTGTATTCATAGCTCTTTTTGTGCAAAAACATTATTGGTCTGCATTAAATAATGAGAAAACTGCAGCTTTGTGTTCAGAAAAGCATCATTTGTTTTATAAAGCAGTATTAGAACCATACATCTAACTGGCATTTTTAATGCAAATTTTTCGGATCTGGTTAAAGAATAATAATGCCATCCAGAGAAAAATTTCAGTGAGAAAACAAAGGAATTCATGCAATAATAACGTGGACATAAATCTTCTTTTATGCATGTGTATATTTTTTTTCTTTTTGCTATAATCTCATCTGTGTGTACTTCATCTTTCACTCGCCATATGAACCTATTATAGCCTGTCTGCTCTCTTTTCACCTTCATCGCTCTTTCATTTCCCTTCAGGTCCCAGGGATTTTAGGCGACCCTTCTCGGCTGCTCCTGCAAAAAGTTCTGGGTCTTCGAACTCCAGCACCAGTTCCTCTGGGGAAGGGATTGCTGGGTGATTCTCCCACAGGTGAGTTTCTGTTTGGGCAGTCAAGCTCACAAATCTCCGGCCTAGTCCAGAGGTCGCATTTGTTACCTCAGGGAAAGACATTTGCAATGCAAATCCTTAAAATGTTTGAAAGCCCCATTATAAGCAGTTGGAGGCAGCCGCTTCAATCAGTATTTCTTCCTTTGTGCTTTTGTACAGACCTGTATCTGTTTGTGTGTGCAAAGTCTGGTATTGGCATTCATCAAAGCGTTGAAGACCTTTGAAGAGTATGCCTTTGTGCAGGGTCATTTCTATTTGAATATCAGTGAAATGCAGGTGTTACGGTGAGGTAGAAATTGAAATACTAAACCGTGGTTTTCCAGAGTATGCACTATATGGATTAAGAATGGAAGCCTTTTTTGCTGCAGTAGTTTAACAAAGTTCTTTGGTTCGTAGAGCTGGGCCAAGACTCTTCTCCAGTCACGTCCCAGGGTGGAAACTCTGGGGCTGGAATGGTGTCACATGTGCCTGGACGTTCGCACACGAGTTCGATTGCAGAGCAGAACGGAGTCACTGTGACATGCCTGGCTCCGGAGAAACAGCCTGCACCTCCAGGAACCACAGGAGGCTCTGTAAGCTCCCAAACACAACTGCAAAACTTCCTCCCTGGAATCAACACACCAAGTCTGGCACCTTTGCTGGGCAGTACAACGCACAAAGCTCCAATCAACCACCACAGTTCAAGCATGCAGACTAATACTTCCGTTACAGTAAGCCTGGTTTTCTTTATTGTTTTTGGATTTCTTACCTTGAGGCAATATTTGGCAGAGTTTCATAATTCACTATTTTGTCATCATGTACTCACAAAAAAATAATATACTGATCAGAGGCTGTCAAGCTCAAGCCCTTCTTAAAGGGATAGTTCACACAAAAATAAAATGTTCCAAACCCTTTAGACCTTTGTTCATCTTCGGAAGAACACAAACGGAAGAGCTTTCTGACCCTGCATAGACAACACAACTGAAACATTTTATGCTCAGAAAGGTAGTAAGGACATGGCTCAACCGTAATTTTATGAAGCTATGTGAATTTCTTTGGCCTTGAATGTAGTAGTTGCATTGCCGTTTTCACCAAAAATGTCTTTATTTCACTTATGGGTTTGGAACAACGAATATTTATCATTATCATATATCAATCAAAATTATTCATGATCATTCAGAGGTTTGAGGTCAGTATTTTTTTTTGCATTAAATTAATTGAATTAATATATATTACAAAATAAATGTTGTCCGTTTTAACTGACTGTTCATTAAAAGAATGCTTAAATCTTCTTAAATGTATCAAGGTTTCCAGGAAAACTGGTGTTAACATTAATAAGAAGAAGAAATGATTAACTGAACACTAAATCAGCTCAATAGCACAATTGACACCATAAAACAATTTTAATTCAATAACAGTTTTAAATTGTAACAATACTATACTAAATTACTGTTTTTAGCAAATAAACACAGCATCAGTAAGCATAAGAAAACGTACTGACCTCAAACTTAAAATATTAAATTAAAATATTGTATTTTTTGTTTTTATGATGTAAACATATTTGGAAATATACATACTATACATTATATACGGTAACACCTTATAATAACTACACACTACGAATTATTAGTTAAGTATTAGTAAGCATTTATTTCATGCTTTATAAACCATTGTTCCAACATTATTATAGATTAGTAAACCGTTTACAAGTGCAGCTATAATTGCCTTGTTTCAATGCCTTGTTTTCAATCAATTTATCATTTTTTTAATTGTCATTTACAAACCAGTTATTTAGAAGTTGTCCGTGTTTAATAAGATCATTTAGAAAGTCTAAGTAAATGATTAATAAGTTAATAAAATTTACATGAATAAA
>JAUYWG010000039.1:10010928-10042125 GCA_034779775.1 Enteromius afrohamiltoni | reverse complement strand
TGTAGCTGTATTTATAAACTGCTTACTAATGACTATTAGTGTTGGAACAATGCTTTATAAAAGATGAACTGACTATTTACTAATGCTTAACTAATGATTCATAGCGTGTAGCTATTATAAAGTGTTACCATATATACTTATTATTGTTATGTAAAAATAACAGCAAGGGCACCAGTACCACCCCTTTTTACACTCTGAACACCAAACACAGAAAAGTACACACTGCCTTATACTTATGATTCTGTCTGAAGTGCTTCTGTCGACCTCCTGGAACTCCATTTCCACTGTTCTGTGGAGGTGTCTTTATTCAGACACAAGCACTCAGACGCCTAGTAGAGTTCAGCACAGACTCTGACAGAGTTCTGAGCCCTAATGACAGACCACTAGTTCTGCAGGCTCTGATTACTTACTGCATTACCCTACACAGTCTAATGGAGAGCTCCGTCTTCTCTGTGACTGTATTGGAGATGAATGCCAGACTTTGTGCCAGTACTTTTCCATGGCATCCTTGCTCTTGGATTGCTTTTTATTTGTGAAATCTGTGAAAGAAAAAGAAGAAGAAATGTTTAAAAGAATGTTTAAAAGAATGTCTGAGCTGCTTTTAGCTTTTTTTTTTTTAATGGACAGTGACAGAGGTTGCATATGGTTTCTAAAAAAAATAAATGCAGCTCATATAGTTAATTTTGTTTGTTTTGTTTTTTTTACACTTGACAGTGTGAAAAACCATCTGTTTGGAAAAGAGCGAAGCAACCTGAACAAATATTATTATTATTTTCTATTACTTTCTTTCCTTCAGGTACTTTTTGTTTTATTTCAAATAGTGCTTTCAGACTTATTGTACAGCACTTTAGTCAGCCTGTGGCTGCAATTAAATGTGCTCTAGAAGGAATTCGTACTTGAACCTCATTTTGTGCTTAATGAAAGAAAAAATGTCATATGGATTGGAAATGATATGAGGATTCCATCCTGCATTACTTCATGCTAAATAGACAGCTTCTCAAAATACACATCAAAATGCATTCAATTATATTGAAAAAGTTTCATGATATTTTTATAGTTGTTTGTTAAAGATACCATGAAATGTTGTCTAAATACAAGTCACTTGGTGATTACAGATTAGCAGCTGAAATGCTGTAGTATATTGTGAATCTCACCCTCTCTCGCTCACCTTCTTGATCTCTGTCTATAGAGTCAGTCCAGTTGTCAGACGTCTCTATTGGGAGACCCCCCTAAAGAAATGAAGTTGCCTTCCAACCCATATCTAAACCTGGCTAGTGTGCTTCCTGGAGTGGTACTACAAGGTACGTGCAGAATCAGAACGGCACTCACTGAAGATGACTCACGTCTGCCAGACCTTGGAATGTATCTCTTCTCTGTCAGCTCTCTGTTTTCAACGATAATGTTTACAGTGTTCAACTGTCTTGTCTCTCCCTGCTCAAGGCCACAGCCAGACTGGCTACAGCCCACACCAGCAGAGAAGATAAAGAGTGTGTGTATGAGAGATGTTTGAAATGGGTGTCCCTGAGCAGGCCTTGATTTACATCATGCATGTGTTTCTCCCGCAGCACCCTGCAACAGTAAACCTCAAACTGTGCAGACACACACTGGGACATACAGCGCAGTCCTGCCACCTGCCACCCACCCACCCAGTCAATATAGCACAGAGACCACTCCTGCAGAATACACTCACCAATACACTCAGCAATACACACAGGTAACTATAGCACCAGAACTTTTTATATGTATGTATGTATGTAGTATGTTTGTACTAGATAGATAGATAGATAGATAGATAGATAGATAGATAGTTTAAACTGCAGGCTTGGGATATTGTATATCAGATGAATTCAGATGAAAGTACTTGACTGTTGTGGAATATAGATGCCGACAGTCACAGACACAGGAAGAAATCCCAGCGTTCACTGCAGCGATCAGTCAGTCTCGCTCTCAGCCCACTCTCTCAAGTCTTTTCTCCCCCTATTATTTCCCCACAATTCCTCTCTCTAACACAAGCTTCCACTGAGCCCTAGACTTGACAGCAAAAGCCAGCGAGAGCGAGAGGCATGAGAAAGGAAACAATCCTGCCATATGCTCAGCTGCACAGTAGAGATAGATGGGTCTATACGGAATAAAGAAAATTAATGCTCAAAACAGAAAAAAGAGCTGTAGTGTACTGTACAACAATGTCCGTACCAGAGTTGAGCTCTTTGTTGATCGCTTGGTTTATTTTTCTGGTCCGTTTCACACTAAGCATCAAATATCATCAGATATCTACGGTTAGACAGACAAATCACCATGACTTGTAACGTCTCACCTTGTTTGGACCATGAAGGTCTGTTACATGCTGTCACCATCTTCTTCATTCAACTGGATTAGAAAATGATCTTTGGTTTCTGTGGAATCTAACAGCATTTTTTAAGCTTCTTAGTGACTGGCAAAAGGTGTTGATTACACAAAACATGTTTTTGCACAGAAGAAGCATAAGATACCAATACACAGTTACTATAATAAGCAATGTAAATCAAGGCAAGTCTTGAGTGCAATGTGGCTGGATTTTCATGTAATACATGTTTACATGGTAAAAAAATTTAAAAGCATTGGTGCTCACTGTAAGCAGCTCTGACAGAGCTATATGATTGGTCCAAAGCAGACTTCCTACATCATCTGACCTCATACCAGTGATCCTACTCCTTGGTCACCCAAAGATACAGGCAATTTACTGGTAAAGTTAAAACTTCTCATGCCACAAAAGTTTGTCAGAACTGATTTATCAATATTTGTGCACTAGTAACTGAGCAGCAAGACTGTATGTGTGAGTGGAGCTAATGGCAGTCTCTTAGCTGGCCTAAAACCCTTGAAGTATGTGATTTAAATGCTTTCTGGGCATACAAGGTTTGAGCCAATCTCACCCGAGCCATAAATGGTATGTGACAAATTACTCTGGACGATGACATCATGACAATGCTGATTTGCAGATAACACCACATGGCACCCCGTCACAAGTCCTTTACTATTCTGAACTGTGAAAGGTGGCAAAATAGGTGCCCGATAAAAGCCCTACCCAAGACTTCTCCACAATAATATCCGGCCACTTTGCACTGTGCTGTCAAAAAAACGTCAAACGAAAAAAGATTTCAGAAGAAGATTTCAGCAGATGCAAGGGAGAGGAAAATGTGCTCAAGGAGAGGATGAGAGGGAAGGAGAAGGAGTTGCAGTCCACCCACAGTCTCTCAGATTCCTGCCAGTGTCTTTAGGGTGATCACCTACTCATTCCCTGGCAGGGAGTTAGGAGGGGAAGGAAATTTAGCAGGATTAAATGGCTTAAATGTGGGTCTCCCTCTCATTACTGCCGGCGTTCCTATGACAATACGAGAATGAGTGGGTGAGAGTTGGAGGGAGAGAAGGGGGAGCAAGAGATGCAGAGGGGGAAGACAGGAGGGAAGAGGAAGATTGGCTGCGAGTTGTCTGTCCCATCTGGTCGCACACTCCCACACACTCCACCAGCTTTAGTGAAATGAGACCGTGAGCTTTCACGCTGTAGGCGTCCAGAGAGAGAGAGCAGGGAATGGTGAAAGGACTGATGGGAAGGATATGAGAAGGAAGAGATGTATTAAAGGAAAAGTAGAAGAGAAAGCTAGCGAAACGTATTAGGCCACAAGGTCAGACAGATGGAGAGGAAAAAAAGAGGAAACAGCTGGAGATCTAGCCTTGCAGGCACCTGGATGCCAAGAAGAGTATAAAGAGGGTACAATTTATTCAGAGTATAGTCACACAATGAGATATTTGACTATCGGCATTGAGTGTAGTTCATTTTGATGCTTATTCTGGCCAAGGTCCACCCTCTTAGAAAGAAATAAGTTGTTTAATCAACATGTAAAGCAGGGGTAATCAACCTTGTTTCTGTTTGGTTACAACCATGCTCCTAAACATCTCTGTTAGCTGGTTAAGGGATATTTGATTAGGGTTGGAGCTAGACTTTGCAGGATGGTTGATCTTTTTAAGCAAGATTGGCTACCACTGATGTAAGGGACTTACAGAAGCCATGGGTCAGTCATATACAAAGCTGTTATTAGTGCAGGAAAGTGCACTCCTTTTTTTTGTTTCACCAACAAAATTCTGAATGTTTTTTGAAAGATGTACGTAATGCCATTAACACTCCAATTTCCATTATAATGGTGTTGGTGCTTGTGCTTATCCTGGTTTAAACTTCTGTCAGAAACAGCCTGTGTTATAGTAACTTCTGGTGACATTAGTGTATGATTGGCCAAACACATACAAAACACATTAAACATATTTGCTCCACGAACATGAAAAACAGTGATAAAGACATTTACCTCTTCTTTTCTGATCACGTCGTCTTCGTTTCACTGGTTGTTGATGTTTGTAAATTATGTCACTGTTGGTAGCCTTATGCTGCATTATGCTGAGTGATTTACATGTAAAATCAATGCAAAGACGCGATTAGACATCCTGTGGCGCGATTCATTTGCGCGCTCGATGCGTGATTTGCGTAAAACGCTCAAGTTGAAAAATATGAAATTCGCGCGGCATGATTACTAGCAAGCGGAGGCAGAATTCCGAAACTTTGGAGGACAAAATCATTGTCTCTGTATGATACACCTTTCTACTTTCATAGAAACAGGAACAAAAAGGAAATGCATACTAGATTCATTAAACCAGAGTTTGCCTATGAGATATACCCAAAACCAATTTTACCTCCTGTTGAGACAGAGACATCAGGAGGCAGCGGCAAGTGTCAGAATTACCAGCCGTGGTGAGGTTACCCTCGGCGTATACATGAGCACTGAGCACCCGGTGTTCACGTTTTGCTCGGAGAAGCAAACTTTTAAATAGGCGCTTTTAATAAAGCACAGATTTGTTTTATACAACTACATTCTCTCCTGAAATACTCTTAAAATTATACTCGAATAAAGCGAGTAAACTCAAAATATTTACGCGTCTAATTATGCGCGAATAATGTCTGGTGTGAACGTACCATTAGAGTTCCTGCTGCCTTCTGCTGTTCTCTAGGAACCACCAAGCTGGCTAGTTCTTAGAAGTACACAGTCTGAAAGCCCCTATTTTCCTGCACCCTAGACTTTGACAGTTGTGATTCCTGGTTTGAGTTTAGTGGTTAAAGGAAGTCTTTTCAATGGTGGAAATGTGCAGAATGTTTCCAGATTGGACTCAAGGGGTGCAGTTGGAGCCACCTGGTACCTTGTACAAATTTCTTGCCAAATGGGCTTTTTCAGCAAACCCTGACCCCTAAAAAATTAAATAAATCCAGAAAGCTGTTGCCATTTTGTGTATAATATGCATCAAATTGTCAGTGAATGGACAATGTATGCCATCTGAGGTCGGGACTAGAGTCAGTGAGATGAGTAAAGGCCCAGACACACCAAACCAACATGAAAGAACTGGCAGCAACAAAAGCCGATTGTGCTGTTGCACCTGCGCCAGGGCCAAAAAGTTGCGCTTGAACACACAGCAAAGACTACATCCAACAGCCAGCTAGCATGTAGATTCTGTGCCTGTGTGAGAGAAAATAACTCTCAATACCAGCCATAGCAGTAACTGGTTACCTTTTTTGTTATTTAAAAAAGAAACCAGAAGGCTGAGTATGTACAATGGGAAGAGTGGTGTGTGTGCCCTTTTGGTTTTCTTTCATCGTGTTCATTTTTCTTCCTGTGCACTGGTTTGCTAAGCAGAACGGTTCATTTGAGTCAAAAAGCTGCCAACGGTGTCTGACTGGTACCAACTTTGTTGTTTTAAGAATGTGCAATTTAACATTATCAAGTATTTTGCAAAAAAACTTTCAAAACACCCCTACACACATACAGTATGTGAAGTCTAGACCAGTGAGTGCACATTTAGGGCTCTTTCACACCAAGCACGATAACTATAAAGATAACGATAACTATACTTTATTATACAATTTTTAGAACTTTATCGCTATCATGCCTGGTGTGAGTGGACCTTTACAGTGTGTTCTTTTACTGAATGATTCAGTCTCATGAAATGCCTTTAAATTGATTATATATTCCAGACATGGGGGGCAGAAAATGTGTTTATGTATACCACCTTATACAGTTAATCAATATCACTCAAAGAGTGACGTTTTTTTCCTCCAAAAATGACCATTATTACAAATGGTATATTGATTTTTTTTGTTGTTTTGTTTAATGAACAAGAAGTTAATTAAACGACTTACATTTTAGACAGCATATTTCCTGTTTTTGCGCTATTTCGACAAAAAACTAAATAAAAATAAAAATCCAAACACAAGCACAAAATTATTTTATATGTTTGAGCAATACCATGGTGTTTTGTTTCCGGAATGAATCATCTGTTTAAATGATTCGTTTCAATCACAATGACTCACTTATGTACAGTGACTTGCTGCCACCTACTGGCACATTTAGAGTATCTTTTATTATTCAAGTCATTTCAAATATCAGTATTCAACAGCCCAAAAAATCTGTTAAATTATTTGGAAATTTTATGAGTCAACTGTCTTTAAGGTTACCAGCACAGTAACACTCTCAGCAAAATATTATCTAATTATCATTAGCGATAAAATATTGACATTATTTTGTGTCAATATCGCACTTCCCTACCTGATACTCGCCAACCATTAGCTTCAAACAAAAAACAAACGTCAGAGAAAAGAGTTGCCAGGAGAGTCATGTTAGCCCCCAATATACTCCCAGGGGATACCCAGAGCGCACCTCCTATTATTTAATTGCCACGGATAAATAGTAGTTCAAAGGTGTTTATCACTGAAATTATGTCACACCAGTTTGTTCTTAAAAATTCACTTGTAAGTATATCAGGGTCTTTAATTCAGTCAACATCCTCATATAGATCCCTGTTAAAGTTCTGTCTGGCTGTATTTTATTCTGGTTCATTTGTTCTGTTCTGTTGGACAGGAAGCCATGCAGCAGTGGTACCAACACTACCAAGCACAGACCTACGGCAATACTAGCCAAGACACAGCTGCAGTTACTGAATGCACAAAAGAGCAACCTCAGGTAAGGACACACATGTACACGATATGGTTATGGGACCATTGTATCCCTCCAAAATAAATACTAAATAATCTCTTTATGAAAATGTAAAATGTTTAGGGCAAGGATTCAAATGTTTTGCATCAGAACATTTAGGGGGTGCTTCAAGTAAATGTTTTAGATCAAAGGGGTTCCTTCTGACAGATAAGTGGGAATCACTTAGTTAGGGGATAGATAGTGTTATGAAAAACAATGGAAAGTCCCAACCATGATAACAAATGTGTTTGTCACAGGTGGTGGTCACCTCCTCATACGGAGACTACAGTTCCTACATGCATGCTGTCAGTCAGTACTATTCTCAGACGCAGATGAGCCAGACAGCTGCTCAAGTCTACCAGCACAGAGATGTCACCAAGGTACTGTACACACACACACACACACACCGAAACACATCATGCTAAATCATGCTCACTTTACAGCGCACATTAACTATCTCTGTCCATCTGAAAACTCCACACTGAAAGGGGATTATACTGCAGCAGAAATGCTAAACCATTAACGTACTTCCCAAACATCACACACTCTCTGAAGGCAGCGAATACTCCAGTCGTCAGATGTCAGAAAAGTCAAATGCCTGGACTTCCACTGTATCTAAATGTCTCGCGGCTGACACGCCAGCTCTCTGACAGATCACTCTGTGACTCGCTGCTTATCGTTTGTACTGTCACAGACCAAAATAGATCCGAAATTAGACTTGAATTTCTCTGTAGGCATATACAGTATCCAAACTATAACACAAAAACCTATACTGATTGGATGTTTTCTTGCATATTACAGCATGCGTGTATAAAACATGTGTAAAGTCACATTAAAACAATAAGGTGTGTTACAGAAAACATGAATAAAAAAGCTAAGCTGTCTCTCATAATGTCCACTACTATTCATAAATTTGGTCTGTAAGAATTGTATTTTTGTTTTTTTTTAATGTCTCGTATGCAATTGTTTGATAAAAATGCAATAATACAGGAATATTGTGAAATATTATAACAATTTGAAAGCAGAGATTTCTATTTGAAAATATTTTGAAATGTAATTTATTCATCTGATGCAAAGCTGAATTTTCAGCATTCATTCTTCAGTGTCACATGATCATTTTGATATGCTGATTTGGTGCTGAAGAATCACACTACGAGTGAAACAATGAAGAATTATGAATTTCAGAACGCCCATACTAAAACAGTACTTGAGCTGCATGAACTCCATCTTATTTGATTAACGGCCTAGTCCTGAATCCTAATTACGTCTTCATTTTAACCCTTTTTTTTGTTCTGTGCTGTAAATGTAATATTCTGCTAGCTGATTCACGTCATGGATTTATGGACTGCATGCACACACGTGTGGCGATTGAAGCTCGTGTTTGTGTGTTGGTGGTTTTTGTGTGGGGTGTTTGAGCTTGTGTAAATGTGGTGGCAGGTGGTGTTACAGGTCAGACACACATTCCTCGCTCAGTCTCATGACACTCAGGACATGAGACCCTGCTGAAAACACTCTATCACTCCTCAGCACAGCAGCTGGGCCAGTGTGTGTGTGAGAGAGAGAGCAGAGATCTGTAATCTGAACAGTGTGTGTGTGTGTTGCATATGGAGAGATACAGTGTAAGTGTATGTATAAATGTTTGATGGTGTCTCTCTATAGGAGGTGGAGGTGGTGAAGACCCCCTTGAGCGGGCCTCTGCACACCTCTCTGAATGGCACGGCTCAGACCCTTCTGCCCACCTACAGTGCCCTACCCATAATGCCTGGCTTCATCACACCAACACACACGCACACACACGCGCCCAGTCCTGCCGCGCACACACCCGCTGCAGCTACGGCCACCGACTGGAACAACTACTATTATGTAAGTGTGTGTATTAAACAAACCACATTGCATGTGAAATATTAGACACCTGAAAGATAACGTCTTTAAATATATTTTCAAGTTGCGCATCAAAATGTCTGAATTTGACTTTTATATTTGACAATTGTGACAAATTTATATAGATTTCTTTATAAACCCTCAGTAATCTCAGTAACCCGTTAGAAAAAATAGAACAATACAAGGAATGATATTTAGAATAATAGATAGGTGAACTGAATACCTACGGTGTGTGTGTGTGTGTGTCTGCTTGATGGTGAAGAACCCACTAGGAATCTGTCAGTAACTTTATTCTTCAGTTGGATGTAAAAGAGTGACTTACTGAGAGATGTGCTTCACTGATTCAACAATGGGCGCGTTATCGTAGTGCAGAAGTCAGAAAATTCCTCAGACGTGTGTGTGTGGGCTGAGGGAGACGGCGTCAGTCATTTACTGTACGGAACACAAAAAACCTGTCCCTCATTTACTGTATGCCACTCAAACTCAAGCATACAGTGAACAATGAGTCACGTACATCACCATCAAACAGGTGAAATCACTCTAATCACTTCTGTTACAATCAACCTCCCTTTCTTTCCTAGAGTCAGGCTAGAGGACAGAAGCGAGAATACCCCACACTGCCCACACAGGAAGTGACATCAGAGGGGCCGTATGTGGGCCAGCACTCGCAGGGTCTTGGGGGCCAGTATGCCGACTACTTCAAGAAGAAGAGGATCTAACTCGCACTCGCTCTCATTACCCGCTGTATGTCGCCGTCGTTATGTCCGGGCCTTACGTTTTAGTCGATAACTGATATTTATGAAAAGATTGTACATTTTATTGTGCGTTCCTCTTTTGTGGTTGGGTACTGTTGTTGTTTCCTCTAAAAGACCTCTAAAGATTGCTCTGACTCTGTCCCAAATGATCTGTTAAGATAATTGATATTTCTCTTTTTCTGTTCTGCCTTTTTACCTCTCCCCCAGGCGGGACGTACCATTCCACTCTAGATGTGGGGGGGTTCTGTGTCTGTGTTTTACTGTACAAACGGCAAAGGGCTGATAAAGATTGAGCTACACTCAGAGAATAACAATTTTCAAAGATGTTTTTTTTTTCCTGACAGGGTAGGGCATAGCCAATGTATATTGTACATTCAGCGAAATGAGTGTATTTTTTACCGTGTACAGACACTGAGAATATTATTATTATTATTATTATTAACGTCTTGCTTAATGAGTCACTGTTTATCTTGACTATCAGTTCGCTTTCCGAAGTGTACGGGAAACGCGTGTTTGAGGATTAATCTTTGATGTGTGTCTCTGTACAAACTGCTGTATCTGTAGGAACGATCAGCCATTCTGAAAACTGCAGGAGCCTTAAAACATGGCTAAGGCAATAACCTCTACCTTCTCTGGAGAAACTACCACCATTTACATCAAGGTGACTTCCCCCCCAAGGTGTCTGTGGGATGACCTCCGAACAACGTTCAGCTGCAATGCTGCCAAGTGGTTGCTTTTTAATAACAAAACCAGTAATAACAACACATTAGTGTAGTAGTAGTAGTTGTAGTAATCTGCTGGAAGGATGTCAAGGGTTGGAGTGGCTATGTATTGGATAAAACGGCCCTGATTCAAACACCCACATGGTAATAATCTAACATAATGCCTTTATATGGATATTAGTGTTCTGTTATTCTGTGGTTTAATCTCCTTACTTCTTTAGAAGGAGATAGTCTTTTTTTTTTTTGATGATTTTAGGTTGCAAAAAAGTTCTGTTTTTAATACCAGTCTTTTTATTTGGCTAAAATGTGAGTTCAAATTTAAATAGAGGCAAAAAAATGTGAGATGTTAAGATCTGTGTTGAAGACTGACATTTTGTCATGTTGCGTTTTTATTTTTGTCTTAATTTAGATACTTAAAACAAGTGACATAAATCTCCCAATGGGACAATGTCTAAAAGAGATAATTCACAAAAATGTAAAAAATATTGTTTATTTACATATCTTCACGTTCCAAACCAAAAGTATGTGTATTTATATTAATATTACACACATATATATATATATATATATATATATGTGTGTGTGTGTGTGTGTGCGCGCTTTTAAAATGATTGATTGCGATAAATGGCATCAAAGTTTTTGTTTACATAATATATGTGCGTATACTGCACATATGTATGTATATATAAGTACAAACACATGCATGAATACATTTAAGAAAAATATGTTTATATATTAAATAAATGTAAATATAATATACATTTATATACATGTAAATATTTTAAATATATACTGTATGTTTGTATATATATATATATATATATATGTAGAAAATTACACAGTGCACATATATAATGTAAACAAAATCTGTTGATTTTGGATGTGATCGTTTGACAGCTTTAATATATATTTCTCTTCGCAGATTATTTATGCAGTTCCAGTAGTTTTAAGCTTTTCCTCTAATTCTTCAGCTTTATTTGAATGAAAATGTTAATAATTGTAAGTTTGAAGTACTGGTAACAACACAAGTCATCGAGGTCCAATTTTGTTTTGGACCCAAATTACTTTTTTGTAGCCTTTAAAATGTCATTAGGTTTGGAACAAAGGACGAGTAAATGATTAAGATTTTTTTTTATTTTCAGATGAACTATCTCTTTTCCTGAGCTTGTTTTAAGCATGTTATGATATTATTAGTGGTAAATAAGACAGCTAGTCATTAAGAACTGGATTTTTTGCAGTACACCGAGTTGGTTGCAGTCTGCCAGCAGATTGTCATAAAAGGAGCTGTTGTTTGGCTTTGCTACCACATCGCACATACAGGCGTTTGCCTGGCGCGTTCATCCGTTTATGATTAAGGCTGTGTGCCTTCTTTTTTCTACTCTTTTGAAGTGATTGTCTCTTGGTTGTTCTCTCTCTGAAAGCCATTTTCTCACCTCCACAACAGACTGACGTTTGAGGAGGAGCCTCTGTTATTGCGTCCTATTTTTATGTTGGACATATATTGTTGGCTATTTATGTTATGCCTTTTTGTTTTATGACAAGTATAAAGACAATCCCAAAATTTACATCGGTACCTGAGGCTCTGCGTCCCACTTTCAGCATAAAATCACCATTTATAAACACAGAGGCCTTTTTTTTCCCCAGGAAACACTAGAAAAGGTTAAGAACAAAATGTTAAATGTGAGCATTTTTAGTTTGAACTGAACTTGAACTCACAGAACAAACGTGTGCTTCTTGGTTCTAGATAATCAGAAATGGGAATTGTTACAAAATGACGCTCTACAGGGATTATAAAGCACATATACTTCTGGTCTCCTGTTCTCCAACACTGCTCCAAGTCAAGGAGAAACTGACACTTTTACCTTGAAAAAAAGAGGTTTGAGTAACTAAATGAATTAAAACATCTCTTTAAAGTGTTCTTGTTTCTGTACAAAGGTGAAGGATGGACAATTGTGCCTATTTTGCTTTTATGAACCTTGTGTCTCGTACCATTTTTTGCTGATGGTCAACAACATACCGATGTTCCCCTTGTATTTCAAGTCGAGACTGTAACGTATCTTAAAGATTCTGCACTTTTACCCCTCTGAATGTCATGAACGTGTACGTGTGCGCTTGTATCTCAAAGTTTTGCAATACTAAAGTGTCTCTTACTGTATTGATGTAGAAGGTACAGTCGCCTGTTCAAACACGCAGGGTTATCAACACTATTGTGCTTTGTACACATATCGCAGCCTGTTTTTAGTTTAAAAGGTGGTAGGTTTTTTTTTCACCTTGAATTAAGATTTTGCAATATTTTATAATCCAAACTATTGATATTGCTTTACTGTGAATAAACTATTTTTAGAAACAGTGAAATTTAAGCATGCGTATACTCCTGCAATACAAGAAAAAAAAACTTTTTCCTTTTTTTTCAGTAGGTGTTTTCAATGCTTTTGAGTATTTAACAGCAAAAAACAAATTATTTATTTTATGTGAATTTATGTACATTTTACCCTGTTGGATACAATTTTGTTGTCATTCTTTTTGAGGAAAATAGATTTGGGTTTCATTTTGAGCAGATGGAATTGTTTTGCATTCCACATTAAAGGACAGGAAAATTACATCTCCCATTGTTTTGTTTTTCCTCTGACCGTTCTCAACTCTTCTGTGGCCGTCGTGGAGGCGTAGATATCAACGCAGCGACGTGCATTTCACAATTCCTTCAGCGCAAAACCACATGCCACTTCCACCTGGGAGATGAATCATTTTCCTTTTCAGGAACCATGTGTGAGGATTAACCATAATCTGATAATCAGATGGGAATTAATGTGTTTTTGAATATTTAGTCCCCTTTTAGCTATATGGATAACAGCTAAGGCTTTTAAGACGCTAAACTGATTTCTCGGTTTACACCCTGATCCTTTTCTTTACCTTCAGCATCTATCTTTCAGACAATGACAAAATATCCGATGGAAGCGTGTTGCGTTTTTGTAAATCAGTTTTTAATTTTGATTTAAAAAAAAGGAAGGAAGATAAAATACTAAGGTTGTTTTCTGTTAATTCAGTTTTTGTTTTTTAAAGTTGTCAAGTAAGGAATATAATTTGCACATCAAATTTAGATTTTTTTTTTTTTTTTTTTTTAAGATATTTTATAAGCTTTGCTGCCCCCTAGTGCTTATTCCAGGCATTTCATTACATCCATGTTCTCAGAACGATCCTCTTCCGTTTTCCGTGGCAAATGTGAAGCTCTAAGAGGAAGTACAGTTATGAGAATGTGGCAGCATAGTGCATCTTGACCGGCGCATGCTGTGTTGAAGTTCTCCAGTAATCCAGCACGTTTGGAATTTTCCAAGGAGGGCAGCTGTCTGCTCGTACAGTCTTAGCATACTTTGCGCATGAATAGTTTCCAGAGAAAGGGCACAATCCACTCTACATTCACTCATCAAAGCCCCAAACCGTCACCCACACATGTAAATCTACATTCTGACACGTTCCCCATCTTCCAAAGAACAATGGAGTGAAGTTTTGTCATTGCATATGTCTCAAGATGAGCAGAATCCATGGTGTAATGCACCATTGGAAAATATGGGTTATTCATACATGCATCACGACGGCTGCTGAGGCACAGTACAAAGCTGAGGGTTTCACAAGTCAGAATGCAACTTTTTGCACCAATCAATTGCACAGCATTTGAACTTGAAGAGAAAAAGGACCGGCTCCAGACTGGCAGTTACATATTTGCATATTCAAAGAGAGGCCGAACAGCATCTACTGTCCGCTTCAGTGGTTCTAGCAGTTTCTTTTTGGCTATTTCAAAACGTCTGCAGTTTATCTACGAGGTCATAACGTGAGGGAAGGAGAGTATATTGAAAGAGTGCTACACTGCACAGTTACACTTTTTTTTTCCTTCTTTTTTTTATGGGATGTGGGGGGGGTTTTGTCTTTCTGGGACTGGAGCGGTGGAGTCTGCGTCCCATGCTATTTCCATAGTTACTGATTGTCGATCATCTGCTGAAAGTCAGCAATCAGGCCTTTGAAGTCGATCCGTTTTTCAGGTGTCGCCTCCCAGCATCTCCTCATCAGACTGTACAACTGTCAAAACATGGAAGATTACAATCAGACACTAGGCCTGGAGCGCAGCTCATACCTGCTGTTTAATCATCTAACCCTGAGCCAATTCATAAAGCAGAAGATATCCTACAGCAGAATTTATAACTATGGTTACAAGTGGTAAACTAAAGTGAAAATATGTATACCTATACTAATAAATAATATTAATAACTACATTAAAAAAAAAAAAAAAATCAAGAATATGTTGTTCAAGTAAGAAATGTATATTTAAGTAAAAATGTACACTTCACAAAAGAGTCCACATGGTTTATGTATTTAAATGAAAATGAAAATTGTGTTTGCTCAAAGATAAAAGACGTATTCCCACATACGGCACTTATGTCAGTTACCAGCCGCGAATGAGACGTTTGACAGTTAACCGTTAAAAACACCTTGACATCTAATGGAAGTCTTTTAAGCAACTGTTGATCGGTGTGGGTAGACTAGGGCCATTTCTCACGCAGAAACGAACGCGTCTTCCTTGGAAGAACAAACTCAGAAGGACAAAAGGACACAGAAGCGCATCCTCGTGAGAACTGAGATGGGACGTTACTGCATTCTTGACCTCATAGTCTCAGCATAAGCGGCGGCCAATCGACAACAAATACAATAAATGACATAACTTATTTAAACATTTGATACTATTATGGATATAAATGCATATCGTTTTATTTTACAGTGTTATACTATGACCATTTTTAGCTTCATTTTCATATGCCAGTGAAATACTGCAGACTATCTTTAAAGAACCGTCCAGTATTAGCGAGACACAGTTTAGAGCTTACAGCACCTTCTCAGACTCAATTCCTGGAGGGTCACAGCTCTGCACAGTTTAGCTCCAACCCTAATTAAACACCTGATCCAGGTAATCGAGGTCTTTAGGATTACCAGACACTTCCGACCAGGTGTGATTTGGAGCTAAACTCTGCAGAGCTGTGGCCCTCCAGGAACTGAGTCTGAGACCAGTGGCTAACAGGCTTCCATACAACGGCCCGCCCCCATCGTCTTCTGGGATTTTCTAACAGTTCGATTCTCTTAAGTCTGCACTCGATGCATCCTCGTTTTGAAAGAACACATCCGGGCACTTGCATGCGTCCTCTGTACTTGCGTTCTTGAGAATTGGAACTGAAATTCGACGGTTAAAGACGACGTAGAACGTGAACACAAGGACGCAAGATCGCTGAAGAACATATATTGAGAATTCCTTATACAAATCTCAGAGGCTACTTTAAGTAAAATATTATTACACCGAAATAATCTATAACATGCACTACTGTTTAAAAGTAAAGCTGTGAAGCTACAGTTCAAAATACCGTTTTCTATGTTAACATCTTTAAAATGTTATTCCTGTGATGACATCATGTCATCAGTGCCGTGTGACCCTCAGAAATCATTCTAATATCTCATTTGCTGCTCAAGAAATGTTTCTTATTAATAAATGTTTAAAGCAACTAGTTAAGAGACCCAAAAGCAAAGTGTTACCAAAATCTCTTACCGACCTCAAACGGTATCATAAACACTATTCTGTTTTAGTAAAGCCATGTGTTACCCTGTCTGAGCAGCCATCTGGTTTTGGAAGTCTCTTTCCCTCCTCCAGGACTTTAACCAATCGTGTAACAGTCATCTGGCCATGTGTTGGACCAATCATCTTCAGGAACACCTGTGTGGGTGGAGAAAAGTGGGGTCACTGGCCTGATTTCTAATTAATCGCTGAGGTATTAAACGTTCATCCACGTCTCCCTTTAGTAAACACCTCTAATGCTTTCATTGGGTGAGGAAGCATTACATTGTGCGTCTGCATTGTGTGCAATGTGAAAATCGGACAAATCCCTTAATAATAACGTTTCCTCCAAAAGCAGCACACGGAAATAAAGTGGGGATTGGTGTGCAGACGTCTAGCGCAGCCGTTGGGTAAGACATCTGCCACTGTGGGCACAGACTGGCACCATCTGCCATGTTCTCAGAGACACAGACAGAAGAACCAGACTCATCAGCACCTCCTAAACAAGGGCTTCTTTCAGCCTACAGAAATGAACATGGGCTTTCGCTTCGCAACAAATCTGTATTACTTCTGCTGCTTATAATCAAACACTGAATTAGAAATGCAATCAAAAGTAAAATACTTGCATAAGGAAATATTTACATAACACATTTGCATAAAAATAATTACAGGAGTCGGTGCTAAGTGCAGCTGTTATTATTTTGTGGTATTATTTTAAACCTCCTTTGCTGTTTTTTTCTCCCATTTTTCTTTTAATGTATAATTTTTATTTGTTTTTTTTATTATTTTATATATATAGTTCAGGTTTGGATATATATATATATATATATATATATATAAATACTATAATATTATATTCTATAATCAGTTTGTTTGATACCCAATTGAGAAAAATAATACATTAAGAAACAACATAAAGAGGCATTCCAGACTACTGTACTACTGCTTTTTTTGACAGACTGTGTAAGCATTTGTGATGGCCATCATGCCATTCATGTGATGTCCCATTTATCATTTCAGGTTTCCACTTGTAAATTTCCACCAGCCAAGCTGGGACTTGAATTGCAAGCATGCAATAGCTTAAGGCTTTTGGAACAGGGGTAAAAACATCTGACTGGCTACTTACAGACATAGGGCTGCATGAAGTATCACAGTATGTGAGCAGCTCATACATGGTCACTCCAAAAGACCAGACGTCAGACGCCTTGTAGAATTTGCAGTGGATCAGGCACTCTGGAGCATACCTGGGAAAATGAAGACGAGAATCATTACAAGAATCATTCCCCAATGGGAATTTCCCAATTACAAGCAATAATGGATAAATGACATCACCAACGCGCATGGTTCATATTGGATTTAATGGAGATCTAGGTTAATGTTTTTGGTCACTGCAAGGCCTCTAATGAGTGATTCTTACCAGAACACTGGACTGTCCAGATCATCTTTCACAGTGTAATAACCCTCATTATCCTTAATGCTTTTGGTCAGGCCGAAGTCTCCGATCTTTACTGTGTTTTCATTCTCCACCAGAACATTACGGGCCGCCAGGTCTCTGTGGATGTAGTTGCGAGAGCCCAGGTAGTCCATGCCCTAGAGTTAAGAGGTCAGAAAGCAGTAAGGGTGAACATAATGTTACAGGGCGGGTCTGTATTTTAAAAAGAACATATGGGCTCAGGAACCACAAAGGATCACTGAAAGCAGCTGTTGTTTGTGTTGGTCTCTGAGTACAAGGTCATGAGGACAACAAACAAGCAGAGCAAATTTAAGCAATGTGGAAAGCAACTGTTCACTAAATTGATCAAATATTCATGAACAAATATATCGCTGAGTATCACCATATCCATTATGAGAAAATAAATAATATACGACTTCTACATTTTGAGAAATTAATACTTTTATTTAGCAAGGACACATTAAATTGATCAAAACGGCCAGTGAATGGCTTTATGATGTTAAAACAATTTATATTTAAAATAAATGCTGCTCTTTTGAACTTTTTTGGTTCTTTTGTGTAAAATCAGCATACTAAAATGATTTCAGAAAGATCATGCGATACTGAAGACTAGAGCTGCTGAAAATGTGATGAGTTCACTTTAATATAACGTCGGTTTCGCACTGCACGTGTAAGCTGTGAGCGCATATTTTTTTTGGCGCCCATGTTAACAGATGAGAGCTTCACACTGCACGCAGGGGCAGCGTGTAGCAGAGCAGAGCGGTGCCATGACAGTTTTGCCGCCAAGGCTATTTTTGCTTGCACTGAATTAAAGTGACAGTGCGTTGTACTTGCTCAAAACTGGCCTGATTAACATGAAAAGTAACACATTTTACCACGATATTGTGTAATTGATGTGTTTCGTGTGTCACACTCACCGTATGCAAAAATAAACTGCACAAAAACACACAATTTAACCAAGTTTTTGCCAAACCCTCAAAGGTCTGTAGAGGCATTTGTTAGTTTTTCAATTCAATTATTCAATCCAAATACACTTTATTGTTGTCTTGTTTTGTCTTGGATCTCAAAGTGTGGCCTATTCTATCTAGCAATCTATCTAACGTTTATTGTGTTAACTATAATAAGGCAGTTGCATAAAGTATGTTGGCAATGACATAAATCAAAGCACACAGTGTTACGAGAAGAACGCTGGAAAATACGACAGAAATAAGATGCTTGTCTATAGCCTCCTGCAGTACAAGCCACGGTTCAGCTGCGTGTGACAAGCGCTGCCAGTGTAAAAGCACCATCAACGCTGCTCCTCTGCATACGCCCTGCTGACGGTAGTGCCATTCTCTTGTATTAAAGCACATGAATGAATAAAGCACTTTTGCTCTTGTGTTTATTTATTATTTCTGGTGTTTGATAACTATTGAAGCATCATAAACCATTCAAACATGATGTTACCTGGCAGATCTGTACAGCATAGTTGAGCAGGGTTTTAAGGCCTATATGAGCTTTGTTTCTGGGGAGGTATTCCTTCAGACTGCCTGCCGGCAAAAACTCCATGATGAGCTTAATGGATCTCCCACCTTAAACAAAAACAAGTTCAATCAATAATCAACCAACTCACGCATTTAGCACCAAAAGCTATTGCAGTTCAATTTTGTGGTTTACCTTCTTCATTGCAGATGCCCTTATATTTGACAATGTTCTCGTGGTAAAGTTCTCTCAGGATGTGAATCTCACGCCACAGGTTACTACTCTGCTCTTCTCGGTTCTCCGGTTTTAGAGATTTCACAGCCACCAGCTCTCCGGTCCGATCTCCCCGCGGATCATACCTGCACAACTCCACCTTTCCAAAATGACCCTGAAAACACAAGAATGTACTTCAGTCCAACCAGCAGATGGTCAATGAAATGTTAAGTTCTTGATGAGTTTAAGTACACAACACACACACAAAAAAGAAAAAAGAAAATACCTCTCCAAGATCTCTGATCTTTTTGAGGAACCTCTTCTCAAACACTGTAGGGTCCACCTCTAGCATGGGAACAGGTTTAATGGAAGGATCTAGAGAGAACATTTAACAGGAAACTGAGTAAACTACAGCAGTATCTCAGAAATGGGCCTCAGGGATAAAACATGCTTTTAGCAAGATGAATGTAGAACATGGTACTAACCACAAGAGGTCAGTATGAAGAATAAGGAAATAAATCCATGATTTTAGTACATTGTTTATAACTAATCTAGTGTTTATCTTTGCCTGCTGTTTATCAATTATTCCTTTTCCTTACTCTGCTGCTCCACCATGTCAATGTCTCTGACGATGGCCCTGAAGAAGGGTCTCTGGCGAGGGTCGTAGGTCATACAGTGGGTCATGAGTTTGGCCAGCTCCTCACAGTCAGGTGTGGCCAACTGACACTGCGCTGCGTAAAATCTCTCCTTCTACTCAAAGGAATGACAAACAAGAAAAATGCATCCTTTATCAGCACAGATCATGCTTACACAAAGACGTGTGTAACAGTGTACGTGTAGGCGGTTACCTCTGTAAGCTTTTTGTCTTTGAGAGGTATCTCTCCATTGTAACAGATCTCCCACAGTGTCGTCCCAAAGCCCCACTTATCCGCTGCAATGCTGAGATTTGCCGTGTCCTGTACACACTCAGGAGCAATCCAAGGAATTCTGTCCACACACTCTGAAGACACAAACAAATCAAACAAACAATATAACAACATCCTAGACTAGATTTTTTTTAAACCACCAAGCTGGATTTTATTTTGTAAATAGTCATTTTAGGGGGTTTCCACAACCATTTCCTCATTCAAACAAACACTTTAGTGTCAACAATAATCTTTGCTGACATGTTTGTCTTTTAAAAAGGCATGTGATCTATCTGCTGAACTCAATCCCTCTCTGTGCCCCTTTCATTCCCCTCTGTCTCGAGCACACACACGCCACCACCCCAAAAAAAACACACAACCAGTCTTTCCTGTAACAGTCCCTGGCACACAGCAAACAAAGAGCTTTTCTGGTTTCTAAAAGTGCTTCAGGGATCTGAGCTGGAACTCAGCCAACAAAATTCCTGTCAGTTATCTTTTCCGAGCAGTCCATTTTCACAGTCCAAGAGAGCTCAACTATTAGATACTGTACACCACACTGACTCATGCATTTATCCTGGATAGACACTCATTAATAGTTGACATTTTACCCATATATCTCTTTCCATATACATTATTGTTTTAAGTGCATATATGGTACTAAAATCTCTCAATCTTGAGTTAAAAAAAATGGTCATGGATATAAGCAGGATGATTACATTTTAATAAGCTGGTCATAATGCTTATATAAAGAGAAATCAATAACAGTTGCATTATGCCTGCATAAGAATTGTTTTTTAAACGGTTACAGAGGCTTTATAAATTCATTGATAATGCGTTAACATGTAGTTAAGATGGAAATATAGTAACACCTTTGCAAATGTTAATAGATTCATTTTGACCAATGTATTAACACACTCTCACCTTCTCTGCTAAGAACAGTTATGGGTATACCAGGGTCACTCAGCTTGATGAAGGGTCCTCCCTCTCCATCCAGACCATCTCGAGCCACCAGAATGTTCTTACTGCACACATATCCATGAACCAGCTTCTTGTCCTCCTACAAGATACACACAGCGCTCACATTATTTACATTTTACAAACAACTTGTATTGATATATTACACTATGTTGCTTAAAAAAATATTTAAAGTTTAAATATGAATACATGTGGAAAAATATTAACACACAAAATATTATACTAAATACAGCAGAGAGTGAACAATTATTATAATTTAAAACGGGCGTCGTTTTCTATTTTAAACTCTTTTGCAAATGTAAATTATTCCAGTTGTGGCACTGCTGAATTTTAGGCAGCAATTACTCCAGTCTTCAAAGCTGATTTAGTGCTAGAGAAAACTTTTTTCAATTTTTAAAGGATTCTTCGATGAATAGAAATAGCAAAGGACAGCATGGGTTTAAAATATAAATATTTTTGCACAATTATTAAGATCATTACTATCACGTTTGATCAATTTAGACCAAAAAGTAATTACAAAAATCATCATGAACACAACCTTTTAAACAGCAGTGTATTTTATACTTTTCTAAGTTCACTTGTACAATATAAAACAAATTTAACATGTTTATTAGAACTTTTTTCAAGACTTAAAACATGAATCATTTATTGGTTTTCAGTCAGTATCAGCATATAGGTATATATAGACTGTACATAATTTATACACCCCATGTGAATAGGATCAAAAAATAATTACAAATATCACCATATTTACTCAGTCGATTGAATACGTTAAGATTTCCAAACATTGCGTAAATAGCACCTGATTTTTCATTTTAATTAAATTTGCACTCATTTGCATAAAGACTGGATAAAACCTTGTTTCATTTTGTTGACAGTTTTTTTACAGGGGAATTTTTGATATCCCTAAGGAAAAAAAAGAAAAATCTACTTTTTGAGAAACGTCTGTATTGTAATTTAAACCAGCAGGCACAAACATATAGAAGTACTATAAGAAACACTTCACAGTGTGTTTTGCATATTTTCCTTCCACTTAAAGTAAAG
Organism: Enteromius afrohamiltoni; assembly: GCA_034779775.1. Taxonomy (NCBI): domain Eukaryota; kingdom Metazoa; phylum Chordata; class Actinopteri; order Cypriniformes; family Cyprinidae; genus Enteromius; species Enteromius afrohamiltoni. The sequence goes on along the minus strand of JAUYWG010000039.1, from coordinate 10,020,083 downwards.
CCAAAAAAATCATTGAGAACTGTTTTAACCTGTTTGCCTGAGAATTGATATGGCGAGGTTTTGTGCTTGTTTCCTTACCAGATAGCTCAGGGCACTAGCCAACTGTTTGGCAACCTGGAACTTCCAAGCGGTGCTGAGAGGTATGCTCTGTCTGCGCATGAACAGATCCAGAGGACCATACTGAACAAACTCCTCCACCATGATATCTACAGGCAGAGAGAGGCACATCAAATTTTATGCAAAGGAGCACAGTTATTAAAGTCTCTTTCTCTCTGTCACGGTTCTCTTTAGCATATGCAAATTCTTATTTGCAAACACGCAGACACACCCATTGCGTGCACATAGGCAGTTATCCTCAGAGTATTTGGGTTTGTTGCTCAGTAAACCAGGAAGTGTGATTTGCTATTAAATGCATAACCTACAGGCTTTGCTTAACAATCGAAAGGAGCTTTGTGTTTGTTTGCAGCTTCCTCCTCACAAAAACAGCATTTATGAAACATTTGCACGCCAAAGTAACATAAAGCAAATATCTGATCCAGATACTCTACAATAATATTCTCATTTAACACTATGTTCCTGCCACAGCGACGAATTAGTATTTGATTTCCCTGTGATTTTCTAGCAACAAGGAAATGTTTTTATTTTATTTTCTCTTGGAAATATAACACTGCCAGTGTTTCAGACCTACATGCTCGGGCGGAGAATGACAGCATCCATGTTCTCTTTGTGAATACATAAATTACTTTTGCGCCAGTGACTACGATTGCTGGTTACAATTCAATAAGCGGAATAAAAATAGAATGACCCAATTCTCATACTTGTCATGCAGAACCACAACAGAACAGAATAAAAGAAAACCAAATGTTCTAGTTTTAAGAGCTTGTTTTTGTCTTTTAGCTGGAAACAAATGTCAATTACAATTACAATGTCAAACAACTATTGCTCAAATTTACAGTGTGTTCCTAACAACTTGAAAGTAGCGTTTTTATAACTGTTCAGGTCAAATTTGTTCAGTCAAGTAATTTACTAGATGTCACTGTTAGTTCTACTAGATAGAGCAATAAATATGGCAAGTTGAAGGCCAAACTAACTACACAAGTGGGGTACTTACTCTCCTGATGGCGAACACACACACCATAAAGCAGGGCGATGTGTTTATGAGAGATCTGGCGCATCATGCTAGCTGTCTCAAAGAAAGCCTGAAAGGAGACAGAGAAAGACATACTTTTAACAATTTAAAATGTAACCACACTGATGAATATCTGGGAGTTGAGATAATGCGGAAAACTCAATTCAAACCCCTTCATGGTTCATTACAGTTGAAAATGACCACAATTAGGTTTCCATTTATTCATTAAGCATGGGCTTTTATCCAAAGCAACTTGCAAATGATGAAGGCTGTCAGGAGATGGTAACGTTACGAAAGCTGAAATCAATAATCTTGTTTGCTGAACTTCATTTAGTCTTACCAGAGAGATATCTCGATGTCCAGAGCCCAACACTTTCAAGACCACTTTCACCTCCTGTGAGTATCCTCCCATGTCATCATCATCCTCACTCTTCAGCTTAAGAACACCAGCATAGATGTTCGTCCTCGTGCCTCGACCCAAATGCTCACCCTGAATAAAAATGTCATGTAAAGGCAAAGATAATAAGCAAGTAGGTAGTGGTTTAAAAAAACGTTTGTTTAAAGCATAACATTTTTGTCAGTTTCAGAGACGCACCCTTCACGGTACAGTCAAACGTCTTACTTATTACATCCTTGCTGATGTAATGATTCAAGTATTTGGGGTTGGAAAGAACTTAAAACTATTTTGGAAATGTATCTTTTGCTCACCAAGACTGCCTTAATTTGAGCAAAAATACAGGAAAAACTATATTGTGAAATATTTTAGCCATTTAAAATAACCGTTTTCTAAATAATATATTATAAAACGTAATTTATTAAGCTGAATTTCAGGCAGCCATCCTTCATTATTTCCTACAGAAATTATTGTAATATGCTGATTTAGAACTCAAGAACTATTTCTTATTATGTTGAAAAGTTTAAACTTACCTTTTCATCAGTTGTATTAATTCTTGACAAAAGTACTAATTTCTTTAAAGTTTACAGACCCCAGATTATTATACACCACATGGTACAATAACTTTTTTTTTTTTAATTTTTGACCATTTCTGTATTTAATTTTATTTCTTAAAAAGCATGCCATGCAAAAAGTCTACAGCATGTTTGGTTTAAAATTCATGAAAATATCACCTGCGCAATCTCCTCTTTAAGGATGCGGTGGAAACTCAGCTGGCTGACTTGAGGTTGTCTCTGTGGGGCAGGTTCCCGGTCTCTGGTCATCACTAATAGGTTGGAAATTTCTAAAGGACAGAAGAAAATTATTTGTGATTCATACAAAAAGTTGAGCCTCTGGTTTGATTACCCAGGAATGTTTATTTTAAATACATCTAAACAAAAATGTTGGCTTGCAGACACGGTATAACAACCCTCACCTAAACAGATAATGGGGAAAAGGAAGCTGTGCAGTGTCAGTACGTGGTTCAACAAAACACCTCGCTTGCTACATCAAAACAAGGGTATGTGGGTCCACGTGTGCAGGTATGTTAAATGTAATTTGTGTTTATGTAAATTTGTGCTGTGTGTATGTGCATTGTGATGTTCATTTTGCAGCATCAGCTGGTCTTTTGTCTACTCGCTGACATCATCTGGATATAGACCTACAGAGCTCTGTTTTCATGAGTGCAAGTAGGGTAATAGATCAAAAGATGTGAACAACGGAAACCCACATTTACTACATTTCCTGCCTGTCACTGATGCCTCAGCATGAAGCAGATGTAAACAAGCCCTTATACAGTCTCTAATGTGCGAGAACAGGGCGTTTTTCACAATCAAAACATTCCGTGATGTTTCACATTAATATAGAATGGTTGCATAACTGCAAATACTTATGGAGCATTCAAAGAAGGAACATATTTAGTACCCAAGCATTCATAAGTACCAGTACACCAATAAAATCCCTAAAAAACAATATTTACAATTTTCCAAAAACATTTTTATCTTAATCTGAAATTTGGATTGTGTTTTTTCCTCTGCATTACACAGACATCTGTCACTTTCTCTTAGGAACACTTAACTCAGTCGGGCCGGGAATCCTACTGACGGTTAACTGGATAAAGGATCTGATCCTGGCTCGGCTGAAATATGAGACTGCACTGAACTATTAGCTGCCAGATGCACAGCTGCCCAAAGTCATACGAGGATATGACTGCATGCACACGCATGCTGATATTTGACTTCTCTAGGGAGCACTGTGACACTAACAAAGCACTACAAAAAAAGGTTAATTCCTCTTTCATCTTGAACCACTTTAAGATTATTGTAGGGATGTACGTGCTTCTGAGACTTCTGAGCGATAATGATGCAAAACAAGTCATATTTAAGAAGAGAAGGTCATTCCATAAAGTGCAGTTTGGAAAATTTGGCAGTTGGAATACTTAGAAGTCTATTTTGCGCAATTCAAAAAGCCACTATAATACTTGTACTGTGCTTGAACTAGGGGTGTGCGATATACATCATCTGTAATAATACTGCAATTTTGTTGTTTCGATGACAAGCAATTTGACTATCAAGTATATCGCAAAAACCAAACAAAACACACCTACAGAGTGGACGCAAACATCATGAAGGTTAACATGTGAGTTCAGGAAGCATATCCCTTCATATCCTACATGATTGATACACAATACAAAATCTTGTGCAGAGTGCCGTTTTTTCCAAACCGATTACAAATGTGATAGATTCTATACATTTCAGTAAACAAGAAGTTAATATTAATAAGTTAATATTTAAATATTTAAAGAATAATATTTATGCTTTAGACACCATATTGACTGTTTTTGCAATATTTCAACAATAAAAATCATTTCAAACAGCCACAGCACTGCTTTGGATCTCTGAGCAACATGACAGCGTTTCTTTCCTAAGTGAATCAGCCATTTCAATGATTTGGTTCAATTGAAGTGATTCACTTCAGTGACTTGCTGTCACTCACTGGTGCTTTTAATTTCACATTTAAAAGCATAGTTTACCTGAAAAAAAAAATTCTGCCATTAATTACTCACCTTCATTTTGTTTCCAACCCTTAAGACTTTGTTCATATTCGGAACACAAATTAAGATATTTCTGATTAAATCCATGACCTCTCTGGCACTCCCATACACAGCAAAGAGTGCTCCCAACTAATTTTATGAAAGTATGAATACTTTTTGTGTGCAAAGAAAATAAAAATAATGACTTTGTTCAACAGTTTGTTTCCTCCTTAAATCGCAACAAAATATTGTCTAATTATCGTTATCAAGCTTACAAATACACTTGGGACACAAGCAACACTCACAAATCTATCACATCTCTCACTTATATCAGAATACATTAAAAACTAATGAGTCATAAATAATTGCTACGAAATTTAACACATGATATATCTGTGCACTTATTCGTAGAAATGTATGATCATGGGGGATTTTTTAGTTATTACTAGTTAGATAGTTATTACTCACTATCTAAATTCTGTATTTAAGAAAAAAGGGCAACACTTAATGACAATTTTACCAGCTACTTTAATTAATTTCCTATGATATAATGTACCATTCTAGCAAACGGCATATGCTAATTAATTCTACTGTCAATATTTAAGCTCCAAAACATAAAAGACTGTCAAATTAATTATTTCATTAAGGCTTGTCGTTTCCTGTTAAAGCGTCAGTCTTCAAAGCTTATGATATTATAGATTACTTAGAGAAAAGTGTCTCACTGTGGTGAGAATATATTAAATACTTTTCTATTTTTGGAGTTGTGGTGTGCCTACATTTTTTTTTTTACTTTTTGCCTGGTTGATGTGCACTTTTGGTATGTTTTTGTTATATTTAATTTGCCATTTTTTTTTACCTGTATATTTACTGAAAACCCAACTAAACTGATGTTGAAAATGTTAACAACAACAAATTCTGGTTGGTGGTATTGGCTTGTACTTCAATAAATTCAAAAAAGTACCAAATTCTGGGTGACGATGAAATGCTAGTAAATATGTTATTTCAATTGCGTATTTCACACACCACACCAAAATTTTCAGATCCTCATAACTGCTGAAAGATGTAAACAAATCCCCATCAAGAACTCAAACACTGAGATCCATTCATCCAGTTCACACTGAACCATGGAAAATCCTAACAATTCAGCTTTTAGCAAACTTGGCCAGCAATGACTTCTGATTTCAGTTTCAGTATAAGACAGGACTATTCACATAAGACGTAGAGAGAGAATTTTAGGGGCTTTTTCTAATGAAAATCCCTGCCCATCTGTACAGGCTGTGAATAAAAATTAACTTTAAATCAAAGTAAAACACAGGACACAGTTCCAGTTTAGCCTCACCTTAGACAACAAATCTCTACAAAATTTTGTCAGTAAAACTGACAATCAAATGAATTTTAACATCCGATGAATGGATGACTGAGCTGACAGATGAGCAGATGGATGGGTTAGTGAGAGATGAACTCGATTAAGGTGAAGAGATGGATAAATGTATTAAGTGTCTGAGGAGGTAAATGTGTGTGATCCATTTATGAATAGAAGGATCAATATACGAATCATTTGAGATGGACTGATAGACAAAAAGGTGAAAAACTGTATGATGTTTTGGGATGGCTGGCTAGACACACCAGTGAATAAAGTGTTATGATAGATGGCCAGACTATAGGAATAGACAGAAAGAAAGATGTATGAGATGTTGGATTGGGATGGAATACATGGGTGAATTATCTATGTCTTTCAATGATTCTGAATAGTTGGACCTCTATCACATGACCAGCTGAGCAGAATGAGTGCTGGTACCTCTGGGTTGTGGTGGGCAGCAGCGACGCAGCTGGAAGCGCAGGTTCTCTGTGCGCAGGTTCTGGCCCTGTAGGTGCTCTAAAAGCTCCTTCAGAGAGGGCCTGAATGTCTCTGTCCCATACAATCTGTAACCTTGCAGACTAGTTTCAATTTGGAAGTTCTTGTACTGTGGAACAGGTCTGGATTCACATATGTCCATCTGAAAGAGTGAAGAAACACACGAGAGACAGAATAAAAGATTAAGCACAAAAGAAAAAGCACAGAGAAATTGGGCATGAGAAGAACAGTGAAGGGAAAGAACAGGATTTGTTAAACAAATGGCTGGCTGTAAACCGATCTCCCATAAGATAAGATAAGCTTGCTTTTGGTTGGCAGTGTGTTGTTGGGTTTCTAAAGGCGACTAACTACATTGTACATAATGCTGATAACATTAAATATACAGAATGCCTAGCATGACAATTTGTGTGTTTTTTCTTTGTTAATCCTTCATATATGCATTTAACAAACTCTACTTTCTGTTAATCAGTACAATTCAGCTCAGTTAAATCAACTTAATTGTATTTGTATAGCATGCTGAACAAGGGAGTTACGGAAAAGCAATGCAATAAAACAGTGCATCAGTCTCTGATCCAGCCCCGAAGTGGTTTGTGGTTCTGCTCCAGCTACTTATACAGTATAATACAGTTCTCACATAAATAATTGCCAAAAAAATCTGAAAATGGATGCATTGTTTTGGTCTGATCTGGTCCAAAAGAATTGCCCTCAGAACTAGACTAAACCAAGATCCCCTTCTAAAAAGCGTTTTCACAGTGATTTGCTGCCAAAATGTGGTGTTGCAAAATTTGACAGAAAACAAGTGTTACATCTCATACGAACACATGTGTCAGGGAAAGAGTGTACAACAAGAACCAGATCTTCTTGATTTCCTGCAGAGAATACCACAAGAAAATCTGGGCTACTCAAGACTTGTCCTGTTCAAGCAAGACAATCAGGACAAAGGTTTTCAGTTCCCAGCATACTGATTTCACAAAAATGTGTATCCAACTGTACAAACTAGGCCAACTTGTGCTTGGTGTTAGTATGTGTGTGTGTGTACCTCAATGCAGACAACAGTCATGATGATGTAGTTATAGTCTGTGCAGCTCCAGCGCAGGACGTAGGTTCCTTCTTCATTTCCCTCCTGACGAAGTTTATGAATTGCATACTCTGTGCTGTAAAGAAACAACACACAGAATTAGTTGCAAAATTACTTTCCTGAAGACAGCTGTTATAAACGAATAATAATTGACTACAGTGTGAAAAACTGAACATTATTTTACTACAAGTATAATGAAGGTATTTCCTCAATCTGTGTGATCCTTGATTTAGACATCTATAACTTGAAGGTATGCTAATATTATCCTACCAGATAGGTCCATGACAGCCATTTTCTAAATTCTGGACCACTGATGAGGGTGCGACTTCAGTACACAGGTAATGGTGAGCATCTACAGTCAATCTGAAGTAGCCATCAACCAGTGCAGCAAAGGACAAAGCTGCATCACGATAAAACAGGTCCAACTCCTGTGGAGGAAAAAAAGAGGAATACCTTTGTAGGATAAAAACTGTAATATGCCTACTATCTACTTCATCCAATGAAATGTATTTTTAGTTTCAACGCCTGTTGATTTATAAATCATATGCGTATGAATCATAACCATCACTGAAGAATGGAAGTTTTGCGTCATATTCTTACCAGGTGCTAAGTTCTTGTCCTAACCTGCCACGTATTATAATAACTAACATATTTTACTGATAACTAAACACAGATGTATTGTAAATCCCTGCCACTCATTAAATCTTCTTGGGTCAACAAATCAGACTTCAAATTCCATTCCATTACATACATACCAAATATTCAGCATGAATGGTTGTGCTGGAATTAAATTGTACCTGGTTAGGACACAGTGTAGCAGATACTGAAATGGCAAAATTACCATTGTTTTATTGTCTTGTCTGTAAATGGTGACACAAGACTCCTTAATGACGATGTGGGTGATTTCGTAGAAGTCAGAGAAAAGTATCCATCCGCTGGCTTTCCTTTTGTCATTTTTCTGCTTGTTGTCAGCCTTGTTCTTTCTAGGTTTGGTTTTGTCTTTCACTATCAGAAGATTCTATTCAAAAAGGATACAAGACAAAAAATACAAAATCAATGACATAAAATCTAGGAATGCTAATAAATTTGTAATATTTAAAAAAATCAGCAAGCTCACAAAACCTAAAGTACTAAACTCACAGGTGCAGGCTTTCTCCTCCAGGCGATCCCAGAGGTTCCAGACACGTGCACTTCATATCCCAGTCCGTCATCTCCCAAAGGAAGTGTGTGGGCCGGAGATCCCTCGCTCTCAGCTGATACTTTCAGGCTCCTGGGCTCAACAGTCTCCCGACCCAGGCCCTGGGTCAGCGTTTCAAGAGTGGAGAGATACTTGACCTTCAGGTCGTAGAGGGTTATGTTGCTGTCCTGGATGGTCTTGCTATTGAACTCGTTGAGGAAATTTCTGAAAACGTTGTTGATGCGAATACGTGTGAGGAAGTTGCGCTGCTTAATGTTCCGGTTCAGACTGTCTGGAATGAATCGCTTGTAGCTACAGAGAAAGAGAAGAGAGATGAATAAAATCACTGGCTTTAAGGCAGGAAACCTATATGATGCTTCCTTTTAAGTAGTCACCAACACATACACCCATTCCAGTATTTATTACACTTCTCTCTGGCGCACTTAAATCTGATAGGTAAGTAAAAGCATTAAAATACGTATTTGACAATGGAATGCTGCAACTAACCAATCATAATCAAGTATTCCAAAGAGATGTGTAATAAAAGAGGTTAATAGTTAGAAGTGCCATTTACATATTATCAGTTACGATGCAGATGTGTTGTATGTAGAGGACTGTACGGGTTACCTTGTCTCAGCTCCAGCTCCTGATAAGGGCAGGTTATTGCTCTTGGCATGATGGGTAATGGCCAAAACAGCCATTCCCAAACACTCATTCTCTATCTCATGAAGCTCTGTGTCAGTCTGGGGAACACGTACTGGAGCAAGTCCCCTCAGAAAGTCATACTGGCCCTAAAACGTAACAAAAAAAAGAATGCAGTATGTGCCAAGCAAAAAACCTAACAAGATGTCTCTCTCTCTCTCTCTCTCTCTTTCTCTCTCACACACACACACACACACACACACACATATGATATCAGCTCCAGTGATGTTTGAATAAATAGCAGCAAA
>JAUYWG010000039.1:9992666-10008084 GCA_034779775.1 Enteromius afrohamiltoni | reverse complement strand
TAGTAACCAGATGTACTAAAGCTAGAGATCACAAAACCTGTGATTTAGCAATTTTCTTTTAATTATATTTTTTTGATGTTACATTTTATTTTTAATTCTGCTTTACCTTTTTAATTCAGCCTTTTCTGTTTATTCTGGGTTTTTTTTTCTCAACATAATATATAACCTACAAAGCAAGGAGTATGAACAAAACAACAACAAACAACAACAAAATGAGACAAATAAAACAAAAAATAAACAAAATGTAAGGCTAACATATAATATTTACATTTATTTTACAGTGAATTCAAGATATACATTTGCTACCTGATTTTGGCAAGGTTACTGTCATATTCTATCAGCTGGACTAGTAGAAAAGAAAATGAGTACTGAATATATAACCTTTGAAGTAAAACCAGTGTCTAACTACTGAGTCTGAAGAACAAAAACTGTGTGAAACAAACACCATCGTAGTTCCTCTCCAGCAGCTGCCTTCTTGTCTAATATAAACTTCCCTTTCCTCTCTCACTGTCCAAGCCAGCTTTTGTCCTTGGCTGTAACTTTCAGGAAATTATGGATGTGACATTTCAACCCAGCAGCCATTTTGTGGCTGAATATTGATCAAGAGCCAAATAGACAGATATGGTATTCGTTGGGAGATGGAAAGTGCGGACAGGACAGTCGGTCACAATGCTTCTCGTACTTAAGTCAATGTCTTGTCATAATCCACCCATGTCATATGATGATACAAACACTAAAAAAGGTTCCTCTTTTTTGTTCTGTGAAATGCTGACTGTACAAAAGCCCCATTTCTCAATCGCATATCAAAATATGAACGCAAACACATAAAATATGTGCTTTTTTTGCTTTAATGATTTTGAGCTGTAAAAACCCTATTTTTAGTGCAATGTCCTTTCTACAGACCACTGATGGGAAAACAATTGTGCACTGATGAAGGTACACATGAAATCACAGATGCTCTGTGTTAATAACTGTAACTCATACTTTGCTTTGACAACTATTTCCATCCAAATAGTTATGATGAAAGGATGCATCACTGCTAAGAAAAAATACCATCATGACCACACTCTATTTTCCTCAGAGATGCATCAGAGAGTGCAATACTTTAGCACTCTAAATAGGTGGCCATCCAAACACTTACGGCATATCTTGGCAGCCTCAACGCACAGGTCTTCCGCAGTGTGGCAGTCTTTGAAGTACTCGAGCTGGTGTCTGTCAGGCAGGTAGAAGTGGATTTCAAGTCCTTTCATTACAGAAAGAACGGTCATTTCTGACTTCCTCTGTTTTTTCATCTTCCCACACAGTTGCCTGCCCAGCTCCATGACTGGTAGTTCTGGCATCCAGACGCTGCAGGATAAACAGAGGTAGCAGAGATTTATTTATTTATTGATAAACTGTGGGTCTGTGGTTTGATGAGCAATGGTTTTCTTCTAGTGAAATGTAAAAAAAAAATCCAAAAGGTTACTTTTATAATATCATACATGAATGAGCCAAACATTTTTACATTGATGTTTTTGAGTAATTCAGTATAGGTTAAAAATAATAATTTTAGTCTTGATACCACTTAAATTACATGGTTTTCAGCATTACAACAAAACTATTAAGTTTATGAACACAAGGACTAATAAAAAAAAAATAACAACAATAATATTTGCATTAAATATCTTTTTACTTAACAGAGAAGTATTTTTCCAAGTAAAATAGTTTAAGCACTTCCAAATAAACAATCAGCTACACTATGGATCTTACTAAAAAGTCATTTATGCTTACCAAGACTGCATTTATTTGATCAAAAATACAGTAGAACAGCAATAATGTAAATATTATTACCATTTTAAATAACCATTTTAAAATGCAATGATGGCAAAGCTGAATTTTCAGCACCCTTAGTGACACATTACTCTAGTCCTCAGTGTTCTAGTATGATGAATAAAACGTTTCTTATTATGAATGTTGAAAACAATTGTACCGAGTAATGCTTTTGTGGAAACAGTAATAATTTCCTCTCAGAAGTATCTGTTTTAGTGGGCTGTTAGTATACATTAACAGCTCACCAAGACAAGCATTTCGACCAAGACGCATATTGTTTTTTTTTTCATGTAGGTTAAATATGCATGTGATCATTTAAAAACAGCCATCTGTCAGTCAGCTAGTGCTCTGTACTACACATCCTTCAGAAAGGCAGAATCATTATAACTGGACAAAACTGGACTGGACTGTGTTGAAATCAAATCTTTGAACAGCTGACCTCAGATGAAGACAACGGCAAGACAAAAACTAACATAACAAACACAGTATAAGTATAATGAAAAGAGATCATTTTTGCTCTTTTTGAGCTCACTGTAACAATCAGACGTGTCTGTTTTAGTAACACATTTCAGAGCTGTTAAATAAAGTGGCTTTTTTAATATGATCCCAGTGCTAATGAAATCTAAGCAACAATATACTAATGTCACAATTTGAATATTGTTATGTCATGTAATGCCTTATAACATCACGATTTAAATAGTCTTTGAATATACTGATCTCCAAAACAAAACCAAGCTACAGTCTTACATTAGACTCTTACATTAACCATGGTATTGCTGTTAATCAGCGGAAGTACAACATACTTGATGTCCTCTCAATAGGTGCCCTCACAAGAGGCTATTTAATTCAACCCCCCATCCAACAGCAAACACGAGGAAGGGCAAAATGAACGCAGTTCGCATCTGAATCAGATGGTTTTGACTCAGTGGATCTCCCTTCAGAGCCTTTGGATCAATTTGTGTTCAGATGCCAATGACTTTCCTGAGATGAATGAATGCAAAAACAAACTGTGCTGAAAAAGACATCTAATTGGAACCAGTTAATGACCACATTTGTCTTTAAAGTGGCTTTAGCGAATTCAAGAGGCTGAACAAACTGGCCTTAAAAAATATTATTATAATTAGATCACAAATTCAATCAACATTCATCACCTCACGGCCTGAGTTCAAAAGTACTGATAGAGTAATTTTTGCATATGCTTGTGTTATAACAACTGTATTTACTGTAATACTTACTGTAATATATACTGTTGGCAAAATGGGTTAAATTGACATTATATACCATGTATTATATCACATTTGCATTACTAAAAAAAATCTTGTTAACGCTAATGTGTCTAATGCAGCATCTATGTGACTAAATTTGACATTGTTGACTCATCTAACTTCTGTTATCAGTCTCTCTTCAATTTTTGTTTCTTTTTTGAAAGTCAAGAAAACATTATCATGGAGTTTTTGTTTTGTTATTTGAGCAAAAGTAAATGCAAAAAAAAATACATTTGTGGTACTCTCCAATTCGCTGCTCTTGAAGTTATCCCAACTATGACAACTTCTGCTGCTGAGAAACCCGGAATGTGAAAAATAAAAAAAAAGTATTGCACCAAAACATTTTACTTTAATTCATGAAAAATGTTGATTTTTGAACCATCATTTAGTCTCAAATCAGTTCCTAGTATTGAGTGATTTGCACCTGGTTTTAATACATAAAGAAGCCATGTCTATTTAATTTTAATTCCACTATACTAATATACTTCAAACCTTACACATAAGAGAAATTATTCAAATTTAAAACAAGTATTGTTTTCAGTACTTTCCAAATAAAAACACTTAAATAAAAAACGCAAACCTTCATTTTAATAAGCATCAAACAGTCAGTATCAGTGATTAATGTTCTTCTCTCTGCAGTCATGCCTTTAAGCAGAACTTAGTTTTGGCTGATATCTCAACTTATATAGCAGAACCTTTACTGACCCCTCAACCAGTCTGCAAAATGCCAAACTTAGCAAGCTTTCCACATGTTTGTTACTAGATTTCTATTTAGTTCCTTTTCCTTTCTAATGTTTTTACTTGCATTTTATGAGAAGTTCTCCTTTTCAGATCACTGTGAATCATGGCAGTACGCTAAGATGCCATCCTAATTGATCTTGGGAACTCGGGAGAAACAATTAAGTTTGCTATTCTCCTGCAAGCTGTTTCCACCTGCTTCAGTACGATTTACAGTTACATTCTTCTGTTTACTTGAGAGTGGCCTCACTTCCTGAGGTGTTGACGTGTTGCTCTCTGATAAAGCGATGGTTAACACTGTTCCTCCACTGCTTTAGACCATGCGTCTGTTCTGCTGGTAGACCGCTTCAGTATATGTCAAGTGTGTGTAGGTGCAGTAACTGTTTTATCCTGTTTGCAGGCACTTAATACCACAATGAAAACCTTTTTCAAATGAACCTAAAACAAAGGTAAGTTTAGTTTTCAATATCAATAGTTAAAGGTTAGCATATCTATATCATATTCATAGTGAAAAAAATCTAAAGTTGAGAAAACTTCCAACTTCTTGTTTTCAGTTCATACAACAAAACGTTTAGAAAACAAAACAAAAAAAAAAATCTATTGAAGCTGGGTGCCTTAGTGCAGGTCAATTATATTCTAGTCTTTAATTATGTTATTTTACGTTCTCCTGTAATAACCAGTACGCTAATGTCTTTTCATTTATGCAATGAAATTCACACAGTTTCTGGTTTATTTTATGCATAATAACTACAGAGCAAAAAGATGAGCAAATCATTCCTCTGCAGGTTATAAACAATTAAACCTTTTCTTAAATGTTCCTAAATATGTCAATCATTACATCATGATTTAATGAAATACGTCTATCTATCTTTATGATATATATATATATATATATATAAATATATATAAAAACAGTACATCCATAAATTTCCTTCTAAAGCTTGCCAAAAACAAGAGCTATACCACTTTTTATTATGTTTTGACACCGATGGAGGCATAATGTGACTTGACTGTGTCATAACCTTTACCCGGAAGCTTAAATATATATTACAAAACATTTTGTAGTTACTCTTGTCATGAAGGCCTCATTAGTCCACAGTAAAATGACACATGTCATAACCCCATACTGTATAACACGTACTATTCTAAAGGGAAACTCCATTTGCAATGTTCAGCAATAGCCACACAAAGAACACAGTAAGATCTCGCCATTTTTCTTTGCCCTCAGTTCAATATGACTAACCCCACTTCACAATCTGCTTTCACTTTTTTTTTCTTTTATTTGGGCAGTTCTGTACCGACACCAGTCATATCCTAAAGAGGCTCTTGTCAAGACTATTTAAGCACCATCAGGAGAGCTTCAGAGCGACCAATACTCCTCTTAAAATAAATGTCTTCTGACAAAGTTTTATTGATTAATTAATATGAAGCTGACATAGAATCTTAAGGGACGACATGATAAAATTATATGTCAGTACAGTGCTGTAATTTAAACAGGCTTTCCTACCAATGCAGGCTCTGCATGTGGGAAACATAACGTTTTTCTCTCTTTTTGAAAAGGACTGGTTAGTACTGTTATTTAAAAGGGATTCTCCACTAAAACCTCTATATAGGAACTGAACATTTCACAGAGTCACATCTGCCCATATTCAATCAGTCTACTAGTATCAAATTGTCCGGATGAGGTAATCAAACAGTCCTCAACTAAAAGCATTGTATCATCATGGTGCCTCTTTTACTTGGAAAGGTTTACTTCATGATTTTTTTTAACTAATGGGAATTTCACGTTTCTCTTTTTAAAACATTAAAATTTAAAGTCACGCCAACTACAATCAGCCTTAACCATCGGATTTCCTCCGAAATTTAGATTTTTATGAGTAGCAATCACTTCAATTATCAATTTAAACAATGTAAACAAATATTCAGAGTGTGATCTGACTGAACTGGTGTAATCGGTGCTGGCACTAATACTCAGGGTACATACATATGTATCACTATCAAAGTATAGTTTGTTTTTTTTCACTGCCAAAAAAAACAACAACAAACACAACGAACACAACTTTGCACAAATCTAACAACACTGCACTGTATGCATAAGCCTATTTGTTTGTCATTCTAGTATACTGTAAGTTACATCTATTTATTGTTGTGAAATTCAGGAACACGCAATCTTCAGCATAGCAGTTATTGACATAGAAAATAATCAGCCTCGGTCGATCTCTGCAAAGCCCGTCAAATATAATGCAAGCCCAAACACTTTTGTTCGGCAAATATACAGTTTGTGATAACAGTGTACAAGCGTTCAAATTTCTATCGACAAAACTGCAGTCACAGCAGCAACAAGTTTAACCATTTAACTACTGTACAGTCCGAGAATGACAAAGACATCAAGAAAAAGCATAGGTTTTGCAAGTTAGCAACAATAACAAACACAAACACACAAAAATAGGTTTAACTAGGAGCTAATGTGCTTTAAAAAAGTAACTTAACTTTTCGTTATTTAACAACCAGCTAGCAGCCTCTAAAACATCAGTATCAGGTATTATCAGTCAGACAAATATTGAAATCAGCGATTTGCAATTAACGTTAACGTACATCTAACATTACAAATTTAAGTCAATGATGACTGATTCTGTAACGTTACTACAGACCCAGATGAGTTACTTCTTGTATACTTTAATCGACATATTAAAGTGACGACAAACTGACAACAAAGCGCCAAACAACTAACGTTAGATATTTACTAACATCACACATGAAAAGAACAGAAAATACAGACATACAACCAGAGCCCGAAACATATAGTCAGGATGTAAAGAGTTACGGCCCTCGTCCTTACCTCGCCAGGCAAAGCTACTTCCGTTAAATTTCGATCATTGCAGACGTTTGAACACTTCCTCTTGGTATTTTGTTAATGTAAAGCGCTCGTTATTTAACTCCAGAATGCTCTCCGACAGCGTAAGGTTTATCCTGTGAGATTTATTTTCAAAACAAACTTCACCTAACAGCGGTACAAACCGTGGTTAAGTCTTCATGATCAACTAACCTTTCCTGTCAAGCGTCGACCACATTCCCGAAAATAGGGTAACAACGACTTATGTCACGTACCTCCTATTGGCCCATCCGGCTGTCAATCAAAGGCGGTACCAATGACATTAACTCTTAGGCGGAGAGAAAGCTAATGGATTTTTGTTATTGCTCGGCATAAGTGTTACCTCTGTATATAGATACAATTAATCACTATAATGCATGGATTTGAACTCTAGCGTAGAGTGTTAATCCACGGCTATTGCCGTAAAGTAAACATAAACACCCCCCAAAAATGTAATTTATTGGCCTTTAGTCATTATTCAAATGTCTTAAAAATTACCGTACTTTAACTTTACCTTAGTTAAATATTTCACTAACATTAAACATTAGCTCACTAACGTGAGTTACATAGCTACTTTAAAGGGCATGTTACAAAAAACATTAACAAAATTATATAGTATCACACAGTAAATAATTACTGCTAACTAGCAATTATTAGGCTATGCCTCTCATTCAAAAGTAATGCTAAGACATTACTGCCGTTAAAGGTTATATACGTTATCTAGTCTATAAATAGGCTAAACCGTAAACCAGTAAAAAGATTATTTACAGATTCACACATAATACATTTACAATAATTAATAAATAATTTAGGCTACAAAAAGAAACAATAGAAAAAAACTTTTATTCATGAACTTATTATCCTTTTTCTTTTTCAGAACTTATTATCTTTTCAGCTGTGTCCGATTTACAGGTACAGTTTGGACAAGATAAAACATGTCTGCTAAACAAAAAAAAAAGGTCTTTAAGACCAAGAGGTTTAAGCCTGCCATGAGGGAGGGACTTCCCGTCCTCATCATCAAGATGAGTTGCCAGAAACTGTGGGCTGCAGTTTCACAAGAGGGCTGCAGAGCACATTGGTACAATGTGGCAGATCAATAAGTTCAGCAGAGGCTCCGTGGATATTTGAAACAATATTAGGCTGTGTGTATTGGGGTTTGATATGTTTTAGGAGTCAAATTATAAGTACAGAGGCTACTGTTAAAAAAAATATTTTGGCTATACATTATAAATATTTACACATGTCATGATAATTTGCAACAATACAAATTTATGTAAAAAATGCATCTAAATATGTTGTTAATTATACTTAAATAAACATGGGGGAAAGGTCCAGCAGGAAACTCCTGTCTTTGAATGAGTCATAGGTTATAATTGGTCTGTGATAAGTCTACGTGCAATACCGCAGTCATCTAAAGCTTTAATGCGTTTTTCATCTGAAGAAAGGCAGAAATTCAGCAGAGGCCGGGAATAAACAAATATTTAGATAAGAGGGGTTCCCAAATACTAATTAAATTGAAAACGACCCCAGCTCTTCAGATAAGAAAACCTTTTTTTCCATAAACTTTATTAAACATACAGATACATACAATGCATCAAAACATTACAGAGACTTAATCATCTTGCTACATGATTCTAAAAATGTTCAGATGACTCAAACATGGGGCAAGTGACAGATGACAATGTGTCTAATACAAACAGCATTGGTAAATTTCTGCAATTATAAAAACCAAGAATACACTTACTGTTTAATTTAAATGTTCATGTATATCCAAATTATATGAACATAATCACGTTTTCTTTAACTTTATTATAATTTATACATCACATGATTTCATATTATAAGAATATTCAATACAACAAAATTCTATTTCTTCCTTTGTAGAAACAATTTTAATTGACATGTTGAACTTTTCTGAGATTACAAATGTTTTGGGATTTGGCCATGAAGTTTTTCCCTTCTTTTTTAAAATATCTGATACTACAAATGAGCTTTATTATATAGAAACTGAAAAAGCAAGTGTTACTCTTTAAAACTTCAATTTGTTTGGTTATTCAAAGTGTTAAATGTAAGCAAACATCTCTTTCTGTAGTTGCCCTAAAACAAATGTTAATGTATGTTCAATATGGGAATTCCCATTTCTACTAATATTTACACAATTTGCATAATAAATAAGGATGTACAACTAATGTAGTAAGATGTATACATTTTGTAGTCTTTGAAAAACATGTAAGCATGTGCAAGGTTTGATTACAAGTGAGTTTATTTGAAAAGGACATTTTGTGCCAATATTCTGGGGAAAAAACAACTTCTAAACAGTTCATTTCTTAATTAAACATAAGCAAATTAAATGGCTAAATAATTCATAGGTATACCAATATGCAAAAAATACAATGAACCATCATAAACCTAAAAATAATATTTTATCATATCAAATGTTACATAAAAAATGCATACATAAAAGAAATTATAGAGAACATTAACTAAAATGTTGTCTTAATTTTGTTTATAGTCCTGATTTGTACAGGACAAACATGAGTGAAATGCAAGTAATACATTTTACAGTTTATTATTTCTCCACATAAATCTATAATGTCATAATAAACATCTTTTTTGTAGTTCCTATAGGAGGATATTATACTGATGACAGCAACCATGTACATACTTTCATATGTAAAATTGAAACGCAACAACGGTTTGACAGTTTATTCAGTACAGATTTCAATGCATATATTTTTGTTCTGCTTGTTTTCTCTTTTCTTATTTATCTTTTTCACCTGTAAAAAAGAAAAAAATTGATGCTAGATGTCAAGATGGCAGCCATCCTTCAGTTATCACAGTACTGTACCTTTAAGATGGACAGCATCAGCACTGTGATAACTGAACCAGGGCAGCCTGTCAAATCAAGCAGAGCCAGGGCAGTAGTTCTTCACACATCTTCTTGTCCATGTTCACTCTGGGATACTTTAAATATCAGAGTGTGATGTTTACTGTATTCGAGATACAACAATAAATATACAGCATAGGCTAAATAAACTTGACATTTCCATCTGTGTATATTACAGGAATGAGATGAGATGAAAACTTATTATTAAACAACTTGTACAAAGTAGACATTATAATATCATGATTGGGCTGAATTAGATGTCAACTCCCTATCTGACAAAAAGAGATTCAATTCCGTCGTTTTGAGCTTTAATTATTCATCCGCACCACCCCTGTGACTACAGACTTGTTTTGGTGAATCTGACTCCACCTTCTATACTTTGCTCTCGCGTTTGGCAAGCGTTCGGCCCCTCCCACATCATCCCGCAGACCCCGCCCACAACATCCCCGCCCTCCGTGCGAATCTCTTCTTGTAAACAACTCCATCAGCGCGTCGTGTTTGCCATCTCAGGACAGTGGAAACGCCTGCCAAATTATGACAAAACATCTGCCTAACATTCCTCTAGCGGCTGTTTCGGGGAAAAAGGAAAGAAAAACATTTTAATGGGTTAAAACGGGAATACATTAGCTATTATAGCGCGTTGCGACTTCTCATAGAAAATTGTTAATGGCTGTTAAAAGCGCAGTTTTAAATAAAGTCATTCATGTTAGGAACATTCTAGCAATATCATTTATACTCAAAACTAAACATGAATACAAGACGTATTTAAGCCTGTTAGAGCGCCATGAGGTCAGTATAGTCTATAATCAATTATACATAAGTTATTACACGAAACAGCATTACATGATCATACGTGATACAATATCACAAAAGCTATTTCAAATACTCTGCGTCTACATCAGTTGCTTGGCTTGCTATGTCAAAAGGTTTATTTGTCTGATATCTTGTAAGTCGTCTTATTGTACTGTACTGATGCGCGCTAACGCCCAACAGCGCGCGCACACACCCCTCTCATGGCAAAAACAAACACCACATACTTCTAACGCGAAAACCTTCATATAATACCACCACCACACTTAAACATAAGTACTGTTCTATCGACTGCAAAAGTACTCACCTGCATTTTCAACGCTGAACTGCCTTGTTTACGTGAATATTTTTAATGACGCAGCAAGCCTTACAGCGAACAACGTGATTGTCGCCATTTTTTGTTGTTATTGAAATCTTCAAGCCATGTGACAATAAAATAACACGCTTCCGGGTCCTGGCGCTCAAAGTTCACCACTTTCTTTAGTGCAGAATGATTCCTGCCAAGTAGAAGGTTTAAAAAGCCGACCGATTTTGACACTGCGTACCCGAAGTGAACTGCGTTTAATATGTCTTATGTTCTGACGCCACCGTAAGGCACCTCGGAAATAAATGTGTGACATGGGAATTATAGCTGATTATTTTAAGGGGTTTTAACCTTTTTTGTCTCCAAGGCCACCCATGTAAAATATTTCCTGTGGAATTTTTGATATAACGATGACATAACAGTTCGCTTTTAAACTTTTTAATTTAGAGAAACTTATATAGAGAAAATTAAATAAAGTATATATGCATGTTCTTGTTTTAAGAAGAACAGCAGTCGTGGAATCGACTATGAATATGAAATATGTCAGTTCACGTGAAAGTTGTTTTGTGGGATGTTTTCGTACTTAAGAAAAGTCATAATTTTGTTAACATTTTTCAGTTGGTTTATAATTTTGCAGTCCAATTTGCGCCGTGGCTTCAGTGCTCAGTGGCCCATTTTTGAAAACAATGCTGTGTTATCTGCGGATTTTTTTTTTCACCTACATGACAGTCAACAAGTGTATAATGTCCTAAATCAGACAGGGGGCAATATCACACCAGTTTTTCCTACGACGCAGCTTGTCGCCTGTGAAGAGAACAATTGTGTTCCTAATGATGTAATGCACACTATGCACTATGTACTGCACTATACCCTGCGGTACATGACATTTATATAATTGTATTGTTTTTTCATATAACGTGAAATATGAGTTTTAAAGTGTTCTGTTAAATGTGTGCGTCGTTCGGGCATTTGAAATGCACTGCTTTTTAAATAATATGGTGCTCAAGTACTCAAATTTGGACGCAATAAGGTTTTATTTTATTCTCCATATATATGATATATAATATACTATCCGAATAACCATATTATGAAACTGAAGCTGTAAAGCTGTCACTGTGTATTACTTAATTGTGACTGTACATATACATATAATTACAAAATATGTTGCTTCCACTGTTTAGGTTTTCAAATGCAACTAAATACTACAAAGTCAAAACTTCTATGCTTCCATATTTTTAGTGCGATGCTGTGCCAGGGGCGTTTAAAATAGGGCGTTTATGTTTCTCCTCCATTCATTTGCAGAGAGGAGACGCTCACGTCCACATAAAGAGCAGTAGGCGGCGCGTCAGCGAACGGCTGCCCAATTTTAATGAACGGTGACAACAGGCTGCGCTTTCACCGTGGAATTTAGAGTTTAATAGTACAATATTCTGTCGGGTTGGTAAGTGTGTTTGTTGTTTTTGACCTATAACTTTGAAAAAAGTCATTTCTTTTTGTATGAATCATGTGTTTTATTCGATGTTACATGTCCCCACCCTTTATTCTGCACTGAAGCTCTAAAATCTGAATTGTAATGCAAACGCGTCGCACGCTACATTAAAGAAGTGCACGAGTTGCATGATTTCACGTGTAATGCTGGGCTCGTTTGTTGTAAACAGGGCAGTCTGGTGAGGAAATGTCTAAGTTATTCCGGGCTGTTATCATGGGTCCACCAGGCTCTGGGAAGGGGACCATATCGGAGAGGATCGCGCACAATTTCGGCCTTAAACATTTATCCAGTGGAGACTTTGTTCGAGAAAACATCGCTGCGAAAACTGGTGCGTGGTCTTCAAAAATGTGCAAACTTTTAATTTCCATGGATGCTTGCTAGCTCTAAAAAGCGTGTCGATGCCAACAAATGCTAGGTTTTGAGACACAGCCATAGTAAAACTGAAGGGATTCGTTGATCGTATGAAGGTGCGCAACCTCGCTTGTGTTTTATGTAAAGATTAGCGGTTTCTCGATTCTTTAACGTCAACATTTGGTCCTCCCCATTTGTAATATGTGGTTAGCATAACCTCGGGCGTGTGACGTGTGAGACGAATGCCTTAAAAAGTTGCCATGCTGGCAAGATGCCACTCCACATTTCTGTTTTATTGCACTGTTGCTATGCCCACCTCCCTTATTAAGACTTCAGAATGTTCATGCTGATCAACATATTGTATAGTCTATTAGTTAATACATTATGTAGAGTACCCTTTTATTAATTCTCAGTAAAGTTATCATAATTGGCAAATCCTTTTAGTTTAAAGCCTCAGATTAAAAAGAATGTAGTTTTTTTTAAATAAAATTACGATTTAGGTAAGTTTTCGCATTAACACACATTTCCCCCATTTATTTGGGGCATTAGACTTTGAAAAATACACCAAAAATCAATAGTTGTTGCAAACTGTGAAAGGTTGTAATTTGTGTAGTGACATTCATATTTTATTATTTGTATGCTTGTAGATAAAATGCAAAATCAAAACTCTCATGCCACCTTCACTACCTATTATATGATTAACACTCTAGTTGCTGGTTAAAATCATATGATTAATAATTGATTTGTCACAGTTAAAGTGTATGTGTGCATTTTAAGTACAAACGTAAGTAGAAAAAATTAGTATCTTATTAGCGTCCATTCTTAAAGAAATGCCATATAAAAGCAGCTTATTAAAGATATGTGAAAAGCCATATTGATTAGCGTGGAAGGTATGTGCTCCATTCATTGTCTTTTCTGCAGATGCTGGTGTTCAAGCTAAGACATATATAAAAAAAGGTTTGCTGGTACCAGACCATGTCATGACACGGCTTCTGCTGCCTAGATTGGAGGAGATGACCAAATACAGCTGGTTGCTGGATGGTATGGTGGTAAAAACCCATTTACTAAAGCTAAATCTATTTAGGGGAACCTATAAGGAACTTTCATTTCTTCATTCAACAGAAACTCAAAACAGTCTGTAGTGTTAGGAAGTAAAAATGTCTCGCCTGTTTCCATTTTATCAATTGATTGCTGATTTTTGAGACCAGAAAGTCAAGATGTAACAGCTGCTAGTTTAGAAAAGCTCCTAAAATAGAATGTAAGGATATCAAACATTGACTGAAAAGATGTGCAGTGTGATCAAAACAGTGTTCCAACTAATGTTCTTTTACTGCAGGACTGTAAGCATTAAAACTGCAAAGGCAAATCCTAAAGCTTGATGTTGATGTACATTAACAGAAAAGTAACTACACTCAGTTAGAAATAACATAGATTATGATTATGATAATGATACAAAACACTGTAATACACTGCACCCAACAAGGATGTAGTATTGCAGCATTGTTAGTTGTGAAACTACTTATTGCAACTAAAGTGGAATTTCAAAATAGTATTTATTAATAACCTAAAGCTAATATGTAATATATTATAATTAAATAAAAAGGAAATGTAATTACTAATAATTCATTTTGGCCTGTGTTCACGTATGAGAAGTCATTTTGCGCACTCACCTTCCAGGTTTTCCTCGAACACTAGCTCAGGCTGAAGCCCTGAACAGTTCCTGTGATCTGGATGTAGCCATCAATCTCAACATTCCTCTGGAAACGCTGAAGGAAAGGCTGCGACATCGATGGATACATCCACCCAGCGGCAGAGTGTACAATATGTGCTTCAATCCTCCCCGTGTCCAGGTGAATATTTTAGTCTTTCAGTCAACTGTGGCAAAGTTCTCTTAAAGTTATAAAACATGCTTTGAGTAATGTTAACAGAATATCTATTTGAAGTTGTATCGTTTTTTTAAAAACGTTAATAATGAAAGCGAAAACAAATCTCAATTTCCCTATATTATTGTTTTCTGCAAAAAAATCTTCATGGCTCAGTTTCACAGACAGGGCTTAGCCTAAACCAGCATTAGGCCATAGTTTAATTAGGAGAATTATAAACATGCCTTAGAAAAAAACATTACTGGCGTGCATCTTAAGACAAAACAAAGGCACTGACATGTTTCAAGATCAATCAGTGCAAGTTTCTTTTCGTTGAAACAGCTCAGGTTTATATTTAATTCCAAGTCTAGGCTTAAGTCTTTAGTCCTAGTAGCTTAAGGTCTGTGAAACCAGGGGCATATTACTTAAACTCTGATTTATAAGGAGCAACTATTTCTATGCACTGGAATGATTGGACAGCAGGGCAGCATCAGAAATACATTGTAAAACCTGGTAGCCTGAATCAGTGTATGTAGGCTGATTTACTGATATTACATAATGCTTTAAACTTGAAAAAATAACATTCATTTAGACGCTACCATTTTTAGTTTTTTTTTTCTTCAATGTCTGCATGACTCCCTTGGCATTGAACCTACCACTGAACTAGGCAGTGCATCGTGTCCCAGTTTGTGAGTTGTGTGTTGTGAGTAACAGTGAGAATGAAACATAATTTTCTTCAAAAGGAAATCAGCAGAATTTCCATTTTCCATTTTCAACTGCTATTGTAAAACTCATTACCTTGCACCCTGAACCAGCTAAAAAAAAAGGCCTTTGAAATTACTTCAAAATAACAGGTGTTTTAAAGCAAGGTTGGATCTAAACTCTGGCCTTCTATGTGTAGGACTTGGTACACCCCTGTCGTACAGCTTCATTTCACAAATAAAGAGATGTGTCCTCTCTTAAAGCAATAGCTGCACTTAAAGAAATGGTTAAGCTAAAAATTAAAATTTGCTCACCCTTGGGGCATCCAA
>JAUYWG010000039.1:9978085-9992256 GCA_034779775.1 Enteromius afrohamiltoni | reverse complement strand
CATCCAAAGTGTAGATGTGTTTCTTCACTAGAAAATATTTTAAAAAATGACATCACTTGCTCAGCAATGGATCCTCTGCAGTGAATGGGTACCTTTGAAATGAACACTTAAGCAGCTGATAAAAACATTACAGTAATCCACAGATAATCCATGCTTTCACTTCCGGTGCTTTAATTAATGTTCAGTGGTGTAAAAAGATGTGTGTTTGTAATAAACAAATTAAGATGTTCTTAATTAACTTCAAGCCATTGCTTCAGAGCTAAAATAAAAAAATTGAGTCGTCCATCCATAATAAGTCTTGTTTGAATCAATGCCCTGCACGGATCAAGCACATTTTTAAAAGGGAAAACAGTTCTAAACAAATGTTTAATGTCTCCAAATCTATTCTGAAACTTGGACTATGAAACCTTGTTTTGCTAGCAGTATAGAACAAATCACTTGTTGGATTCCTCATTTGCCTTTTTCAAAATGCTTCGGATAAAAGAATATAAGAATATAACGGTTTTGCTAATATCTGGGTTTACAGGGGTTAGATGACATCACAGGAGAGCCATTGATTCAACAGGAGGATGACAGACCAGAAGCCCTGGTGGCCAGACTGAGACACTACAAAGATGTTGCAAAACCTGTCATAGACTTTTATAAGTAAGCTTATAGGAATTCCTCAAGTACGGCTCACTGCAAACCACAACATTTAGGGGGCGTTGTTGGATCCACATCTAGGAGGTGAAGAATGGTAGGTTTAGGGGTGGAGATGGGTAGGTTTAGGTCTTTATTCATCCACGCCCCCTGGATGTTGCAGTCTGCAGCAAGACGCTCTTCGAATTCCCTCACATTTTGAGTCTCACCCAGTGTGCTTGTAAGGTCCTTCTTTGCCTTGCCTTGTTTACTAAAAAGCATTGTAATTCTGTGCTAAAGGGCTAAAGGCATCCTGTACACATTCTCGGACACAGAGACAGATCGGATCTGGCCGAATATCAGCACACTTCTCAGCACAAAGATCCCCACCATCCAATCAGATGCTCGATGTGCTTCAACTCACTGAGGGAATTCTCTGACAGAGGGAACGGTGTGGCCTCATCTCAGAGGAACTACTAAGTGACCACATTTGGTTTCCAAAGATTGCTTGTCCATTGGTAGTTTAGTATTATTCATAGTGCTAGCTTTGACTATTTCTGTTTCTGAAAAATAATCATACATTTGGAATTTGGGAATCAGTCAGGGTAAAATTCAACTTATATTTTACAAGTACAAAAGTGTTAATGGTTCCTTCATTTAAATGCAGAGTGCAAGAATTTTATATAGATGTGATTAAATTGCATATTAATAATGAAGGGTAGGCACATGATACCTTGTGTAAGTAAATGAGACTGAACAGTTCAAGCATTCCAGTGAGATGTAATTGTTTCTGAGGGGGCTTTACTTTATATCATCTCTGTCTGTGATGTTTGCCGTTCTTATATATTTCATAGCAGTGTTACAATTCTTCTATACTGTATATCATAATCAATGCTATAATTATTTTAATGTGCTTTACAAGCTCTATCATCCAAATACGCCAGATATGCCTTGGGGAAGTTCAGTTTCTTGAACACCAGGCCTTACTCTTTGAAGTACATTGATGGAATGTGTTAAAAATCAAACCAATAGATGAGTAACACTTTTAGCAAATGGCAATATATTTAAGTATAATGTAATAAAATAATTATACCATATCAGATATTCTTTAAATACTGCCATCTTTCGTAAATACTGTTAAGCATTGCATTTTTAAGAGCCATTGATAGAATAGAACGTAATGGGGTTAACTGTGACTGAACAACTGTGATGGTTTTGTTTTGTTTTTTATCAAGAAGATTAAAACAGACTTTATCAAAAACCACAGATTAAATTACAATTAGATTACAATTTTTGTCCCTAGAAAAGAGAAGCTGAAGGAGTGATTTTCACATAGTTATCAGCCTGTATCTGTATTTCTCTGTTTATTTTTATTTTTTTATTCTTTCTTGCTTCGTGATCTCTCTCTCATGTTCTGATTCAGACAGTCTTACCGGACAATACACAATGGAGAAAACACTGAAAAAATCTCCACATCTTCTCGTTGTGCAATACCATGTACAAGAATTTACATGCTTTAGCTTTCCTGTCTTTCCAAAGAAAATAAATGTATTTTCGCAAAAATGTTCAATGTAGTCTTTTGATTTGATTTGAATCCTTATCATTCATTTTCACAGAAATCTTTGGACCTGCTATAGTACATATAAAAACTTATTCACAACACATAAAAAAGATAAATAAACGGAAAACTATATAATAGAACTATATATATATGGGTGTTTATGTGTTTTGTATATTTGTATAATAACATGGGTATGACAGATACTACAAGGTGAAGGTAACTTCAGGAAATTACCCAACATCCCCACTTTTAAAAACGCTTATAAATCATACAGAATTAAGTTTTTTGAAAATTTAAAAATGCACAGTTTCCAGTAAGGGGTAGGTTTAGGTGTAGGGTCAGTGTAGGGCAATACCACATACAGTTTGTACAGTATAAAAACCATTACGCCTATGGAGAGTCCTCATAAATCACAAAAACCAACGTGTGTGTGTGTTACGTAAAAGCGACGTGGCATCTGGCCAGCTGTTAGGGAGGCTGTCCTCTAGGGGTGGGATGATCTGGCCGGAGGGCTGCACGTTTATGTGTAATAACGTTTATTAATCCTACTACGGCGAAGGTTTGCCTCATGAATATTAATAAGGCAAAATAAATGACGCTCCCAATTGGACGTTCTGGGAAGTCTGCCATGCAACGTCACTATCATCTAATTAATATTCAGGAGCTCAGCCTGGGCACATACCATCTGCGTCCGCATTCGGCGCGCGGCATCACGGAAGTCCCACAATATGACGCACAGCTAAAATGATCCCCCTTCCCATAAAAATAAACAAATAAATAATGTCTGACTGCTTTATAACAGTCGCTTAAAATAAAACTACAACAAATCAGCAATAGATTTGTCTCCAATTCAAAAATGATTACTAAAATATGAACGGTTACGTGGATGCGTCGTACAGTTGGAATAATTAAACATTTAAAAAATAAAAACGAGTAAATACGTATGTTTATTAATGTAGTTCAAACGGACGGTGGACTGTGGATTTGGCTCGACGGGTTTGATTCGGTGATGCTGAAGTACAGGTAGCTCTCCATCACTGTTTGAAGAATCTGCTCGAGCGCTTATTCGAGACGCAGCACTATTCGTTGGGACACGCGCCAATCTGACCTTTGACAGCCAGCGAATGACAAATGAAAGGTCAGCGATTCTGACATCAGCTGGGGTATCGGAGAATGAGAGACAGTGCATCGAAAGGTAGGAGGAAAATGCTGTTTATAAACTGCTGGATGTGTTTATTATTAGCAGCTGTGGCAATACAGCACTGAATGAGACATCGTACGATATTACGTAGTGAATTGTTATTAATATATAAGCCGTCGTGGCTGTCGTGATGTCATAATCAATCCCGAGGTTGCATTTTTAGCCTTATCTGCATTGCTAAATAAGCATTACGATTTATATAGTGCCATGGGTGTTTTGTTTAGATGCGGGCTTCTTCGTGACATCATCGTTGCAGGATAATATCGTGTTTGATCATTTTTATATGACGATAGGCCTGTTTTAAGAAGCAATAGCCTACATGAGTCACGACATGCATTGCAGATCAGCTGATCGGACCCGTTTCGAGACTGATGCATGAGGTGATGATTTAGGAATCATCGCTTACTATTATTATGCATTCTGATGAACCGAGATTTCGACTAAAAATAAACCTAGACCGTAACGTTACAGGGAAATCTAGTTTTAAGATTATAGATCATTTGGAGTATGGTAGATAGTTTGATAGATTGACAGGTGCAAGCCAGTCATTTAGCTGTTTGACCAGCTACCATCGACCAAAAAACAACTTGGACATGTTAAGCTGTGATGATCTTTTATGTGTTATGATTTATGTGTTTGTTACTTATGTATGCATTAATGAAGGAATTAATTAATGTATTTATTTCTGTATGTGTATATGTATGTAGCCGGCTAGCTTGCATTTCCAAGATGCTACAAGAAGGTACCATCATGGAACAGCTTCTTACCAGCTTAGACCAGCTGTTGATTATCTTAGACCAAATATAAACTAAAACACAATTCTAAAACACAATTTCCCAACAGGAATATAAAAAAGGCAAATGTTTAGATAGATAGATAGATAGATAGATGTCAATATACAACTGTATGGTACACATTTTTAAATAATATATAATATAGTAACTAGGTACACTAATAAACATATTCAAAGCAAATAGGAAACTTACATTTTATTCCATACGATATTGATGTTGGTTTGATTAACTGATAAGCAATGGTTAAATCTGGAAAATGGCATAAAATATGATCCCATCAGACCCATCTTCTCTATGTTTAATAGAAGAAAAATCCTAGAAGTTGTATCAGGGACAAAGAATGTGTTATGTTGTTTGATTGATTTTAATGTGTAGTCTATAAAGGGTTAAAAGGTTAAGGGATATCCCTTGGACCTTAATGGAGCTGTGCAGAAGTGTGCACTCCCTGCCTCTGTTGCCATGGATGCAAATTTGCATGACCTCACAGTTTTGCTTTAGATTATAATGTTTCTCATGACTGATGATGTCACATATAATTCAGCTGAATTTCTGTACGATTTTAGCCTATATTTAGGCTATAGTTTAATCTATAAGGATTCCTGAAGGGTTAATGCAACCGTAGTAACTTCTTTTTAGGCAAGTTACTACAATTTAAGCTTTTGTTATGTTAAAAATTAATCCAAACCCAGTCATGAATCCAAGTCCACTTCATTTAGCCGACATATTAACCAAGATACATTGTGCTCTGAGTGTCACCTGAATCACCTACATTGTGAGAGGCATGTTAGCTTTGTTAATGGTTTTATAATATTCGTAAATAAAGCTCATTCCCTTTAGCCATTTCCTTTAAACTAAAACTGGTCTAGTCTTGCTTTCTATGTATGTATACAGTACTAGATCTGCCTTTAGGATAGTAGAATGGGATTTCTTTTTAGAGATACTTGTAGCATTGTAGGTGACAGATTATCAGACATTTACAAGTTACAGGCCTTGAAAAAGATCACAAGATGTGTTAAAAAACAACCTTGTGTAAGTGTAAGATTAACTCTGACAAGCGTAATGCTTTCCTATTAAAGCCTGTTTTTCAAAGGGATAAGAAAATGATATAGCAGAATTCTGAATTTATTGATACATTCAGAATTCTGTTTTTTGTGCTAATGAATTTACATCTTACACTTGTCACAAAATGTTTTCCCACCACTGAAAAAAAATTGTGACTTTTAAATCTCACATTCGGTTTATATTTCACAATTCTAAGTTAATATCTCACAACTGAGTTATAATTCTATCACATAAAAAAAATCAATCCATGAGCTATATCAGTGGTATTCTGGCTGTTGGTGGGGATTTCCTACAGAACATATTCCTTACCATTTTATCAACTGATGATATTCACACTGAAATAACAACACTGACATTCAAATACCATGGGATTAAAGCAACATGTTCATATTTTTGTCTTAAAGTCTTTTTGTCTTTGTCTTAAAGTTTGTGTCCTCCAGTTGACCCTGGGTCACTTTTACAGATTGTTTTAATAACGGTAAAGGTAAACGAATGAATTGGAGTCGGTGTTAAATTGGGAATTAATGATAGACAGCAACAAGAGCCTTTCTCTTGGTGACACTTCCTACATGCTGTGTTCTCAGTCTCACCCTTCTCAATGGGTTGCCCGGACTTCAGCTCTCTTATGAGAAAGCATGTAGCCACAGTGGATGCCAAGCAAGGGGGCTGCTTGAAGAGAAACATCAAGTTGCTCAATTAGAGATAAATCATCCTACTAGAGAGGAAGTCTTGGATTGCCTCACTTCCACTGGCAGAGCACTAAACACTATATCAGGGTTACCCGTAGACTATCTATGGGTTGTAAAGTCTTACTATGTTTAATTTTTAGGAATGGCTTGTTCTAAAATGTTTATTTATTTGTATGCAAAGCAAAAACAAACCGATTTAAACAAAAGCAATCTGTCTGCTAAAGTTGTTCAGACAAAACAAACAAAAATATATTAAATAAATAAATGTAAAAACAAAAACGATTCTATGAATAAACCATAGACAGAATATGAATATTCTCCCTCCCATTTCTTTATGTTTGTTTTGAGAGAAATTCTAAAACCTTGTATGATTTAAAATATGTAAAATTGGCCAAAACAGTTAATAAACAAAGAATAAAGGGGTGATTTATTAACAGCCTGCATGTGCAGATTTGGGGCTGAATAACAACAGAATAACACATTATTTATATAAATTGTTTTTAAATGAAAGTTTTATGAGAATTATACTAAATATTCATTAATGTACATTGTAATGTTTGTTTGTGTATTTAATATTTATTATCTATATAATATTTCTCTATGCTGATATATATTATTCTAGTTTAATATTTTTTTATATTAATTAACTTCATAGTAGGCTATATAACTTTTAACTTTTTATGCTATTATTATTATTATTTATTTATTTATTTTATTTTTTTCAAATTAAAGTAATGCTAACTGTAAATGTGCTTAATTGTTAAGAAAATAATGCAGCAATGCAAAATAAAATGTTACATTTCATGTCAATTATTTGCGTTTGTTATGATGGCCATCGTAAAAACCTTTGTTAGGTAGGTTGTAGATTTCATATACATTTGTCTAATTAAAATAATGAGATACAAAGCAGCAGGCACAAGATGTGGACAGAGGGTGCGGAGTGGGATGTTAGCCGGATGCATTGATTGGCTGCTGGCTCTGTGTGTGTGCAGCGTAGTAAATGCGGCGCTTGATGACACACCGCCCTCTTCTCTCCTGCAGCTAGCGGCCGTATGTAGCGGGACATCATTCCCTCCCTCCGAGCTGTCCCACAGAACATGTGCATTCCCCTAGTCTCTTGAAATCGTCGTTGTCGTACGTCTATGTGATTCCCAATTGTGCTCATGAGCCTGCTAGGTGGCTACAAGAAAAAGAGCAGTTACGATGGCTACGAATCTTTGCAGCTGGTCGATAGCAGTGGAGACTTCTGCACCGGGGGACGAAGCGGCGGCGGCGGCGGCTTGACGGCAGGGACCCTCGGCAGCGTTAAAACAGGCCCCGCGCGGCAAGACGACTACAGCACCATGGACAGCTCAGGTATGAAAACCGTGTCGACCGGATGCCCCTCCTTCGTCTGACACGCATGAAACAAGCTGTTTTGTGTTTGTTTTTAAGGCATGCCTCTTTCCTGTAAGAATCCGAGGTGGTGGATTAAATGTTAGTTAGCGATATCCGCCGGAAACATGTGCTTCGTGTCGTCGTCTGTTCGTGTGCTGTGTCATGACAATTGATCAAAGTCACAGAGCTGGCATATTGGAAGCTCCACTAACTACTTTGATTGTTAGGTGATAGATGAGCTATTGAAATTCGAGTCTAGTGAACTAGATATGTGACCTCAGACACAAACCAGGGTCTTAACATAAGGGTCTTTATTTTTAAAACTGAGATAAGTATATAATCTGAAAACTGAACAAATAGGCCTCCAGTTGATGGGATAGGATAACATTAGGTTGAGACACAACCATTCTGGAATCCGAGGTTGCCAATTAACATCTATATATTGAGAAAATATTGGCTTTAAGGTGCTAAAATGAACTTGTTAGCAATGAATTTTACTGAACAAAAATTAAGTTTTGATATATTTACAGTAGTTTACAAAATATCTTCATGGAATATGATCTTTACACATTTTTGGCATAAAAGAAAAGTCAATCATTTTGAGCCATGCAATGTATTGTTGGCTATTGCTACAAATAGACCCATGGTATTACTAAATCTGTTGCCTAGGGTCACTTGTATGTGTAGAAATGATGTATGTTGTTGCCTCATACGTTGATGTGCAGGACCATCAAGAGATTGCTCAGCATGCTTTGGGCATACATGTAAGTTTGGTTTCTTGTAAGCAGTTAATGAACTAGGATAGCAATGCCTAAAAAGAGTTTGATGTCTGTATTACAAGTTGCTGCTGTTTTACTGCAGTGATCTGGGATGAAAGGTGGCCTTCAGAACTGAGACATGAGGAAGAGCTAGTGTCAGGTGTTTTAGTTCCAGCTGATGTCTGCTTCAGTCTGAGGTTTGTGTTTGTGACAACGTAAACCTAAATAGTCTATACCGTGATTGCTTTTGTTTCATTTTACAGTAAACCAATGAGAGCCCTGTGTACCTGAACATAAAAAAAAACCAAACATGGTGAATGTGATGATAACACAAGCATTATAAGATGCCAGTTCCAACATAAGTCATTAAATTACTTAATTTGAATAAACAAATACCAATTATTGAATTCAACTAATAAAACTAATAACATGAATGAACACACACGTTTACTATAAGACAATAAATTCAATTAATATTCAAAAGAAAGTTCTAACACAGTGAACTATAACAGTAGGTTTACATCATGAGGCAGGTTCAGCTTTGTGTTTTTGTGGGATTTGTTGCGATGCGTTGCTGGGTTGTTGATTCTATGGCTTCTTCATTGCAGTGGCCATGTTTTCAGCATGCACGATGAATTTAGAGTGGGAATCTAATATTTACTATTTTTAGATAAAATACTGTGCTTATTCAAACCTGTTAATTTAGTTTCATAATTATTCACTTTGAATTTCATGAAGGAATTTTGAATGTTTTAAATTGCTGCTTGAAAGGACAGTAGCTTTGTTTGAGCCTGTAGGTGATCTATAATTGAAAAGCCAGTCGGGTCTTGTAACAAGACACAGAAGCACACAATTACACACACAAACACACACTGGGGGCAGAGCCTCTCTGTGACTCAATGCTGCTGAATTAAAAGGACAAAAGAAAGGAGGGTTGTGATAGCGATAGAGAATAAAAGAGGAAATGTGTTAGGAGCCAATTCTTTTATATTACGAATGCACTGATCTGATCTCTCCCTCTGAAACACACATACAAGCGCTCTTGGGCTCTTTGTGCATTTAAAGGGACATTGGTAGGAGTTCAGAGACTCTGGGCTTTGTGAGAGGGGCAGCTTTGGACTTTGAAGTCAACTGCACTCCTGCGTATTTGCTCACTCAGAATAGAGCGCCTCTGTACCTTCGTGGCGAGTCTGACAGGAAGCCCATTCTCTGGACGGGCCCACTGTTAAAGCAGTGCCAGGCCACCCTGCTCTTCGAAACAATTTGAAGGCAGGAAGATGCTGACAGGGTTTCATTTTTGGGAAGTTATTCACTGTTTACTTGTCAGAAATAAATGGAGTAATACTGGTAAATGTTAATACTGCAAGTCATATGTTTCTGTTTAAACAGTTATTACTCCAGTCTTCAGTGTCACATAATCCTTCAAAAAATTATGTTAATATGCTCATTTGGTGCTCAGGAAATATTCATTATTGTCAATGTCAGTGTCAATGCAGCTTTTTGTGAAATCATTCAGGTTAAATTACAAAATGATACATTCAATTTATAAAAAAATGACTATAAAACATGTATAATGTTAAAACAGAGTTAAAGTTCAAATATATGTTGTACTGTATGTTGAATTTTCTTTCTTTATTAATCAAAAAATCCTGGAAAAAAAAAGTGAATCAGCATTTGCAGAAAAATATTAAGCATAACTGTTTTCATTGTTAATAGTAAGAAATGTTTCTTGAGCAGTACATCAGCATATTAGAATGATATATTACCATTTAATACTAATACATACTATTTTTATTAATTTTAAATGCATTGCATAATATTGATGTTTTACATCTAATATGTATATATATTCATATTACTCTTGAACACTTTTTTATATACCTCACTGATATTTCATTAAAGCACATTATTGTTATTTTTATTTTTAAAAGGCCTTGGCAAATACAGGCAAATACAGATGTGTGTATTCTATGTTTTTTCATCCTTCTGAAGACTATATCCACCACAGGATGTTTCTTCTCAGCAGATCTAAAGAAGGCACACTAAACACTTAACAGGCTTCTCTAATAGCTGTAGTTCTTTAGAATGAAAAACATTTAATCTAAGTGTTCAGCTGCTAGGAAGTGATGCTAAATCAACATAGAAATGTCTGAAAATGGCTGTATTTTTACAGATGCTGCCATGTGCTGACAGTTGATTTTGTTTGGATATGTGTAAATACAACTCCTGTAATTCAACCTGTGCGTGTAAATTGTTTTTAAAAATCAGAAATGTATTATCCATTCTGACAAATTTCTTTGCTTTGGTGTATTTAGAAAATGCTTTTTTCCCTGCCTTTTAAAATATCCCCTTACTGTTTTAGTGTGAGACACCGCTGCAAATGATGGTTCTAAACAGCTGATAAAAATTCACATGACATGACTGCTGAAGTGTTATCTGAGAGAAATATTTTCAGGTTGGTTGTAAATGACAAATACTGATGTGGCTGTGAAGATTACTATATTGTAATCTTTATTGACGTCAACATTTATGAGTATTTATCTGGGGCTCAGCAGTATTTCACTGGGGCAAACACCCCTAGCAACACCCCTGTTAGACAACCTATCACTGGAGGAGAAGACAATGTATTTCTGAAATTTGGATTTTAAAAAGATTTCTATTAAATTATTTGTCATTTCAACATTTTCTTTTATGAATTAGTTGAATCAAAGATACAGTGACTCAGCATTTACTTGTTTCGTTTCTACTGTCACAACAGAAAAGTAAAAAAGACAAAACAGGAGAGCAGTAAAGACCTATTTTTTTCGATCTATTTCGAAGTAGGCATCAGTATAAAGATCACGTAACAGCGTAAAGCTGCGTAAACATACGCATCACAATGTTAATAGGCATATATGAATAATTGTCATGTACTGTAAGATCTCGTTGGTGGTTTGAATCAAGATAATTTCCCTTTCATTTGGTTTACAGGTTGTATCATTACACCAGTATGTGGCGGCAAGAGACATTTCATTCGATCCCTTTGGCCCTGTTTAACACCTGGTATTAACATTCTTTTTGTTGATCTGATCCCAAGTGGACAACACAATAGCTATAAACAGGGTGTTAAAAGTTTTAAGCTTGTCCACTGGTGACCACATCCAGAGGTGGTTGAAAATGCATTATATCAGATTGCTGTTGTAGTGTAGCATGTGGTTGAATATGTTCGAACTGTTGTTTAAGACCGCTTTCTCTGAAACTACTGACCAGACATGTGCTCATTGTCAAACGGGGTTTAAACTTTGCCAGGTTGAACTAGAAAGTTTTTTTCAAAGCACTAGCACGAGTCCACATCGCACTCCGAAGTCTTGCAGCTAACATTACAGAAACAAACGTGGATGCTCACCTCGTCTCACAGTTGTGTGAGCTTACTTCATCTGCTGGATCAAAATAACTGAAAAGGCCCATACATAAACATGTATTTTTTAAGCATTTTTCAAAAATATATAATTATCTCACCTAAATTTTTGATCATGCAGTTTTGTTTTGTTTTTTACGATGGTGCTGCACAATACCTTCTGACACAGTCCTGATTTTGTGAGCTGTACAGTATGTAAGGCTTTTCTTGAGCCCAAAGTATACTTCAGCGGTTCATGTTCCACGACTTGCTAAAATCTAAACCCAGATCCAAAAACCTAATACAGTTTTTCAAGATTGTTCCAGATTATTGCAGAAAATAAGCTCTGTGACCAGTATAAGTTTATTATTCTTTCTTATTACACTCTCTGGAATGCTTGATTCTGATTGGTCAGTTGAGACATTTGCAGGTTTGTTTTTTTCAAATAATAACCACTCCAAAGTAATAACGCATAGTTATACTGCTTATATGTTTAAAATCCCTCCGCGCCAACAAAGATTACCGCTTGACACCATCTTGCGACAAACACTGGACAACAACATAAGGTGCAATTTAATACTTGTAAATAACTAAAATACATCTGGTATTATATATTTTGTATGTAGATGTTATTAAATGTCTTACTAACGTTTGAATGTTAGTCACGTGGTACATTATCGTTGCGCGGAAGGATGAAAATTTTAATTTAAAACAAATATGCCAATAAAATGTTTAAATTCATATTCATATTCATTTTTTTCCCTTACGTGGCAAGTAGCCGCATAATAAGCGCCTACTTGCTTCCTGTTTTCTGTGAAACTTGAAGCCAGAGCTGGATAAAACTTTTAGGGGTGCCAATACTTGTGGCCAACAAGTATTGGAGAAAACATTTATTTCATCATGAGATTTTCTCCCCATTTCTATTGTTTTACTGCAATAATAGGTTAGAATTGTGTACATTTTTTTAAACGAAAGATCAAAAGGATAAAAAATACAGATTTATTTTCACAGCCAGCTTTGCTAAGATTTACCAAGGGTGCCAATATTAGTGGAGGGCACTGTAATCACCTCAATCAATCCGAATGAGCTTGATCTGAAATAAAATTTGATTGGATCAGAAGGGTGGTAAGTACCTTTTGTAATCTGATCAAAACGACATGTACTGTAAACACTCGATTGAATTAAAATATAAAACGTGCTGCGCAAAACTGCAAAGAAATTATGTAATGACGCATGACAAATGTAACAAGCTGTTGTTTTTTATTAATTGTCATAAATGACTGTCATGTTATTCTAAAATTCTCCTTTCGCTCATCAACTGTGATGATGATCAATGTCCCATCAGTCCTCACTTTGGACCCTCATCCACACACGGCTTGTTTTGGCTACGGAAATGCTCTTCATTCAATTTCTGGGATTTGGCCTACAGAAATACATAATTTCTGCAGTAATCTATATGTAGTCGTTCCATCAACCCTGAACCCCAGTGAACATTGAACTTCACAGATGCTTGTGTTTAAAACTGAGTGAAAACTAGCAGACAAAAAGTAAAAGTCCTGACCGTGGCACATATTTGTTACGTTGATATAGACATGTAGGCTTCAGGTAGCCTACGTATTTTCGTGGTTCATAATTCAAATATTTGAGAAGTGTTCTAATTTCATGTTGGAAATATCCTCTACACCAAACCCAACCTTAAACCTACCTGATAGTGCTAACAAATGCATCAAAGTGTTTTTATTTAAAAACACTTTGATGCAGCCATGCTATTTTAACTTCCTTATGTGGATTTTAGCTGTTTTGTTAAACCATCGACTCATGGGGTTTGAGCTGGAGCTCTTCATTGCCTAAGTGCAACGCTGCATCATGTGAGCTACCGAGCAAACCTATTGAGTTATAAAACCCATGCATATGAAGCTGATATGTGACACTAACGTTCAAATATACCAGTTTCCAAATGTCACAGCTTGTTGAAATTGGTTTGAATATACAACATAATATTCCAAATATTTCAAATTGCAAATCATACTTTCTGTGAAAAAGAATAAGTTGTGGGAATTTTACTCACTCTAGTGTTAATTTTAACTGGAAACTGCAGCGATTTGTGTGTGTATAAGTACGTTTTTGGAGTTTTGCAGAAATATAGGTAGAGGAACGTATTTCCAGTGAGCCTATAGGTCGGTTGTGTGTTTATAAAGTCAGCGGCTGAGTGGGAGGTGGCTGAGTCAAAGATTTTTTGAATATGCGTGTGGTTAAGTGTGCTAGACGGATGCATGTTCATAAACGCATGCTATAAGCATTTGTGCATGTATAATGTGTTGTCTTGACTAGTGGTTATCTGAGTTTATACACGAGCATTGTTTTGGATATTCCAGTCTATCACTAGTCATTACATGTAAGATGTGTTTTTGTGGTGTCCTGTCTGCATGCGTGTTGTAAGATACGAAATTCTGATCATTTGAAGGCCCTCCGTCTCCAGATATGGACGGAAATTATGGAGGGGGACTTCTGGATATGGTTAAAGGAGGTGCTGGAAAGTTCTTCAGCAACATCAAGGACAACCTCAAAGACACCATCAAAGACACCTCTACCAAGGTTATGAACCAAGTGGCCACGTAAGTCCTCATCATGGTTGTGTGTGCATCAAATGCCACAAATCAGTGTAGAAAACAGCTTGTTAAACATACCAAATAATGTACAATAGCTTAGTATAAAAACAATACAATCTGTGGAAA
>JAUYWG010000039.1:9953943-9977985 GCA_034779775.1 Enteromius afrohamiltoni | reverse complement strand
CAGTGTAGAAAACAGCTTGTTAAACATACCAAATAATGTACAATAGCTTAGTATAAAAACAATACAATCTGTGGAAATTCGCCATGATAGAAAATCGAATTTGTGTTTTTGTTTTGTGCATGTTTGCACTTGTGTTCATGTGTAAGACTTCAGAGAAAACAGAGTCAAGGTCTTTCGATAGAGTTCCTGGTGACCTAGTTTGGTATAACGATTGTTACTATTAATATAACAGGACTCCTCGACGTAATGACTCTTTTTTGGTGTGTGTTAGTATTGAATATGTGATAAGTCAAAAAAGAGATTGTGTTTGTGTAGTCTGCCCTCTCATGAAAGAAGATACAAAACTGTCACTGGGTCATTACTTTAAGTTTAAAAAGCCTAAAGGTATATCATTGTACCTTGTGTACCCTTAAAGGGTTATTCCACCCCAAATTTGAAAATTATGTCATTAATCACTTAACCTCATGTCGTTCCAAACCATAAAAGCTTTGTTTGTCTTTGAAACACAATTGAAGATGTTTTGGATGAAAACCGAGAGGCTTGTGACTGTCCCATTGATGCAAAGAGACACAAAAGAGGCAAATTGTTGCATTAAGTCATTGTTATTTTCTTTGTGTAAGAAAAGTATTCTGGTCACCTCATAAAATTCAGATTGAACCACTGATGGCAGATGGACTATTCTGGTGATGTCTTTCATACTTTTATGGGCCTCCTGATTTTCATCCAAAATATCCTACATTTTGTTCTGAAGATGAACAATGCTTTTATGGGTTCAGAACGACATTTTGGGATAATTTTTTTTTTTTTTTTAATATTTTAAGTACTTTTAAGTAAAATATTAGTACCTTAAAAGTATTTTTTACATATTCTAATGCATGTGAGGATATGCTTAATGTATATTAGGCAATATGCACAATGTCCAATATAATAGTTTGCACATACCTACTCAATTATTCTTCTTTTTTCACATTTTTAGAATAACCTTTAAAGTGCCCATATTATGCCTTTTCCAATATGATCATTCATGCAGTGTGTCATGTAGCTGTGTGTGAACATAAACTATCTGCAAAGTTGTGAAGTCAACAGTGCACGATAAATAAAGTTATTGTCTATAAAAAAAAAAGAGTCGGCTCACATTCACCTAAACGAGTCGTCAGCAATTTGAATCTTTTTCTGTTAGGATCCATATCACTAAGTAACATATTTGCATAATGTCCACCCATGTTCTACGTCGCAAACAACTTGCCCCACCCACAAACAATACAATTTCCACATGTCAAGAAGACGCTGTATCCTGTCATTCAATTATGGCAATGGGCGTTTAGTTTTCTGACACACGCTGTAGCGGTAGACCAATCATAAAGGACTGCGCCATCTGACCAATCACAGCAGTGAGGGCTCACGGAAAGGAGGGGTTTAGACAGACTGATTCTTCAAACTGCTTCACTCGAGTCATTTACAAATCATTTAGAAATGGGGTAAATCTGTTTTTGGATACATGTAAATCTGTTTTAAGAGACTCATAAAGCAATATTAGCAACCTTTAAAATGGTATAATAGGGGCACTTTAACTAAAAAAGAACTATATGTATTTGAAATAGTTAAACTAATCATAAAAAGCATTTTATTTATAATATCGTAAAATAATATTGATATTTTTGTAAATATTTTATAATTGATTAAAAACTCTCTAACTTACACTAAGGCATATTACACTAATATCTATCATAATGGGTCAGTTCACCCAAACATGTAAATTCTGTCATAATTTACTTACCTTAACGTTGTTCCAAACCCGTATGACTTTCTTTCCTCTGCAGAACACAAAGGAAGATATTTTGAAGAATGCTGGTAACCAAATAGTGCTTGTCACCACTGACTTCCATTATATTGAAAGGAAAAACAACAACCATACAATAAAACGTTTCTCAAAATATATTCCATGTTCCAATAAAGAAACAGGAACAGTCATGTGGGTTTTGAAATTATGACAGTTTTCATTTTTGGGTTGAGTAATCCTTTAAGATTTTTTAATAGAGCAAGAGTTAGAGTTAAAGGTTGTGTGCTGGAGGGGGCTATCAGAGGGGGCTATCAAACTTATATAATAAATAACCTTATATAATTCATGCAGTTTGATGAATTCAAAGTCACATATAAGCATACTACTATTCCTGCCATAGAAAGATATGCACAAACAGTAAGAGCAGTATGCTAGTATGCTGTTCCTATTCCAGTTGTACACTATACATAGTGCGCACAAATTTGTGATGTTAATGGCACTCTACCTTTATAAGTACAAACAGACCTGTAACAGAAAGCTGCACAGCAGGGAACCCCTGTTTACTCTTTGTCACGGTTGTGAGTTTTGTGACCCAGCTGGTGTGCAGTTATCCAGAGGATTCTCTGGTGATACAGGGGATAGCTGAGCTTCCAGAGCTCTTGAACTATTCATGTGCATTTAGCACTCAGCTGAAAACATTCAACGCTGATGGGCAGACATAGCATCAAGTTCTTATGTAATGTAGCATTTTGCCCCCTACTGACCCAGAAGCAGATCACATCCAGCAGGTTATCTGCGGATTCTCCTAAATCGGAGGGCATTTTTGGGCTTTAAATCATTTCTGCGAGAAGTAAATGTTCTATTACATAGCCGAAGATTCAAATCAGAACCTTTTTTTAATATAAAAAAAAGATGAAAGATAAATCACTAGAGAAACAAGTAAAATATTTTGAATATTTCTTAATAGATCACCACAGAAATTAAAAATCATTTAAAAAGTAAAATAGCAACATCCACTCAAACCAAAGTGATAGTGAACTTATTAAAACAAAAAAACATTAATGTGATATGCTGTGAATTTTTTTTTTTTTTTTATCCAGTGAATTAAAACATGTTTTATAGCATAATAAACAGCATAAAGTATTTCAATTATTTACATGAAGCATGATGAAATAAACTTTGCCTTGAAATCTATTTGCCTTTCTCTTACAAACACCAATACATTGGTAATGATTAAATAAGCTGCTATTTTCCACCACCATGTAAAGGGTGAATGACATCCATAAACACAAACAGACCACTGCACAAACACAGACACACACACATTATAAACTAGTAGTGTATTTCATTTACCTCTTGCACAGAGGCTTAGAATAGCTTGTTTACAAATGATCTCATTAGAGGGATTTCACGCTTCAGCAGATTACAAAGGTGATTTGGGTGTTGTGCAATGTTGTCCAGTATGTCTATTACTGTTAGACTCATGATTAATGCCCAGAGACATAAAAAAGTTTTTGAAGTAGGACTATTTTATACTCATCAAATTAAAAAATTTAAATGTCAGTTTCTATTTGAATATTTTATAAAATGTACTTGTGTCGTAGTTTTTTGTAATTTGTACGAATTAGTGCAAATTTACCACAATCCGTACGAATTGGTCATAAGACTTTGTTGTCATATAAGATACAATTATGTTTATATGTGCTCTTATGTGTAATTCAGGTATACAAAAGGAGAGCTGGACATTGCCTACATCACCTCACGTATTATCGGTGAGTAATTAATAATTCTGTGGTAGTGAATGATAGCTATGTTTGTATAGGCCTACCATTGTATTTGCGTTTTCTCCATGGTTTTCACAAATAGATGGATTACTATGTATCCTCATGTTCCTCCCTCCATGTGTCCTCTTACCGTTTGTAAACCATCAGCTAGTTTTTACCTATTTGATGTATTTGCTTATTTCGTACATCTTTCACCCTGTTATTCCAGTTTAAATGCATTTCATTAAATAATATCAGACTATACAAATGTTGTTTGTGTTTCATCTGTTTGTATTGGTTACAACGGTAGCCATTGGAAATAATTATTATAACTGTCTCCTAATTGTCCTTTCATTCTGTCAGTGATGTCATATCCTGCTGAGACCGTGGA
The DNA here is from genome assembly GCA_034779775.1 of Enteromius afrohamiltoni. Lineage (NCBI taxonomy): Eukaryota > Metazoa > Chordata > Actinopteri > Cypriniformes > Cyprinidae > Enteromius > Enteromius afrohamiltoni. The sequence continues at coordinate 9,974,051 of JAUYWG010000039.1, read as the reverse complement.
GATGGGCTACAGGAATCACACAGAGGATATCCGTTCCTTTCTGGACTCGCGGCATGCCGACCATTACACTGTTTTCAACCTGTCACAGAGGAACTATCGGGGGGCCAAGTTCTCCAACAGAGTGAGTGCAATTAACTGCATTTCCTGACTTGCATGCTTTCATTTCACAACTCAAAATGCCAGTGGGTTTAGTAGTAAGAGCGTATATTCTTACTATGTGCTCACGTTAGAAATGCTTAAGAAGATTAAATTATTGTCTTTGTTGAGAAGTCATAACATGTAAGTCATAACTTCTTTGTAAGATGTGTACAAAATGATGGTATGCAACTTAATTTTTGATTAGTAATGTTTATTGGCCAAAAACATAATTTCTAACAAAACATATATCAATGGAGTGCTTATTTAATCAGCTTTCTATATTAGTTTAAAGGAAAACTTAATAATGGCCACTAATATGTTGCGAAGTAAATTAAGTATGAGTTAAAAAGGAACACATTTCTGGTTTTGTGTACATAAAGGGGTACTTGAGCCTTATTGACAGAGCTCTGGTGTACAAAAAGGTTTTTGAAACACTGGTATCGTATGGGATACTTGTTCTACGTTGTTCATTTCTTTCCAAAAAAGATACTGGTGACTATGATGACACCTCTCTCCTTCTTTCATTAAATATTAAACAGTGCTTTTCCCATGTAATTAAATAACTTCCCAGATTAACATCATGACTCAACTATTTCCAGCGGCTCATTTGCTGCTGTAGATATAAAGGATATCTTTATATTTTGTTTGTTTTGGGATCCCATGATTATATCCTTATTTCAATGACAAAAGTGGAGCAACATTAATATATTATTTAAATTGTAGGTTTGGCTTATATATATTTGATATATGACAACTTTTGATGTTTTATTCCTACTCAAAATCCCTTGTTGTTGTTTTTTTCACATATTGTTTCATAATGGACATAAATATTCTTTTAGATCTTGCTTTGATTACGTATTTTATCCATGATTATCCAACTCTTCATTCTTTTCATCTTTCTTAGTTTTCGCTATTTCCTATTTCTTCTCTCAATCATCTTCCTCTAAGTGAGAGTAATTCACTTTCTCATTCGGCTGTAGGTTTCTGAATGCAATTGGCCTTCCAGGCAGGCCCCGAGTCTTCACAACCTATTTGCCGTGTGTAAGAATATGTACAACTGGCTCAAGCAAAACCCCAAGAATGTGTGCGTGATCACCTGTTCGGTAAGAAGATCTTTTGGTGTTTGTTAAACTAGATTCATTGTCTACATTTGAGTTGAGAACCCCTGATATAGCAGTGTAAATCTGCATTATCCAAACACTTGTTTGCTCTTTCAGGACGGCAGAGCTCCTTCAGGCGTGCTGGTCTGTGCCATGTTCTGTTTCTGCCACCTTTTCGCCAACCCGGTGCCAGCCATGCAGCTTCTCAGCGCCAAGAGGCCTGGATCTGGCCTGTGGCCCTCCCATAGGAGGTACAACCAATCAGATCGCAGCCCTGAAAAGTCTAGCTTTCGTAAAAATTATAATAGTATGGTAGAGTAAATTATGAACTAATAATACTGCTCAGTTTGTGAAGCATACGGTGGTTTTGTCTAGGAGATGTCCATTCGTCGTTGGACAGAAATAATGAGAAATTGTTATTCTTTAAAATGTCAAACAAGTTATTTTTCCCCTTTGGAGTAAAACCACTGACAGACTTGCTCTTGTGTGTTTATTTATTTAGGTACATAGGTTATGTATGCAGTTTAGTCTCAGAGAAGCCAACCATACCACACTCCAAACCACTAGTCATTAAATCCGTCACGATAAGTCCTGTTCCTTGCTTCAACAAACAGCGCAGTGGCTGTCGGCCATTTTGTGACGTACTTATTGGCGAGACCAAGATATTTTCTACAGCTCAGGAGTACGAGAGAATGAGGTAAGAATGTCTGGATACATACGGTCTACTTATGATTCATTTAAATCCTTTTATCTGCGTAACTAAAATTATATGTAAAAGAAAGTTCATAGTGACCTATAAAATATGGCTCGTTGTCAGTTTTCACAAACTTGTTCATTTCCAATGTAGACACAATAACACGTGTGAATTTAAATTTAATTACATAAACTGGAATGAAATTGATGAAATTAAAATGATGTGACATTCAAAGATATTCAATATAGTCACACAGCAAAACACGGCAAACCTAAACATAAATATAGATAAGCTTCTTCTTTCATCATCGTGTTATCTGTATCCATTTGGAAAATGTAAAATACAAAGAAAATCAAATAAAAGTTCATTTAATATAAGGTATTTCAAGTATTTATAGAAGTTAAATGTATTATTAAAAAAATACCATGACATAAAATATTGTACTTCCATGAAAATGTTTTATGTTATGAGACATTTCTGAATTGTCTACAAGATATTTATGTAGCACATAAAACTGATCATATTTTTTGTGTAATGAAGATCTCTTCATGTTTGTTGCTCTCAGGGAACACAGGGTTCAAGAGGGCAAAGTGGTGTTTCCTGTGAATGTGAGTGCCCAAGGAGATGTGGTGATTTCAGTCTATCACATGCGTTCGCATGCGCTTCAGGCCAAGGTATGAGATTAATAATGAATTATTACCACTTTTTAATTTAAATCAAGTAGGAGTTAAGAAAAGTACAGACGAGTCAGAACAGATTTTTTTCTTGGTATTTGTAAGGTTGGCATTTTTTAAACTCTGTTATGTTTGCAGGTAACAAACACCCAGATATTCCAGATTCAGTTCCATACTGGTTTTATTGCTCCTGGCACGACAGTCTTAAAGTTTATGAAGTAAGTGTTTATTTTATTTTTCACCATATTTAATTTTTTACCACATTGCGAGCTACAGCAGTTAATTGATGCAAACTCCTGTTCCACATAACGTCCAGTCACTCTTTGTTTGGCACAATCAACAAAACAAATAAACTATGTTACTGAATTATTAGGGTTAGTAATTATTAGCTCTGGACTAAAGTCTGTTTTGTGTGTGTTTGTCCAGGACAGAGCTGGATGCCTGTGATTCTCCAGAGAAATACCCACAGCTGTTTCATGTGCTGTTAGACATTGAGGTTGAAAGTACAGAGAAACAGAAAGATCTCACGCCACCGTGGGAGCAATTCCCCACCAAAGACCTGAGCCCCAATGTGCTTTTCTCCTGTCATCAGGAACACCAGGATGCACTTGCTATTGCAGGTATATTACTATGTAGTATAATGCTATACAACACAAAAAAGCCAAATATATGGTTTTAGTTATTTCTTAAAAAAAAAAAAAAACTACAACTTTTGATTAGAGCTTTAGGCGTATGACTGAGAGATATTTTATTCATAATAAATTCAGAATGATTTTGCTAAAAATTGAAAGTTAAAGCAAAATTGTGAATATAATAATTATTTTAATATAGTTTTGTGGATATGAAGTTACCTACTGACCATGTTATGAACCTCTTGAAATTCAATTGTAACAAAAATCACCCTTTCAACCTATTTCAGTAAATACATAAGCATTAAGGTACCTTTTGAATCTTGAAAATAAACAGATGTTTTCTAAGTCAACCAAGGCTGTAATTATTTGACCATAAGTACAGTAAAATTGTAATAATGTGAACTATTTAGTTGCAAGATTCTGTAATGAATAGAAAGTTCAGAGGAACACCAGTTACACATTTGTTCTTTCAGCATAAAAGTATACATTTGTTCAAAAAACTAAATCGCCAAAGGCTGACAAAATGGCCTTGTGGAGTTTAGTCACCATTAAGAGCTCAGGGAACCTTTTAAACAAGTCAACTTATCAGTCACTCTCTGGCATTCTGTTAAGTGTCTGTGCCCCATTAAACTAAACAGCATCTGTTTAATGTACTTTATTCTCTGCTGAAAAGATGAAATGGAGGGCTTGGACTTGGAAGGTAAGATGTAGAGTAGGAGGCTTGTGAGAGCCAACAGAAAATAGTTAATTAATAGATTTGTAGTTGACTTTAGAGAGTTATTTGATGAGTAGTTAAAAACTAGAGTTTAACATGGGAAGGTACAGTATTATGCTTCTCACACAGAGCTGTTTATTGACTTCAGAAAAATATGGAAAATACACACAACCCGTATGGACTAATTTGATGTTCTTCTTTAGAGCTAACAATTTCTCCGGTCTGTCCCTTAGATCCTGCCCAGGGACATGGGAATTGCGGAGGCAGAGTGGGCCCAAATGAGGAGAGCGAACCATCAGATGATGAAATGCTCTCCCTTTCTAGTCAGCAGAGCAACACGAGCAATGAGAAATCAAAAGCAGCTAAGAAAGCAGAGCCTCAGCCTGCAGCGGCCCCTCCTCCAGCAGCTGAGGAAGTCGATCTGCTGGGTCTGGATGGTGATGGTGCTACACTTCCTCCATCCTCCCCACAACCTCCGACCAACAACACCACCACAGATTTGCTGGGGGACCTGTTTGGAGCTCCTCCCACACCACAGCCAGCCAGCGGCCCTGCCTCCGCTCAGTCCACCCCGAGGAGATCTGCAGCCTCCTCCTCCTCACCCTGTCCATCACCTCGGTCTGGAGGCAGTAAGGATGTTTTATGTGTTTTTTTAACAAAGACAGACACTTAAGGTGATTTAGCTGAGATGTTTATCAGGAGTTAGTGAAGTACAGCTTGGTACAGTGAGACATTTAAATGACTGAATTATTCATTTGAATGGGATTCATTCAACGAAAAACAAAGTCCTTATAGAGTAGATTATTTTTTTGATAACAAGCAAAATATATTAGCTGCGTAAATCAGAAGGATTTATTAAAAGTGCCAACTGTGACATAAAGTGATATAAAATCACTCACGCCTTGGTTTGATTTTTAAAGGTGCATCATGTTTAATCAACTAATCCTTTTGGAAAATTGGTTAGTTTTTATATTATATTTATTATAAATAAATAAATATATGGGAGCACATCCCACAACACAATAACCTGAGACCAACTTCATTAGTTATCATTAGCTGCGTTTGTAGCAGGCGGCTCTAACCAGACCATTAAACAAACAGACCGGAAGTTAACTTGTGCGTGTGCCAGATGAAACCATCTATATGTATGTGTTTAAAGCAATCAACTCTAGGTTGTTTACAGTTACCAAAAGCAACATGACAAATTTGTGCAATAATATATTGGTCATTTCCCAACAGCTGTTGGGAAAAAGTCTGTCCTATCTGTCCTAAAAAGTGCATTTCAGCAAAAGAAACGGAATCCTCTCTTTAATTCTTCAGCTTTTGACCCATTTGGGTCTGGGCCTGCTCCTGCCCCTAAGCCGCAGGACTTCATGGGGGCTTTCCTGGGTCCAGGTAATACGGGGCAGCCAGACCCCTTCCTGCATGCTGCACGATCTCCATCTCCTACAATGCAGAACATGGGCATGGGTAAGGCATGCGCCTTTGCCTCTAAGTACTGTCAGTGTGTGGGCAACATCACCATAACAACCAGCAAAGCTCTATTGTGTTAAATCCTCCAGAATATAATCAGCAAAATAGCTTTGCAGATTTATCTGTATAAAACAGTAGTGTAGTAAACATCATATTTAAAGTGCTGATGTTAGATGTTTTGGAGTATGTGGAATTATTATTGTGCTTTGAGCTTGATTGTTTGTTTTAAGGACAATGTGTGTGGTCGACAACATATGTATCTGGGTATATGCAAAGCAGATTAACATCAATATGTAATAAAGTAGCATTTAAAGCACTTAAATAAAACATAAATTGCATGGAGTCTGTTTGTTAGATGTAGTGTTAGTGGTAGTATGCATGCCTATGGAAACAGCATGTGAAAGTCACATGCTGTTTCCATGCATGTGACTCATGCCATATACTTTTAAGACATCTTTTTATTTTGCCTAAAAATTGAGTTTTTAATAGGAATGCTTTGAAATGACACTACTGTAACAAAGAGCGGTTTTTATTTTTCAAGCATGCGACAGAGCTCAAAAGAAACACTGCATGATGCCAAATACTGCAGATTGCTGCATTCTGTTACTCAGAGCCTTGAGAGAATGAGAGAAATATGAGAGAAATCTGATCCCTTCTTATTGTCTTACAAAAATGTAGCACATTGAAATAATATTTTGTTTAATCAAAAGAGCTGTATGCCCTATGCTAAGCTGTTTACTTGAAAATTATTATTTTTTTAATTACATTTTTTTATATATTTATTTATTTTATCGTTATAATTGTTTTTGAATGAAATGCCATAAGACAGTTTTCAGTCATTTAAAATCAGACATCAATTAAACATAAATATCAGCCAATGTAATATCTTTTTTATTGGATTATGGTCACAGATTTTCACATCATTTTACAGTCATTGATGAGAGTTATTGTTGTGCCATCAACCAATCAGAGCTTTCATGATGTTATTATTTTAAATAAATGCAGCCTTACTCTAATGTTGTCATTGTCCTGAGATTATTATCTGGCATGATACCACTTGCATTTGTATTAACTGTTTTTCAGTGTTTGAATGTGTAAATAAATTACAAAATTGGAAAGCTTCAAGATAAGTATGTTTTCTTCATAGGTCGCAGTTCACCTGTGCCGCCTACTACTCCCACTGTCAACATCCAGCAGCAGAGCTCTACAGGAGCCTGGGAGTGGAACAAACCAGCACCAGCAGGTAAGTGCTGTTAGAAACACAAGATGTGTCACAGAGACTCCTGGTGGCTTCCTCTGAAATTACACCTAACAACAAAATGAGTCACCACTGACCTGCCATCTGGACTGGTGTGATGAGCTCATATAGCTTATAAATGTTAATGTCTTGTGAAAAATGACATGGCTGACTATTTGGTTTTTAAATCAATAGTGCTTGATACATCTTATAGTTATTCTTAATAGCTTTTTACAGGGCTAAACAGTAAGGTCAGGTTTGCACATTATTTCAATATTCAGTATTTTCAATGCCCCCTACAAATTATTGTAAATTTCACACATAAGCACACACACACACACACACACACACAAAACACCAAACAGTTTCTATCCCCTTACCTTAAAAATCTACCCCTTGTAGAAAACATGTTTGCATTATTACACTTTCAGGTAATTCTTGTCATTTTGAGTGCATTTAGTATTTTTAATATTTTTTCCAGTTTCAAAAATTTACTGGAATTACTTGGGGGACCGACAGAGGGTCCCCACAGTGTGTTTATGGAACAGTGTGTTACCTTATAATAAAATAAAATAAATTAAGAAAAATATAATATGTTTATATTTAAAAAATTATAAATAAATCAAATATAAAATAAAAAAACTTTAAAAAGTAAATGATCAAACAATTACTAAATACAACATATATGTATTATTATACAAATAATAATATGGATTGATAATAGCTGGAAATCATACATCAGTATTGTTGTTATTTTTTACAGGTAATTTCTAAAACATCCACAAATTAATAAATGTTCTTTCTAGAAAAGGACATTACGGATCTGTTTGTCATTTTTTACCGATTCTTGCTGATGCTATCAAGACATTATCACAAATCATTCTGTCAGTTTTGATGAAACCTAATTAAGATTAGCCAGTTCATGTTAACTGGCTGACAAATATTACAAAGCAGAAGCAGAATTCACAACCAAATGTTTGGAAAACCAGATAATTTTAATATCTTAATTTAAATCAAAGTTTCTCTTTTCAAGGTACTGAAGTTTTGATTTGTCTTACCAGGTGCAGGTTTTGGGATGGGAAGTAAGTCCGCCAGCACTAGCCCAACCAACTCAGTTCATGGTACTCCCACCCACCAGGCCAAACCCAACACTTTGGACCCATTTGCTGATTTGGGTAACTTAGGAGGAGGTAAAATTATTGAGCCTTATGTTAAAGAGATATTTTAACATAATTTACTCACCCTCATGTTGTTCCAAACCTGTATGAATTTCTGTCTTTTGTTGAATACAAAAGAAGATATTTTAAAGAATGTAGAAAACCAAATAGTTAATGGTGGCCATTGACTCATATAGTAGTTTTTCCCATTCAGTTTTGGGTGAATGCTTCCTTTAATACGTTCATCATGGATTCACCTTTAACCTCTGTGTGTTCATTCCAAGGTGGTTCGGGATTCTCCAGTAAGCCCACCACACCTACTGGTACCGGAGGAGCGTTTCCACCCATGGGCTCCCCCCAGCGTCCTGCTCCTTCTCCCCAGCACACTGCCTCTGGAGGCTGGCATCCCAGCACGGGCTTCCCCTCGTGGCAGCCTGGAGGTGGAGCTCAGTGGCAGCCGCAGGCTCAGGGTGCACAGCACCAGACTCCACCTAAAGCACCAGGACCCTCTATGCCTCACACTTCACCACAGAACAGACCCAACTACAATGTCAGCTTCTCCAGCATGGGTGGAGCTTCGCCAGGAGCCACTGGGGCAAAAGCACAGCCTAACATGGGTGAGTACTGGACAAAAACAACACTGGACAAAAACAACATACATTTATAATGTACAAAATGAAAAACGTAAAAGGTTACAAACGTATCCCACGTTCCCTGAAGGAGGGAACGGAGACGTTACATATGGGAACTCGCCAGAGAGACCAATTGCCTTTGAGCTTTATACAAAAGGCCAATGAATATCGGCGTGCATTTGATTGCGCTCCTCATTACTGCGTGAGTATAAGAGGGCACGAGCTGAATGCACATGCAGGTTTTCGCTGAAGAGCCGAGTCGGCGTCAGTGCGACCTCAGAGTCGTGGCACAAAAGTCTAACGTCTCCGTTCCCTATTTTGGGATACAGGTTACGCACAGTTAAGGGTCCTGATCGAGGACGCGAGAAGACACGGCCTCTACGCGGAGGTCGTAAAACCTGGCGAAGGTGTTGGGCGTCACCCAGCCCGCAGCCCTACAGATATCTGCTTGAGAGACGTCGTGCCAACGCAAAGGATGTTTCCTAAGGGGCATGGTTCTTCCCTGGTATAAATAAGCCAGGTAGATGGCATCTACCACCCAATAGACAACCTCTGTTTGGAGACAGCATTCCCTTTATGCTGTCTGCAATAGCAAATAAGAGCTGCTGGAGTGTCTGAGGCTCCGAGTGCGGTCAGTGTAACACGCCCCTAGGGAACTGAACAATGAGTTGGTGCTTTACCAAGGGTCGCACCCTCCACTGCATTGTGATCTGCGGCTATGACAGTGACATACACTTTGAGTAGAAGGGGGCAGCCTGCACTCCAACTTCTGCAGGAAGAAAGCACAACTGTGATCGTGTATCTCTGAGGGTCCTCTGCGAGAGGAGCCTTATCAACAACAGACCCATCTCGGGCGAAGCCAGCCTCGTAGAGGGAGCTTTTGCTTGGGATATAGTCTCTATGCCCATAGCGCGCGGGTGCCCTATCCCTTGAGAAGAAGGTCTTTCCCCTAGGGGATCTACAGGGAGGGGCTGCCTCGAGGAGCGTGCTGTTTACCAGCAGGATTTGTTCCTCATCCTCCCTGTACTTGCACAGGGTCTGTGCAGGGAAAGGCGTACTTAAGCCCCGGAGGCCAGCTGAGTGCAAATGCATCCCCGCTGAGTGATTTTTTGGACTCATGGAGGAAAAAAACAACAGGCAACGGGCAGACTCGGGGAAGGCGAAGAGCATAATCTTGGCCTCGCCGAAGTGCTCGATAACAGTTGGTCTACCTGGGGGAGGAGTCGCATTCTCCAGGATGTGTGGACTGCCGTGAACCGATCACGGTTGAATACACTTGGAATGTAAATGACACGCAGCGATTTCCAGCCGCTTGACTCCACAGGAGCAGATGGTGGGTGAGTTGTGCCATGCAGTGGGAGCGTAGTGTTTTTCTGATGTACGCAATGAACGCTGTGTTGTCCGTCCGTCCGACCAAAGGAGAAATACGGCTAACAACTCGAGGCAATATTATATGCCAAAGCAACTGGATACAGCACCCCGGCTCGTGAAGATCTGGATACCTGTCATGGGGTACTCCGACCTTGCTCATTGCTGAACAGGTGGCAACGCCAGTCCGGAGTGTGCCCCAGTGCTGTGCCCATCTCTTCTTTTTTTTTTTAGAAGAGTTTGCTCTTGACCCTTGCAGAATCAACCCATGACAGTACACGTCCTTTAAGTCTATGGCTGTGAACCCATCCTGGCTCCAGAAGTGTGTCTGTACCATGCACTTGGAAGCGAACATTTTGAACGGCAGATTCTCGGGAAGGGGCCGGTTCAAAGGCTCGTAGGCAGTAAGGGCTGTAAAACCCCGACCTCAACCCGGCTGGAAGGACAGGCTCGATTGCGTCCTTGGCCAGTAGGACAGCAACCCCTGCCCGGCAGCACTGCTGTTTAAACGGCCGAGTGTAGAAAAGCCGTGGTGCGGGCGCCTGGTGAACTGAATCGCATAGCCGAGGTTTACCGTCTGTATCAACCATAGGGCTGGGGAGTGCTATCCAGGCTCCGAGCTGAATCGGTAGGGGAATCAAGGGAAGTTGACCGCCATGCCAGCAGAGGGGCAGCCTGAGGGGGACAGGGGCAGGGACAGTGAGTCTGGCTGTGTTGAGCAGTGATTACCTGCCTCCCTGTATCTCGTGCTGTTGACACAGTGTCCTGGGTCAAAGGACACACTTGGCCCCGTTACGGGAGGGGGGCAGTCTCCTCTGGGAGGACCACCTGACTATGCGGTGCATCAGAAGTGTGCGTGGCTGTTACCCCTGGCGAAACATTCTGAACAAAGACCTGGAAGTCCCACAGGCGCCTCGCTGCAGTGCAGGAAGGACGCGAAGGGGAGCCGTCTGGCGGACAAGAGGCGGGACTTCAGCGTAGCCATGGTCATATGCTCGCAATGAACGCATTGACTATCCACAAAAGCTGCCTCAGCATATACTCGGCCCGAGACACGCAAGACAACGATTATGTCCGTGCACCCAATATTCATTGGCCTTTTGTATAAAGCTCAAAGGCAATTGTTCTCTCTGGCGAGTTCCCATATGTAACGTCGAAGTGATTCGACTGAAAGGGTAATCTATGTTGTTTGATTACGTTTTAATAGTGATATTAGGTTTTTAAAATCTAATTTAAATTAAATGGACAAAATAAGCACAAACAATTATGTATCTTATAAATTAATACTGAATATCTCTAATTGGTCAGTAATATTGATATTGTGTATCCTTAGTAACTTCTTGAGATTTTGATTACTACAAGAACAAAGAATATTATGAATAACAGCTTAAGCCATAATAATTTTTTCTTTTTTCTTTCAGGAACCAGACCAAAGGTTTCGGATGCTAACTTTGATGACCTACTCTCAGGCCAGGGTTTTGCTGGCACTAAGGAGAAGAAGGGGCCAAAAACCATAGCAGAAATGAGAAAAGAGGAGATGGCAAAAGAAATGGACCCAGAGAAACTCAAGGTGAAAAATTAAACAGACACAAATAAGTTGATATTTATATTACACGGCTGACTGGAATATTTAATTTTGATGATTAGTCACTTGTTTTTATGTTTGCTGTTTATTTTTGTCCAATTGATTATACACCGTTCTTCGCTTGTTACTGGTTTTAATTAATTTGTTAAAGTGTGAATGGCATCATTATGTTTTAATATAATGTTTTTTATGGCAGATCCTGGACTGGATTGAGGGGAAGGAGAGGAACATCAGAGCGTTGCTGTCCACCATGCACACGGTGCTTTGGCAGGGAGAAACTCGCTGGAAACCTGTAGGCATGGCTGACCTTGTCACACCAGAGCAGGTGAAGAAGGTCTACCGCAAAGCTGTGCTGGTAGTGCACCCTGACAAGGTGAGAAATGTATTTGTTCAACTTATATTATAGTGTTTATAGCCAAACAAAGATACCTTAAAGCACAGCTGAAAAAAACATTCATATTCAAAAGATCTCTTAGGTTTTTTTTGAAAACGTCTCATATGTTCAGCAAGGCTGCATAATATTTGTGAAATATTTATTTATATCTATAAAATATCTAAAACACCTATTTGAATATATTTTGAAATGTAATTTATTAACTTGATGGCAAATCTGAATTTTCACAACCATTCCTGTAGTCTTTAGTGTAGTGTGGTTCCTTCAGAAATCATTCTAATTTTTATTTTGTGCCAGAGAACCATTTCTTATAATTATTAATGTTGAAACGGTTGTTTTTTAATTATTTTTAGTATACTATGAAGAATTAAAAATGATATTCAGCAGCATTTATCTATACAATTCTTTATTTGCACAATTTTATCAATTAATTAATTAAATTCATCAATTAATTAATTTATCAAGAAATTCATTTCTTAAAAATCTTATTGACCCTGAAAATATGCTAGGACCCCTCTAGTTAAGGCATTTTATAGACAAAATGCATCAGTGTCACGATCGCCAGCTGGAGTGCCCATGAACTCTATTAGAGGGCACTCCACCCTGGACTCAGCCATTGGTTTCTGGACTCCATTTCCCATGTGTCCCTTGCCCCTCATGTCACCATGTCTTGTGCTACCTTTGTAAATGTGTCATGTTCTGTTTGGTTGGTCTTGTCTTCCCCTCTGTCTAGCTTAAAAGAAGCCCTCACCCTATCTCATACGCTGATTATTGCAAAGCCATACCCTTGTTCCTTGTTCTCGTGTCTTCCTTGTTCCTTGTCCTCCCTGTTTTTGACCTTGGACTGTTTTCTAGTTTTTTGATTAGTTGCCGTCTGCCCAGACCCTCACTTTGTTATTGGAATTACTCGTTTGCCTTTGCCTGGATTGTACCGTTTGCTGGTGTTTCACCCCCTCTCGACCCTCAGTCCCTTCATAACAATCAGTTTTCTCTCTCTTCCCATTTGCAGGCTACTGGACAGCCCTACGAACAATATGCCAAGATGATTTTTATGGAACTAAATGATGCCTGGTCAGAATTTGAAAGCCAAGGACAGAAAGCACTGTACTAAGACTTACTGTAAATGATCACAACCAGTCAGCAGTTCCTGCCCCGATTAGACACCCTGCAACCCACCAGTCTTTGAAACGCTCCTTTGTTATCTCTCCCACCTACAGGACCCTGCTTCGTAGAGACCTCAGAGCTAACATCTACAGTATAGTTGTGTGTATCTCTCTATCGATCCATGTACTAGGTCCCCTCATGCACTAGACCAACATAACTGCTGTTGGGAAAAGTAGCATTCAGCTTTGTTTTTAAAATTCTTATTTGTGTCTTTCCCAGGACTCACTTACATAACAAAGATCAGACTTCATCGTCAAACAGCTGTGAAATATTTCTGTGAACATTATTAGTCAACCAGACCATCATAGAATGTCTGGCAGAATTTATTCAGGAGCTTTTGGGTGAGTTTTGCTTTATTAAAGAGGTTAAATGCTGAGGAAGAACACTTTAACAATAAAAATTGTGTCTAGAAACTTCAGAAATCTTCTTTGGCTTGCAAAACTTTATTAAATAACTCAATATTTCGGTCAAACACCTTCGGAGGCTGTTATTTAATAAGGTTTTGCATGCTATGGCAGCATTCGGGAATCGGGACCTTATCTGTTTCTTCCATTGTATTTCCTGTGTCATATGCACATGCTCACAATCACTCATGTGTGAGGGGTATTTATTTATTTGTTGGCTTTGCAAGACAACAATATGTGAAAATAAAAGTGGTATAGCAAGCTTCGGCTCTGTTTTTAGTTCAGACAGGGGCTAGAGGTTTCGAAAGACAGGCACAAATGAAAGAACACTCCAACAAAAACCTGCAGCCACTAAAAATGTCTGGTATCATGTAACCTGAAACTTCTTTCAGATGATAAACAAGGCAGTACTGTGGGGCAGAAGCACAATAAGTATAAGAGACTGTACAGGAAGTGGAAGGTTTTCTCAAACTTGATCTGTAAAATGAAGTAGATTTAACTAGCAGTTTATTCTTATGTTGTTTTCTACTGAATATTGATCTGTATGTATATGTTGCACTATAATAACATACTGTTTACAACATAAAAAGTCAAACGAAATTGTTTATTCATGTTATTATTCCATGGAAAAAAGAAACGCTTTGCAGGTAACTCTGACATGGCGTGTTTCGAGATGAAAGATAGGGTTGTCTTTGCATACACAACTTACACTAACCCGATGGCTTTAACTGGTTAATAGTGCTCTAAAGAACTAGTCATGCTTTCATAGGAGATAATCACACAGAACGCGTTTTTGCTATGCAAGACACAGCCAGTGGAATGGAGAAAAATGCAAGTTCTTGAGACATTTTTTTTTAAAAAGCGCTGCATTTTTAGAACGCTGTCGTAAAATGCAAAACGTGCGTCAAACACGTCCATCTAGTGTGCATTTACAAGGAAAAATAAATGTCAAAAAGTAGTGCATTGGAAGGGGAAAACGCTTTCTGTGTGAAGACATCTTTCGCCTAAACAGTTATCAGGTCTAATACAATTTGATTAAAGTTTGGCCTGGCATAAAATTCAAATGTGTTCATGCTTCCTATTGAAACAAAGCCTTTTGACTGAGGAATGTGATCGATGGGTAGTGTTCAAATCCTGCTGTTTCATTACCATAGGTGTCTTTTAAACCGACTGAACATATCATTTGGAGTGGGCCATTAATATTTTGACATATGAAATCACCCTTATGAGACATAAGTGGATACACAGCTCTTTGTATCGGTATCCTCATAATGTAACGTTACTGCATGTTTGACTGTAAGTGGCACGTGGTCCAAAGGAAGTTACAGCCACTAATCTGCCCTTTCTCTTCTCAGTATATTTGCACTTGAATGGCATTAGGTAAATCCAGAACACACTTGTGTCGTAACTTGCAGTACTTGCTGTACATCTCGTTCATGTTTTGCCTTCCTCTTTTCGCAATCATGCGGTAAAATACTAAAGCTTTAACTGTATCAAAGCGGTCTCTTAAGTTTTGCTGGTACCTTCCTTTTGACACAATGCAACGTTAAAGACTTGAATGCTAACCATAGACAAAGATAACAGATTAGCAAGATCAGAGAAAAAAAAAGGAGCCCTGTATCCAAGTAGGAACTTTTCCACCTTCCCCCTTTTGTGGACTGAGCCGTTTATCTTTAATCTTAGGATATCATAATGTTCGGAAGCTAACCTCTGTATACAGTAGTGAATGTGTGGTGTTCAATAATGCTGTTCTCTGTAAGGAAATGGTAAGGTTTGGATACAGCTCTGTGTTTGTTTGCTGTATCAGTATTATTGTGACATGAATTAGTTTTCTGTGTCTTTTTTTTTCTGTTTCTGTTCTCCATATGGAGCTGTACATATGATAATGTGCATTGCACAAATAAATGGGAAACATGATGTTAGTGTGATTTTTCTTTTTTTTTAAGTTTTAAACATATATATAAAAAAATGGAAAATGGAGCATAGCTGGAGGAAAACACAGCTAGAAGTGTTTCGTTTAGCTTGGCGGGAAAAATATGCTTACAGAAAAGCATTAAAAAATGCTAGATCTGATTACTTTTTATCTCTATTAGAAGAAAGCAAACATAACCCTCGGTATCTATTCAATGCAGTGACTAAATTAACAAAAAATAAACAGGTACTGACTTTCCACAAGACCACAGCAGTAATGACTTTATGCAATTTTTACTTCCAAGATTATTACTATTAGATATAAAATAGAAGCTGTGCAGCCGTCAGCTACAGTATCACATCAGATCAAGTGCACCGTAGATCCCCTGAGGAAAAATTTCACTCATTCTCTACCATAGAAGAGGAAGAATTGTATAAACTCATCTAAATCAACATGTATATTAGACCCTATTCCATCTAAACTATTAAAAGAGCTGCTTCCAGAAGTCATAGATGCTCTTTTGTCTATTATTAATTCATCATTGTCATTAGGATATGTCCCCAAAGCCTTCAAACTGGCTGTTATTAAGCCTCTCATTAAAAAAACGCAACTTGACCTCAAAGATCTAGTTAATTACAGACTGAGCTCAAATCTCCCTTTTCTGTCAAAGATACTAGAAAAGGTAGTATCCTCACAATTCCTTCTTAGAGAAAAATAGTATATGTGAGGATTTCCAGTCTAGATTTAGATTATATCATAGTACTGAGACTGCTCTAATTAGAGTTACTAATGACCTGCTATCATCTGATCATCGTTGTACCTCATTATTAGTGCTTTTGGATCTCAGCGCTGCGTTCGACACTATTGACCACAACATTCTCTTGAATAGACTAGAAAACTTTATTGGCATTAGTGGAAGTACCTTAGCATGGTTCAAATCATACTTATCTGACCGCTATCAGTTTGTAGCAGTGAATGAGGACATATCATATCAATCACAAGTGCAATATGGAGTACCTCAAGGCTCAGTACTAGGGCCATTACTTTTTACACTTTACATGTTACCCTTGACATGTTACCCTTGGGAGATATTATCAGGAGACATGGAATGGCATCTACACTAATATTAGACTTAGAGCTAAACTGCAGGACAGTCGATCGCCAGGAGCAGGGTTGGGCACCCCTGGTCTATATAGCTTTTATTAGTTACAATTTATTTTAGGTTAGTATACTTGAACTTAAAATGACAAAGAGAAATGCTGCCTTAACAGTATATATATATATGTATAATACACTAAATACATGCATTTTATTTCAGTTGACGTTTATTGTTATTGTTTGGTTATTAGTGTTCTTTAAAATATCTTTTCTTCTGCAGAAAGAAGGTTAAGCACAAGATGACAGCAAGTAAATGATGACAGAACTTTTATTTTTGGGTGAATTATAATCCTAACAAAGGATATTTTCCCGCCTACATCTTTGGAATGTGTGGGTTTTTGATTATTAAATTAGGATGAAAGTAAGATGAAGGATGAAACAGAAAAGGAAAAAAGATGACCATCAGATAAGGTTGATGTGGAACATATGTGACTTTGCAGAGGAATAAAGCAAAAACTCACTGGTCCATAGAGAAAGGGAGTCAAGATTTAATCTTCGCTTGACCCTCTTTGACCTTGATTCTAAAGACAGATTGCTTTGATTTCATCAGCACTGTGCCCTCTCAACCTGTGGCAGACTAACCTTTGACCCTTGGGAATCCCCTCAGCTGTGATTAGAGATAGTGTCCATAAGATGGCAGCAATACTGTGATCATCTTTTCACTTCATACAATCCTTATTTCCCAGAATGCTTTAAATGAAACTAAGACTATTGCATTAAAAGCAAATAATAATTTTTAACTAGAAGAATTTTATTTTAGGAATGTGATATGATGGATCTTTGGATGGATCCTTAACAAACCATATTCAAATGCATTTGCAATTTGCACATTTTTGACAAGGAAGAGATTAGCATGTTTTATTATTAGAAATATTAGCATGTTTTGGTCACGTGGAACCATGGAGAATTTATTTAGAGTAAGTAGAATACAATACATTAGAATAATTTTACTCCCCAATGTTCTTTTTATAGCTTGTTGCCTCATTTTCTCTGTTTTTAAATTTTATAAAAACAAAAACTCAAAGAAAATCATATATAAATCATAGTCCTTGGATTTGGATCAGCCAAAAGAGAAAATTAAATTGTTAATGTTTTTAATTCACCAAGTAAAACACCAATATTTAAATGGGTTTTTTAATGTGAAAAGTTTCAGTTAACTTCAATCAATACCTAGAATTGTCAAAAGCTGAAAGGTATTAGAAAACAAATTTTATATATGATATTAGTCTTAAATATAACTGAAATATAAAGTAATTACATTTTTTTTCCATCTGTGATTTTACAGTTAGTTAAATAGCAGGTTAAACCAGTAAATTCCTGTTACTGCAGGATATTCAGTTTGTTTGTGTGACATAAAAGCACTTTATGTAAAGTACTCCAGGGTGTTGGATATAACATGCAACATAATAAAGTGCACCAATACAGCCTTTACTACGTCAGTTGTTACAGTCAGTGATTTTTGTCTTGTAGATGCAGACAAAGAGGGTTTTTTTTCTTTTTCTTTCACAAATAGCATCTAGACCCAGATAATAATGTTGAATGAACCGGGTCATTATGTTAAGAAGTGGAGTCATTCCTCCACCGAGAGTCCATAACAAAGAATGCAGGGGGACGTTAGGGTTAGGTTAGGTTAGGGTCAGGGTTAGGGTTTGAGGGTGGGTTAGGGTTATCACAGTGCTGTTTTGTTTATGAATGAATCTGCTTTTGAACAAATCTAGCGAGTCAATTGTTCAATGACCCATTTAGTCATTACTAAATGAATCAACCGTTTAACTGATATAATCAAACAAACACACAAATATGAAAGGTAAGGTTAATTTCTGTCATTGATCAGAAAGTTTCTGTTCCTTTTTTTAAAGTAGGAGTAAGAGTCCTTAAGATTGCTTGTCTTTACATACAAGAAGGTTTTGACATGTTACATATGGTGTAAATAAATGTAATTTTAGATTATAAAGTGTCCCGAAAAGGCATCCAATGTATTTAATTACATTTGGCCATTTCCACCACTGCATGTAAATGATTGTAATGGGCTGAAACTTCTTCTCTATTCACAATCTGCAGCTCAAGAACACTTCACATCTCCACTTTGTTAATCTTTATAGAGCACACCTGACCTTTGGTCTTCTGAGTACTTGAGATTCATTGATGGATTCTGCTATATTTTGGTAAGATAATATTCTCTATAACCCGTAAAAATGATTTATCATTGACTTCTGTAACATGAAATTTTTCCAGATCTTCTGATATCTGTCCAGGCAAACATCTTCTTAGGCTTTTAAAAGACATAACAAGAAACATTCTTAAAGATATACCAAAAAGTCATATCCTCATATTGTTCCAAACTTGCATGCATTTCCTCCTTAGTTTTGTTAGACTCCAGAATCAATGTAATTCATCCTGTGATCAGTACGATCTCATCAAAATCAAATAATTCCTCCAAAAATAAATGGTGCAAAATCGCAAATAATAGCAAAGATTATTTGAAGATCATTTATTATCTGATTTTTCCAGTTTTATGCAGTTCTTTGTGTGTGTGTGTATGGGGTCTGTAAGAACAATTGATTCCACGTCTGTTAGTGTGATTGCAATTTATGAGCACAGCATGATGGAGTTAGCAATGTTCAAAACTAAAAATGTCAGTTTCCTCACCATGCACCTGCACTGTAACGCACCTGCTTTATCAAAATGACATGTTCTTCATATGCATGGATATTCATACAAAGCTCTGGAGCTGTGCATAGACATAAATATGTATATGTAATTGTTTGTGTCCTTTTATGTCCTTTTGTTCAGCCCTCTCAGTTGGCACTGCAGGCTCATTCACGTCAGTGGGCTGCGTGGATGAAGTTTTAACAAGGCCAGAGATGAGTCAGGCCAGAAAACTTTATGAGAGACAGTAAAATGAAATGTGCTTAGCGCAAAATGGAAAATGATTTTGCGTTCCAAGAGAAACATGAATACGGCACAAAAGCTGTCAGCTGTCAGCATGGCAAACAGGAGCCTTAATTTTGACAGTAGCTTAAATAAATATTGTAAAAGTTCTGAAGAATCTGCCAATCTTATGCAAATTCAACTGCTGTCCTTCAGAAATATGTCCTGATTTGAGCCAAGGCCAAGGGTTCGATTATAGCAGAGTTCCAGTCACGTTGTAGCAGAGTCGACCGATGGAAATCAATGGATATGAAGGCCAGCAGCCTGATCACTACCACATGCTTGACTGTAAATCACATCGAAGTTTTAGTCTAATTACATGAATTATTATTGGGTTAAATTTTAACAGTGTGCATGTTTAGAATATGAATATAGTCATTTTTAGCATTAAAGCACCTATTATGTCCCCTTTGATGTAATATAGTATGTTCCCAGAATGTGTCTATTAGCTCAAAATACCCAACAGATTGTTTACCATGTCATTTTGAAAATGCCTATTTTGAGAGGAAGCAGAAAAACATTTTTGTACATGTCTCTTTAAATGCAGATGAGCCGCTGCTGCCCGCCCCATTTTAATAATAGGGCTCTTTTTAGTTTAAATTTTGATTTAATTTTGAGTTTAATTGAGTTTAATTTTGATTATCAGGTCTATCACTGAAATCATATCAACTTATAATATAAAAGAAAAATGCACACAGAAAGCAGTCGTCACATGACGTGAGTGCAAAAATTAAAAATTT
>JAUYWG010000039.1:9929758-9942696 GCA_034779775.1 Enteromius afrohamiltoni | reverse complement strand
CAAGGTCTGGAATCGGTCCTTCTCCACAATCTTCCTCAGGGTCCGGTCACCTCTTCTCGTCGTGCAGCGTTTTCTGCAGCACTTTTTCCTTCACACAGACTTCCCACTGAGGTACCTTGATACAGCACTCTGGGAACAGCCTACTAGTTCAGAAATTTCTTATGATTGCGGTTTTGAGTTATGAACCAGGCTGGGAGTTTTTAAAAGCCTTGGGAATCTTTTGCAGGTGTTTAGAGTTAATTAGTTAATTCAGATGATTAGGTTAATAGCTCATTTAGAGAACCTTTTCATGATATGCTAATTTTTTGAGAATTTTGGGTTTTCATGAGCTGTATGTAAATCATCAATATTAAAACAATAAGGCTTTACACTACCTCAGTTGTGTGTAATGAATCTAAAATATATGAAATTCTAATGTTTACCAGTACATTACAGAAAATAATGAACTTCATGACAATATGCAAATCTTTTGAAAATGACCTGTAATTAAAGAATACTTAAACTATAGAAGTGTAATGCAAAAAATAAAAAAGTATTTTTACGGCTATTTTGAATTTGACTCAAATACAAATACACCCAACCCCCCCTGTGCATTTTATTTGCACAGTCTGTGCACGTATCACCTGCATAATGGTCCTCAGAGTGGGCTTTACCAACATCAGAGCAAAGTAAAGATGCACGGTCCTTGAAGGACGTTCAGATTAAAACAAATAAACTGTTTGCAAAAGAAAAGTACTATAAAATATTTTGATTGAACATTGATACATCACAAAAAACACACTGACTGATGCGGACAAAAATAAATCTTTATTTTTAGCTATTCAAGGCACTTACCCATAACCAATTGAAAAGTAATGACTTTGTGGGGGCACCAAATGTAAAGCCTTTCTGATTGCACCAACTGAGACCCAGACAGACAAGTCTCTTTGGGCCACAACATCATTTACACACACTCACATACACACACACACACACACATATATAATTTACTATAATAATTAAATAATTCAATTATATAAGTGGTTTTATTTGTGTTTTACTGCTGAATTACATTTAGCAGTTTCTTAGCCAGATCTTGCTTTAAGTGTCTGGGCCAGACCTGGGCCACATAAAATAGTAGAAGTGACTCTAAATGCAGGCCAGATCTGGTACATGGCAGTAAATAATAATAATTTTAAAGGAACTGAGCCAGAGGAAATAGTTTGTGTCTGTTTTAAGTTTGTGGGCAAGCAGAGACTGCAGCCTCAGTACTTCTCCAAACAAGTTTTACTTCCTTCAAACAGGTTTTACTTCCTGACTTACTGAAAGCAGATTATGTTTTATATGTGACATTTACACATCACAGTGAGAATTTAGGTTTTTTATCTTTTTTAAAGAATCGATTATTAATCTTTTTGCTGAATTTGCTAATTCAGCTTTGGAGCAGAAAGACACTTCCTTATTTATGTAAGTAAACATTTAATACTATCTTAATCATGAAGCACTCATGAAACAAGATTAAACATGATCAAACAGGATTTATAACACTAAGATGTTTCACTCTAATGTTCTGTAAACACTTTTTAAAACTTTTTATAATTTTGTGTAAAAAAGTGTAAATGTAAATGAAGTATTCTGCTGCTGTTACACTCCACCTCATAGTTTTTTAAGGCTGTAATAAGGTTGTGTTACACTAACATAAATGCATTTCATATATTACATGCATTCTCATGTCTTTCATAAAACACTGGACTTTCCTTAGTTTGTGACACTGTAAAATTTCGAATTATTTAAGATAAATTTTATTTTCATGAAGCAAAGCTAACATGTGTTTCAAATGTGTTTCAAATGTGATCACTCAGTGATCAAACTGACATCAGTGTATCACTGTCTGAATTTGGTTCGAGACTGACATGAATGACAGATCAGAATGGTGTAAAAGTGAATGTAAATGTACAGAGTTGATGTTATGTCATTTCATAAAGATTTTTTAAAAAATGACAATATACAACAACTTAAAAGGTTTAATAGAATGATTTATAACAATATAAGATGTTTAATTAGTTACTGTAGTTTTTGTGATTGTTTGTCATTTCCATCTAGAGTCAGTGTTGGAGATCAAACTGTTCAGATACATCATGAATGAAGCACAAACATCTGGAGATGAAGATTATTTTCCAGGCTGCAGGTACTTTGAGTAACACTGTGAGGGACAGAGAAGTCAAACCAGGAATGCTGGATTTCCTGGAACAGAAATGATTTATTGAAATCAAGCAACGTTAAAAAAATTTGACAATCATGGGCCCATGTAAAAAAAGGGTCAACTAAACAGACCTAAATGTAACAATCATCAAAACCAAAGTAACAAACAACAAACAAACAAAGGAAGGAAAATGTGACTCCCCAAGAAGCACATAAGGGGGACTTTTATACATGAAGGACTAGTCCATTACACACAAACACAGACACATGTGGGGATAATATATAACATCAGCACCCAACCTCTGTCCTCCACACATAGGTAACTAATAATAATTAAAAAAAACAGTTGTAATGCCAAGCCAGCAGAGGGAGCCCTCGCCCGGGTACTAGCTTGACTCCGCTCCCTCTGCACTCACTTCCTGTTTGGCCTGTATAAAACAGGAAGGCTAAACTTTGCGAAGTATTGCCAGTCTCACTGACTTACAGAGCATTTTTCCTGATTGTATTTCTGCCTGATCTTGTTACGACTCTGCGTGCCATTGTCCACGATTCCACAGATTGCCCTTCTGTTTTGGTATGTTTATCAGACTGATGTTTATGTCTCTGTTTGGACCCATTGCCTGCCTTACTGTTTATGCCTCTTGGATTGCCCTTGTGTTTGACGCCAGATCGGACTGCCTCATTGTTACTGACGAACTGCCTGAACTTGATAATCTGTCTCTGCCTTTCGTTTTTAAGAAACTTCTGCAAATGGAAGTTTCCTCTTTACATTATTAAATTATACCACTACTCACTACTGCACCCAAACTAGTCACTCATGGTATGAAATTAATTAACTTTTAACTAGAATTACATTTTAACTAGAAATGAAACCGAATTCAACCAAATCAATGTCTGTCATTTTTATTAAGTATAAATACTGTGAGAGGTGCAGCTGGTTAATACTCAGGTGACTGGGATCTTTGTGAGGAGGGGAGGGTGGGACTTTGTGTGGATGTAACAGTACAGCCTCCGACGTCGTGGTGGTCGACCCCTACTTCAGTGTGCTGGACAAAGAGGATGTGTTTTACCGTGGAATTCGGTAAGTAGAGTCTGATCAAGCCCATCCTCTCTAGGGACCCAAGATCTTATTTAACCAAGATTCTAGATTACCACCACAACGCTGGGAGTCTAGGATTTCCTTAACCGTGTAGATGGTGCCTTCTACCATAACCATGGAAGGAGGGGGCTCATCATCACCAGGCTCTGTGGGAGCAACAAGAGGATCAAGGTAAAGTTTGAGTAATGACACATGAAAGGTAGGGTGAATCCTGTAGTGTGGTGGAAGTTGGAGACGATACGTGACCAGGTTGATCTGCTCTGTGATGGTGACGGGACCAGTGAAACGAGGACTCAGCTTCCTACAGGGCAGGCGTAGGCGAATGTCCTTGGTGGATAACCAAACTTTCTGGCCGACTTGATAAGTTGGAGCTTCAGAGCGTTGAGTGTCTGCATTGGTCTTCTGCCTATGCACTGCCCTTTGGAGATGTTGGTAAGCTTCGTTCCAGATCCTCTCACTCTCCCGGAACCAGTAGCCAACTGCAGGAACATCTGAAGGGTCTCACCCAGCCCAAGTACCTCTGTACATATTGGTCCATCGTGGGCCACCAGAATTGCTCTTGAAGGAGTGAGAGGGTCCTGTTGGTCCCTGAATTTCCAGTGCCCAGTGATGTATGTGTGGTGTGAATCAATGGAATGCGCTCAGGTTCAGGGACAAAATGATGATCAGGTGGGCCCCCCAGCGAAGGAGCTGGTGCAGGTTCAACTGTGGCTGGAGGGGTCACCCACTGAATGGGGCTGACAAAGAGGTGCTCAGGTAGGATGTGGTCGATGGCATCAGGTTCTTCAAAGGAAGCATGGAGTCGCGAAAGACCATCTGTTCATCCAGGTCGGTAGAAAATGGTAAATGTAAATCTTGTGAATAACAGAGACCACCTTGCTTGTCTGGGGTTGAGGTGTTGTGCTTCTCGTAAGTAATGCAAGTTCTTGTGGTCAGTAAGCACCTGATGATTTGCCCCCTCCAGCCAGTGCCTCCATTTCTCTAGGGCCAGCTTTATGGCGAGGAGTTCCCTGTTTCCGATGTCATAATTCCTCTCCGCTGGGGTCAGCTTCCTAGAAAAGTAAGCACATGGTTTTAATAGTGGAGGGTTCCCCTGCTGCTGTGATAATACAGCCCCATCTCCAGTTGTTGACGCATCCACTTCAACGACAAAGGGTAGGTCTGGGTTTGGGTGGATCAGGATAGAAGCAGTGGTGAAAGCGGTTTAAAGGCTAGTGAGGCTTCAGCATTCCTGATGAGATTCTTAGGTTTACCTTTCAGGGGTGAGGTAAGTGGACTTATTAATGTACTGTAGTTTTCTATAAATCTTCGATAAAAGTTTGAAAAACCTAGAAACCTTTGAAATTCATTGACGGTGATAGGAACAGGCCAATTCACAATGACATCCACCTTACTTTGATCCATACATCTGACTGGAAGGAATTGGGTTGAAGTTTGATAAAACAAACACTTCTCAACTTTCAGAAAAAAATGAAATGGCCAGTAGGTGTAATAAAAGCAGTCTTCCGTTTGTCACCTGGACAAATTCGCACCAGATTATAGGCACTGCACAGATCCAATTTTGAGAATATCTTGGCTTCTCGTAATTGTTCCAGAGCTGCAGGGACAAGAGGCAAAGGATATTTAAATGGAATTGTTACCTTGTTTAGTGCTCTGTAATCTATACACGGACTGAGTCCACCATCTTTCTTTGCCACAAAAAAGAAACTTGAAACAGCAGGGGAAGTTGAAGAGCGAATGTAACCATGTTCTAGTGCTTCCTTGATGTATTCCTCCACAGCCTTTGTTTCTGGGATAGACAGAGGATATATTTTTCCTTTGGGCACTGGAGTATCCTGGAGCAGATCGATGGCACAATCCTATGGACGATGAAGTGGCAAGCGAATCTCTCTTCTGGGGCAGAAAACATCCTGGTATTCTTGATAATCTGGAGTATAACAACAGATTGTTTATTCACAGGACTTTCAATAGAGGTAGAACATACTTGAACAGGAACTTGGAGAGGTAATTTTGGAAAACATTCAGGCCAGCAATGTGAACCACACTTGAGTACTTCTCCGGAGCCCCAGGAGAGGATGGACTCGAGTCTCGCAAGCCACGGACATCTTAACACCAATTTCATCGTTGAGCCCTCCAGAACCAGTAAACCAATGTCCTCCTCATGACATTGACCTACTTGAAGGTGAATAGACCCAGCTCTACATTTACTCAGTAGCCGTGGTTTTCACCCCAAGTTGATGTATGAGATCGCCAGAAATGAAGTTTCCTGCTGAACCCGAATTGATGAGGGCTGAAACAGTGATGGAAACATCCTTGGCAGCAATAGTAACTGGGCAAGTGAAGGGTTGTACTTTCTCAGGCATAGGTAAGATGGTACTCACCACTTGGAGGGTGATGTGGACAGTCCCATTTGAAATGTCCAGTTTGACCACAATACAAGTCCCATATTCATACAACGTTGTTTTTTCTTGGGTTGATAGTTGACGTTTATCCATTTGCATGGGTTCATCGGAGGGTTCTGAAGGGCTGTGGTGCTCTGGCGGGTGGGGAACAGGTAAGGTTTTGCTAGATGTCAGTTGACTGTAAATATTAACTCGGGCAGAACAGCGAAGAGCAAGTTGCAAGAAACACAAAGGATTACATCTGTTCTGTTTTAGCTCAGTTCATCAGAAGAGATCAGAAGCAGAGCCCGGCTGTGTGTCTATGAAGAGTAGCAGGTCTATGCCTGAGCCAATAAAGTTTAAGAGTGAAGATTCACAGCCTGGACTTGGGTATAACACTTATGATGTTTTGCTATACAGTTTATATCACCATATATTATCACATTTTAAGCAAATAATTTCTGTAAATCAAATTCATGAAATACTTATAAAGTGCTCTTAATGAATTTGATAATAGCTGATTTGTTACCTACAATACTTTAAGTGATTAAGTTGAATCTCTCTCTGTTTTAGTTTGGTTCATCAGAAGGGATCAGAAGCAGAGTCCAGCTGTATGTCTATGAAGAGAGAGACATCTGTGATTCAGTCATTAGATTTTAAGAGTGGATATATATGGCCTGATCTCAGGTATAACATTTCTGTGAGAGTTATGATTTGAAGATGTCAAACAGAATACATGAAGCTTTAAGATTATTGATTTTATTTTACAGTCATGAAGTCCTCAACACATTTAGATCAAATCTGAAAGTGAAGTTTGAGTGTCTGTGTGAGGGAACGGCAACGCAGAGAAACCCAACACTGCTGAATGAAATCTACACAGAGCTCTTCATCACAGAGAGTGATCGAGGAGAGAATAATAAAGAGCATGAGGTGAGACAGATTGAGACCCAATCCAGGAGAACAGCAACAGATGACACAACCATCAAATGCAGGGACATTTTCAGACCTTTACCTGGACAAGACAAAGCCATCAGAACTGTGCTGACGAAGGGAGTCGCTGGCATTGGAAAAACAGTCTCTGTGCAGAAGTTTATCCTGGACTGGGCTGAAGGGAAAGAGAATCAGGACATCCAGCTCATAATTCCACTTCCTTTCAGAGAAATTAACCTGATGAAGGACAAAACACTCAGTCTGTCAGATCTTCTTCATGTTTTCTTCCCTGAAACTAAAGAACTGAACATATCCAGTGATGAATATAAAGTGTTGTTCATCTTTGATGGTCTGGACGAGTGTCGTCTGTCTCTGGACTCTGGACTCTGGACTGTGAGGTTGTCTAATATATCTGAATCTGCCTCAGTGGATGTGCTGCTAAAAAACCTGGTTGTGGGGAATCTGCTTCCCTCTGCTCTCATCTGGATCACCTCCAGACCAGCAGCAGCTGATCTAATCCCCTCTGAGTGTGTCCATCGAGTGACAGAAGTACGCGGCTTCAATGAGCCACAGAAGGAGGAATACTTCAGGAAGAGGATAATTTCTCAGAGTCTGGCCAACAGGATCATCTCACACCTGAAGTCCTCCAGGAGCCTCTTCATCATGTGTCACATCCCAGTCTTCTGCTGGATCTCAGCCACTGTTCTTGAGAAGATCTTGAGTCGAGCAGAGAGTGGAGAGATTCCCAAGACTATTACTCAAATATACACACACTTCCTGATCCTTCAGACCAACATCAAACATGAGAAGGACTATGAGAAGAACATGGCAGATGAAGATATGATCCTCAAACTGGGGAAACTGGCTTTCAAGCAGCTTGTGAAAGGAAACCTGATCTTCTATGATGAAGACCTGAGAGAGTGTGGCATTGATGTGACAGAAGCATCAGTGTACTCAGGACTGTGCACTCAGATCTTCAGAGAGGAGCTGGGCTGGTTTCAGGGGAAAGTCTTCTGCTTTGTTCATCTGAGCCTTCAGGAACATCTTGCAGCTCTATATGTACACCTCTCCTTTACAACCAAGGAGAGAAATGTGTTTGAAAGTTCTATCTCTAATGTTTTAAACAGAACAAAGTCATTATCTAAGCTGCATCAGAGAGCTGTGGATGAGGCTCTACAGAGTAAGAATGGACATCTGGATCTTTTCCTGCGGTTTCTTCTGGGTCTCTCAGTGGATTCCAATCAGTCTCTCTTAAGAAAACTACTGACAGAGAAAGTAAGATGCTTCTACAACAAAGAGGAAACAGTTTGGTTCATCAAACAGAAGATCATGGAGAATCACTCTTCAGAGAAATCCATCAATCTGTTTCACTGTCTGAATGAACTGGGTGATGACTCACTGATGCAGGAGATCCAAGGTTATCTGAAATCTGGAAAAATAAGGCAAACCAAACTCTCCTCTTCACAGTGGTCAGCTCTGGTTTATGTATTGCTGATATCAGAGCAGAAGTTGGATGTTTTTGATCTAAAAGAGTTTATTGGAGCACAACATTTAGCAGATGAAGTTCTTCAATATCTGTTACCTGTGGTTAAAGAATCCAGATCGGTTCGGTAAGTAACACTGAAGATCACTCCACTTTGAAAACTTAACTAGATAAACAAATAGTTTATTTCTCATTTGTTTTAAAACATTAAAATTAGTGATGAAACAATGTGTCAACATGTATGAAAAAGGTTAATTTAATGCTCATATTTATTCAATTTTTAGGACAAATGTTCTTTTTTTTTTTTTTTGGTTAGAAGTTAGGCATTAAGGCAATGCTAAATATTTAGTCCGGTGCTAATTTTAATTTTAGGTAGGACTATGCATAATTAAACGCATACTTTCAGGAACAATTAAGGCAGCTAACATTACTGTCAAGATAGAGTGGCAAATAGGCAACCGGATTCGAAAGCAGACTTTTAAATGAAGGGCAGAGTGAGGCAGACAGGGTCGATGATTGGCAAAACATGGTCGTAAAACGTAGCGGTGGTCAGTACAACAATAAAACACAGTCCGAGGGGCAAAGGGGCGGCTTCCAGATGCCCAAGATTTGGAGCCGGAAGGAACACCCTCCAGGGCGGGACAGACGGCGGAGAAGCCCACCTGGGCGGATCAGGCAGAGGAGACGCCCTCCAGGGCGGGGCAGATGGTGGCGAAGCCCTCCTGGGCAGAACAATCAGCGAAGACGCCCTCCTGGACCAAACCATCAGCGACGATGCCCTCCTGGGCCGAACAATTCGCGATGATGCCCTCCTGGGGCAAGCAATCAGTGATGATGCCCTCCTGGGCTGACCAGACAGCGACCATGCCCTCCTGGGCTGACCAGACATCGAGGCCGCCTTCCAGGGCGGAGCGGATGGTGGAGAAGCCTACCTGGGCGTATCAGGCAGAGAAGAGGCCCTCCTGGACCCAGCAGGCAATGAGAATGCCCTTCTGGACCATCAAGTCTGTGACGGTGCCCTCTAGGGCTGAGCAGATGGCCACGAGGCTACTCTCCTGGGCAGAAGAGATAGCGAAACTGCACAAAGAACATAGACAGGTTATTATAGGCCTTAACGTCCAAGTTCTTACCTGCCACAGTCTCGGGTTGAGTGGGCCTGACAGCCGGGGCAGGTCCGGGAAGAGGTTCGGCAGTCTTTAGGTTTAGATCAGGGCAGATTAACAATTCAATGGCCTCAGTAGCTGGTATATTGCATGGCAAAAGTTCACAACAGTCCTTGTGACAGTCTCAGAACTGGGCAAACGTTCCATAACTGCCTCCATGGCTGATTCAGAGCAGGGTGTGAGTTTATTAACAGCCTCCTTGGCTAGTTTAAGGCTGAAGGAAAAGTCCATGACGGCCTCCATGGCCGATTCAGGGCCGGGCACAAGGTCAAAGGCCATTGTGATTAGTTCTGGATCAGGCCTGGGTTCTTGAACTGCCCCGACGGACCAACTCAGAGGCTGTGCAGCTACCAGCGGAGAAAGGGGTGCTGACTCAGGGGCGGTAGCCATCTTGTACGCAGGCTTGGGCTCGACGGCCATCTTGTGTCCTTGCCCACTGTGAAAGGAGAACCACATTTCAATAACACAAAGTCTATAAGTTGTTCTAGTGCCAACTTAGGATCGTCATCGGGCAGAGAATAAAGTAACTCTAGTTCCAAACCTAACAGAAACCAGTCCTTGATCTGCTCCTCAGTCACTCTCACGTGGTGGCTGAGAGCAATGAACTCTGCTACATAGTCCTCTATCCGAAGAAGAAGGCACCGGTGAATACTCCTGCCTGCAAGACAAAGAAAAGTCTCTGGTGTTGCATCGATTAAAACAGCCTCTGAATACTCTTGAACGGTCCATTCTGTCATGATGGAGAGGCAAGGAGGCGATCTGATTCAAATGCAGACTTTTTAATGAAGGGCAGAGTGAGGCAGGCAGGGTCGATGATCGGCAAAACAGGGTTAACGGAGGCAAAGGCAGTAGAGTGGTCGTAAAACGTAGCGGTGGTCAGTACAACAATAAACACAGTCTGAGGGGCGAGACAAAGGTGTAAATCCGGGGAAACAGAGGCCGGCTATGATAAATCCAAGTAGACAATGGCAACATGGAAACACGGATGGAAAAACTTACAGATAGACAGTGCAATGGACCGTGAAGACACACAAACACATCAGGGGATTCATACACATAAAACTAGGTCAATGGGTGGAGCCAACAATGAAACACCATGACAACTGACAAGCGGGGCGGAGACATGAGTTTGTGGGAATTAGTCCATGAAAAAAAACATAAAACACAGTTTACTGGGCGCTGGAGCGCTATCCCCTGAACTGGGCTGGCACATCAAGCTGATCCTGACAGTTACTCTAATCCATCTAACCAAGACTTTATTTCTCAAAAGCAGAATAAGGAAAGATCAGTATGCCCGAGATATGCTGAATTTATTGTTGTAATTAAGACCCTATCATTAAAATAGTTGACTACTAAATTGTTCATTAAGGATCAAAGTTGTAAAATTTATGACATTTTAAGACTTTAAACTGCATGAAATTTTGCAAATCATTATTCAGGTCTTTAGACCCAGACTTATATCCAGCACGGATCCATCTCTAACTGCTGCAATAGCAAACTCTCCTGATATTTTAAGAACATATAATGTAAATAAGTTGTCACAGAATAAGAATATGGGAATAACTAATTTGTTTACAAAAATGTCAGATACAACGTTATAATTTTTAAGGCGATGATATATTGCTGTATCAAAGCCACCATTCTGACCATAACTGTTTGTAAATCTAGAAAACAAGAGGTAAAGACTATTTCTGTGTGGTCTGATGAGCATAGAAAAGCTTAAGGGATGCTTTCTGTGTACAGATTGGGATGTTTCACAGCTTGGACATTAATAAGACTACAGACACTGTCACAGATTATGTTCATTTTTATGTGGACATTGTGCTGAAAAAAAACCCCTGAATAATATGTATGAAGAGTTTCGTTGCAAAATGCGATAAACACCATTTCTTGACATTTGGATTTTATTATTGGAAATCACTGTTCAGATGTTCCTTAATCTATGTGTGAATTGCTGCCATTAATAAAATTTAAGAATGTAAATTTTAGGTCCACTACAAAATAAATTTTTTCACAAAACGCAATATCCACCAGACCTGTTTCTTTACAAAGTATGATATAACGGTTATAGATGAGCGAGCGAGCACAGCATCCCCTGGGAAGAGAGTCACCACCAGTGAATTTCGGTAGAAAGCACGTACAAAACTCAAACGAGCTGTTACCAATCTTTCAATCAGCACATCTCCATCGTAAGCCAATAGAGTCGCTATTCACAAATATAAATAGGCCAGTTTCTTTCCCTTCCGCATCTCATTTTTGTATTTCCCTCTGCCTCCCCTTCTCCGCAGTTTGTTCCTTCCACGAGGGGCACGCCCTTATTTAGGGCTCTCGTTACTAGGGCTCGGGGCTCGCCCCCGACAGCTCGCTAAACTAGCTATTATTTATCATTGGGGAAGCGCGAACTCATGAAATGGAATTACAGTAGTAGAATATAGCCTAAGGTGGACATATATAGCGTTTTGCAAAAAAGAAAGAAAAAAGTTATGTGTTCTGGCCAAAACTAACTCAGAATCTTTTTTTCAACCAATTTAAGTTAAATAGTTTATGTTTGACAACAACAATATTATTAAACCAACAATGTTGGTGGATATCTTGCATTTTGGCACACTTTTTGACTTATTTATCAACTATTATGGACATAAAATTAAATAAAAAATATCCTGGATTTGAAGAATATTGTGCCCTGGCCTTCACTGAGCTCAAGTAATAGTTTAATGTACAAAAATTGTGAATAAACTTGACTGTTGATGTCTTAAATAATAATGCCAATTACCAACATTTCTCAAAATGGATATATCTTGTTTTGCAACGAAGCTCTTCATATATTTATTTTTTATAAATTCACTTATTATTTTGTCTTGTTGAATGTAAGTAAACATCGGTTATGTGAAATAGCTTAGTCAAACCAGTATTACAAAAAACATCATGATCCCACTTATTTTGTTTGAATTATTAACATTTTGTACATTCTTCTAGGGGTATGTAAACTCATGAACTGCATCACGTTCCCATGAGTTAGTATGTTGTGGCCACAACAAAACTTAAGTGAACCGAATACGCACTCTCCTGGTCACCGCACAGATAGATGGGTCATCACTTTTGAAAAGAGGAATAGTCTTAGCACATTTCCAAATTAAAGATATAGAACAGGAAGACAAGTGAAATAAATCAGTCAAAGGAGGCAAGCTTAACAAATGTAGCTTTCAAGCCATCCGGACCAACAAACTATATTCTTTTAACCCACATATTGCATTAAATGTATTATATATAGACAGCCACTGGGAAAGTGAGTGTCAGAATATTTAATAGTAGGTTGAGTACCTATGGATGTAAAATACTTATTAAATGCATTAGATATCTGTAAAATATATATTTGTTAATTTTCATCAACTCTTTTGTAAAGGTTTTAATTTTCTTATTGAAAACATTATTTAAATGGTTTTAAGAATTGTTTGTCATTATTCTAATGGTTACTATAATGGTATAATAATGTCACAGATCGCTCCTCTGTGGCCCTCTCCGCTCAGCGGCAGCGGGAACCATCACCAGAGTACTGATGTTTCCGCCCGGACTCTTTTGCCCATGTACCTCGGCGCTTCCTGTTTTGAATTTGCGCCAAAAATAACAGAATAAAAGGCCGGACTTTTGCCTTTGTTCCCCGCGAAGTCTCGATTTGCCTCGGCCATCGTTTCTGAGCGTTT
>JAUYWG010000039.1:9900709-9924409 GCA_034779775.1 Enteromius afrohamiltoni | reverse complement strand
ATGTTTTAGACAAAAGTTAATACCAATCCAGATGTACGTTTATTACAATATATTATGTAAAAATTAGTTACTTAAATAAGTAGTATTTGATTTATAGTTTACAGATCATTTACAATTTCTATGGACATAGGAAACTGAATTTTCACATGACAATGCCAGCATGGTGGCTATAAGTTCAGACTGCTATAACTTTAAAACTAAAATGTTATTATTAATTTATTTTATCATTTAAAATGCATTTTTACTTACTCTTTCTTTTTTTCTTTCTTTAAGTATGGCTTAAGTGTCGAAATGTAGAAATATATTTACTCATTACTCTACACAATTATTAGATTAGTGGCACAAACAGCAATCACCCTCTTTTGATTCTAACTATAACTTTAAACAATGCAAAAACCTTTTCCTACTGTGCATGTGTACTGATTTGTGGTGATTAAGCAGATGCCGCTATGAGTCAGCTCATTAGAGGGGGTTAATTGAAATGGTGACTTACGCATCAAATATGTGTCAGTTTGTCTCGGACCAACAGCTTCATACTCAGAATTAAACAACTAAATCTGTTACTGACCTTTTCAAGGCTTGCAAACCACGCGCTACACTGACAAGAAAGAGAGGTGAAGTTCAAAAAGTTTAAATTGGTTTCACTGATAATGTGTCCTGTTATTGAGAAGATTAATAACTAGTAACAGCCAACACTGAAAATAGAACATTCTATATAGAAAAAATGAGATTTTCAGTACAATTCATCATATTGACCAAATGATCATTATTATCTTGCTGCTATCAATGTGCCTTCCTTGCTGTTCAATTGTGATCTTGTGAACTAGAATAATACCAAATGACATCTGAAACGTCTCAGTTACGTAGATAACCCTCGTTCTCTGAAGGAGGGAACAGAGACGTTACCCCATTGACTGACGTCATGGGGTCCCGCCTGAGAGACCAAATCAACTCTGACTTTTGGAGAAAACGGCAATGGGAATTGTCCAGTGGATTTTGAATGCGAATCCACCTCCCCGGATATACAGGTATATAAGATGGTGGTGCGCAAACCACCATTAGCTTCCTGCTTCAGAGCTGATCGCAACCGACTTCCCTGTGCAAACCGGCCTGTGGCAGGAGGGACGTAACGTCTCCGTTCCCTCCTTCAGTCAGTCATGATGAAAGTCATTGGTAGGGGATACAGTGGGAAAAAAATGTGAAACAAAATGCCAGGACCACCGGTGGGGAATGAAACCTCCGTCGGACATGGTTCAAGCTACTCCGCTAGCCCGGGCTAAGGGGCAACGGAGGACCAGATGAATCCTTTGTAACAAATGGACAAAGCGCTTGGATCCAGTGGAATGGAGCCTGGGTCAGGGAATAAAACAGCCGACAATGGGAGTACTCCTGATGGGAGTAGGCAAACAGGTCTACCTGAGCCTCCCTGAATCGACTGCAGGTCAGCTGGATTGTCCCAGTATGGAGTCTCCATTCTCCGGGAAGGGTGAGCTGTTGTGAGAGTGCATCGGCTGCACGATTTAGATTGCCTGGAACGTGAATGGTCAGTAGTGATATCAACCGTGAGTGACGCCATCAGCGTAGACCACCTTGTCTGTTGATATGCGCTACCATTGCGATGTTGTTGGTCCAGACCAATATATGCGTGTCCCTGTGCTTGCACAACAGATCCCTCAAGTGAGCTAGTACTAGCAAGTCATCGAGATGACTTGGTAAAGGTGTGGGGAGACAGGGCCAGCTCAAGGGGGAGGACCTTGTACTGATACGCCTGACCCTTGAAAGCAAACCACAGAAACGTCTGTGCCAAGGCAAAATCAAGACATGAAATTATGTGTGTCCTTCAGGTTGATGGCTGCAAACCAATCCTGGTGACGAACGCAAGAGAGGATGAGATCTGGGGTTAACATCCTGAACGGAAGCTGATAAGTTTTCTTTCTTCTCCAGTATTCTTCCTCACAAGTGAACTGGCATCTTATATACCCGGATGTCTGGGGGAGTGGTTTCGCATGCAAAATCCAATTCCCGTTGTCGTTATCTCCAAAAGCCAGAGTTGACTAGTCTCCCAGGTCCCCCATGACGTCAGTCAATGATGTAACATCATAGTGACTGACTGAAAGGGAATTAGAATTACTACCGGTTCTACCAGAAAGCTGAGGCGATGTAATATTGTTGACATTTTGTTCCTGAGTTCTTGCACTGATCGCCACAGCACGCAGTAGATGTTTTGCAACCTCATTACGATAACTATTCTTTTCATTAGTTAGCCCATAAATCTCACTGTCCTCCTTGTAATATATATCACAACCTTGCGAAAACAAGGGCACTTGTGAATGGCGCCTGGGCATTGAGTGCCAAAGGAAAGACTGTCTCAGTCATTGACTGTAAATCTTCTTTTGTGTTCAGCATGCTGTAAAATTCTCCTTCACCAATTGCTTCATTTCTTCTCCAGAAGGAACAAATCTCTGACAGAACTTTGTAAGCAAATTAGCTCAAAGAAACAATAAAATCAGAATCATTTAAGATTCTATAGAGATTTTATAGGGTTGATGTAGAGCGATCTGTTAAGACGGGATCATCCCATCGTGGGTTCGAACCCTTTGAGTTATGTTTTTACATTATTTTTGTAACGGGTAGGTTTAAAGGTGGGGCTGTGTGGTCATACAAATTAATTGGCGTGTTTCCAGTAAATTACACAATAATTATTGGTGGATTCTTAATAAGTTTTCTTTTGTGTTAATGTTGCAAGCTGTCCTGTGACAATGTCTGTTGGATCTGCTTGCATCAGGCAGGCAACAAGGTATCATTGGCCTTCCCGTTGTCTTGAGGCCTCTTGAGTGTTTGATTCCCTCTGATGCACTACAGCTTGTTGTGTTTACAGCGGTTTAACATTTACCTCAGGATAGGTGGTGTTTTTGAATAAGGGAGAATTTGACCTCCTTTATCTCCACTATAGAGTGTGAGCAATCCTCTGAATATTTTATTAATACTGCACATGCAAGTTCTCTGGAGAACATGACATAGTCACTGCATGAGGTCCTAACTTTAACCCTACTCGATGATGATGAGAGATGATGTCATTCACATGCAAAGTAAAGGTATTTGAGCTCTTAAAACTCAGTCTTTTATTTATTTTTTATTTCTAAATTATGCTTCAGCCCCACAAATTTGGACATTTAGCATTTATTTGTTTATTTGCAGTAATGCCACAGAAAAACCAAATAACTTTTTAGTGAATTGTTCTTAAAGTGCCCCTA
Organism: Enteromius afrohamiltoni; assembly: GCA_034779775.1. Taxonomy (NCBI): domain Eukaryota; kingdom Metazoa; phylum Chordata; class Actinopteri; order Cypriniformes; family Cyprinidae; genus Enteromius; species Enteromius afrohamiltoni. The sequence continues at coordinate 9,921,155 of JAUYWG010000039.1, read as the reverse complement.
ATATGAGTAATGAATGGATAAAAGTTTGGTTTTGGGAGTCTCTAACAACAGGCTGAAATGCATGCACGGTCAAAAAACACATTCATTGTCTTATAATATGCATTTATTTTACCTTAGTTGCTCAATGACTCCCAAAAGATTCACTCAATGATTCCTTTTTCCAACCCAATACTTTGCATGAGTAATCTGCAGTGATTGGTCCGATTGGTCTCATTTTCATTCGTCATGTTATGTACTACTTGTACTTTGCTAAGAAATACGCGTGAGACGACAGAGCATTCTTCCAGTGCTTGCCGTTTATTATATCTCAAATGCACTACACTGGAACTTACTGTGTTTTCGTACTCATCACATAACATAGGAGGGTAAGAGAACACATAAAGGACAATTCGCATTTTGTAAATACACAACATCTGTAATACCTGATAAAGCCTGATTTGTGACCGCAGTACTGCTTTGTGTAGAGAATTATAGTAAATAACTATTTTTACCGCTACAAAGTGCCACCTTGTGGCAAAGAATGAATTAGCATTTTCATTCAGACCGACATGAAAAGACAAGTGGGCTGGCAATATGCTAAAGTTTCATGCTGACATCAACATTAAGTGGCTTGGGATTCATTTTAAAAATTCAGAGTTGCCTTTCATATGTAAAACTTTGCAGGTTGTTTTATAAGTATATGAAAACAACCTGCAAAGTTTTACATTAATTACACTAATTAGAGCTGTGTTACACACTGCATGAAAGGTCTTTTTCAAAAATCCATAATAGGGGCACTAAAAAAAACTTTTTTTATTTACTATGAGGAATATTTTTTACCAATCTAAACAACCCTTTTCTCCTATAAACAACCTTTTGTGCGCTGGAAAGTTTCCATGAATTTTAAAGATTCCCCTACAGTATGTATGTGTGCATATTTTGAAAGAGGCCTTGAGTTGACTAAAAATAAATGAAAAAATGGCCCAGAAAAGTTTCTGAGAAAAGCTTTAGCAGAACATCTCAATTAAAACATTTAAAAAGTTTTTTTTTTTTTAGTTACCTCTTGAAATGACAGATGCAGTATATGAGTTACAACCGATATGACAGATAAACTAAGCCTTCCCAGACTTGAAGAATTTTTGATGTGATTAAACTTAATAACAATCATTGCATGCTGGTGCAACAGTTGCTGTGCAGCCATTATACAGTATTAGAGGCCATGTTATGAGTCATTTGAAATGTTTCCCTTGGTGACGTTCCTCTGCCCTCACCATTCAGACTCTTCAGGGCTTCCCAGGCACTAGTGATTTGACCACAGCTCATGTTATGCATGACTAGACTCATTCTTCAGGGTCAGACCTGGGCAGAAGTAGAGCATCAACCCCCCTGCTGTCAAAGAACACCTACACTACGCAAAGACTCATACCTAACATTGGCAGCCCACATATAAACATACCCACACAAATGCATCTGTTATGCTGTCACTTTTTACTGCGGCTATACCTAATCTTGCGAAGCCTGTGGAGAGAACAACATGAATACTATGAATGCTTTAAACAAACAAGCATCTATTTGCACTGCATTTTAGTTTGTTTTATTATTGGTTGATACTAGTGTAAATTAAACGAACACTTTTATTTTCGTGAGTCGTGGGGTGGGGTTTGCTGTTTTAGTTGTAATCTCAAATGTCATTGGTTATTCCCCTTTTCCGGAAGTCAGTATTGGATGCCTGTTATAAGATGATTCATTCGCTTGACTTCAGACATGGCATTGGACCATATGTTAGTTATTGTTTTATTAGTTTGTTTTATTGATTTATTTGTCTTTATTTAATGTAATTCAATGTATTGTTCAGAGTAGATCTTTTTCAGAAAGACTTGTTGTTACTTCTTCAGTTGTACACCATATCTTTTTCACAGCTGTAAGTCTAATCCTAATATGTTTGTTTGGAAATGGATTTTAAACTTTTGATTTTGATAAGGTTTTGATAAGCTAGCTGCCACCTAAATTGCATCCCGCTGACTGTCTCCAACCTGCAGTGAACTGCTGAGGAGATACATAATGTTCTTGGTCTAGATCACAGCATGAGAGGGGCCACATAGTGCATGTCATGCATTTAAATGGTTATTGTGAGCACAGGCTGTTGCAGCATTATGTGTGCACGGGGCTGTAAAGGGCTGATAAAAGTTGATAAACGTTTGAGCCTCTGAGCATTTTTGTTAACTTATGTACCGCTTTGGTGTTTGTGTCTCCATGTGACTCAAAATGTTTGTGAGTATTTTATGTAACAGAAAATCACCAATGGCTTCAACATCATCCAAGGTCTATTAGAAGTCAAGGCAGAGACAAAAAGATGCTTCATCAAACATACGTGCTTATGTTATGAAAAGCTATATAAGTCATATAGCACAGGCTTGATGCAATAGCCAGCAATACACTGTACTGGTCAAAATTATATATTTTTTATTTTATGCCAAAAATCATAAGGATATTAAGTAAAGGTCATGTTCCATGAAGACATTTTGTAATGTCTCCTGTAAATATATCAAAACTTAATAATTTACTCAATATTTAGATTTTTTAGATTCTCAAATAGTTGTATCTCAGCCAAATATTTTCCTAACAAACCATACATCTGCAAAAAAGCTTATTTATTCATCTTTCAGATATATAAATCTCAATAATAATAATAATTTTGTGGTCGAGGTCACAAATATGTTTTCATAAGTTATGTTTTCATAAGCTATGGATTATGTGTTAGTTCTACAATGAAAAACAGTTGTACATTTCATTTGACCTGCACCACATTGATCCCATGTAAGATCACGCATAAGCACGTCACGTGGGAGCCTCCTTGCGCTCACTTTAGGTGATGACAGCATGTTGAGATCATGCGGATGACGTAATGTCGCTAAACCGCAACAGCGCAAGTGATGCATTTTTATTAAATTACAGATGACTCATTATTTAATAGATTTAATTATTACCCTTCACAGATCTGTTGAAACAATAACTAGCCTGTATATTTGTTAAACAATGCCACATTATCAATATTTGGGGAAGAATTCAGCTTAAATACATTATTTCTTTGTTCTGTAGCTTATAATAACAAATAAATGAAATAGCCTAAATATAATCATACATAGCTGTTTAGACTAGCTTAGTGAATTTCACTGGAATAGAGTACAATAAAGAAGTACTCAAACATTTCCTCTAGGAAGGTGTGTACGTTGTTAAATAAAACACGTATCTCTTGCCAAAAATTAAACAATGAAGATGATTATGATGTGACGCAATACGCTCCGTGGCTGGTGCCCCTCCCTCACAGCGGCGGCGGCGGCAGCGCTCGAGCTCAGGATGCCCAGCTCTGGAAACATTAGGAAAGTCTCACGCCTCACCTAGTCTGAATAACCGACGCCAGACACTCTTCGCTGCAGGAAGAAGAGCTGAACTCTGGATCTGAAGCCTCTTCCTCGTTTTTAAGCGAAGTAGGACACGTACAGTAAGACTTTGCTGGTGTAGTTGGACCGAATCCACGGACAGCCAGAGCGTGGTCTCCTCAGGTGAGACATTCTGCACATATTTCACTCGGAGCTCAAGCGGATGAGCTCAGCTCAGGCAGCTGTGATAGCGGTACAACTCCCTTCACTTTTAGCAAGCCACTTAATCTTTTAATCACAAAAACACGAAGACTTACTTTTTGGTTTCCTGTTTCTTCACCTTTTGTAATTTAGTGAGCTGTTTTGGCTGTGCTGATCTAAACAGTGGATTGACTGGATAATGTTCTTCCAGATTAATGTCGACTCGATTCATGTTGTGGTTTTACTTGGTAGCTGAATATTAGTGGCAGTATTATTCATTGTTTTGGGGTTTCCTCCTTTGTGTCCGAGCAATGTCAGTGTTTCCGTGGCCATTATAGCGATGTCCAGGTCGTGAGCGAATCGTTCTGTTGAGCTGGAACTTTTAGTGAATCTTTTGAACCGGTTTACAAATCTGTCCGATCGGTTTGGGAGTCACTGAACTGACTTTTGAATTGGTTGCGTCTTTTGATCGTTTCCGATCACAGAAGAGCTGAATGAGCCGATAGTCATGTGGTTTTGTGGTGGGAAAAGTTACTAGAGTAACAGTAGCGGTTACAAAGAAACGTAATGGAAGTATGCTTACAGCTTCACTGTATGGTCGTTTTGTCTACAGATGAGAAGCAAAAAAAGGATAAATTAATAAATAAAAAAAAATTCATGTAAATACAATCTTTTCTGCAAATTAAGTGCAATGAATAAAAGCGCAATATAATTGTTTTTAGATGTATTCAGCATCATGCAACTGAAGAAAACTGAAATGGTACAGGAAATGACAATAAAGATAAAGGATCATTCAAACCAAAATGTAGCATGCATTCGAGTTTTTGGAGTGTTTATCGTCACTCTGGGATCCAGTTATGACAATAAAGTGCAACAGTTGTTTCTGGAAGTAAAAATCCCATTGATCCAATCAATTTTATTTATTTATTTTTTACATTACTTACTTTTAAACTTTTAAAGACGTACCTACAGTGAACTATGCTTTTGTCAAAACCATCAGCAGAATTTGATCAACTATGCACGATCACTTCCCCATGTTGCCCCAGTGGCCACAGCTGCAGCACAGCGTATGGAAATTATGAGAAAATCAAGCACAAAATTAAATCTTCAGGAAGTCTTACTTGACAGGGCAAAGGAATATAGTACAAATCGGTTTTACACTAAAGCTATTTAGTGCTTCTTCAGCTCATAATTACAATGTATGGTTTAACATAATATACTAAAATGTTTACTAGTTAATACAATAATAGCTACTGTATCATATAATGTAATGTGGAATGTGGAACCTTGTATACCGCAGTGGAAATATATTTTTTATTTGATTATGTTATTCATTATGCTTTAATTTTGTGTCAACACCACCAAAATAAATATTAACTCTCAGAGCTGATGCACTCAATGCGTTGCTTGCTTTGGTTATTGCAGGGAGGAGGGAAACAGTGATACCGAAGCCACTCAATGGAAAATAAAGTCCAGATGTGCTAGGATAGAACTTGAATGTGAAACAAGCTTTTGAAAGGAATCAATCAGAGAATAGCTAGCCTGTCTGTTTAATGTGGCATCGCATTGGACTATTTAATGAGAATAGGAATTATTATATGATTATTAACTCTGATACACTGATCAATTCTAAATTCATAATTACAGCTAGCCTTGTAACTAAAAGATTTGGGGTTCAAACAAATCCCTTAAGAGCATCAATGATCACCGTTTTGTCTCTTTAAATAAGTCATTTAGGGGTTAACAGTCGTTTTTTTTTTTTTTTTTTTAACATTTCCTAGTTCTGCACCATTTAATTTACACGTAGGTTAAACATAAAACCTATTCCAGAACATCTGGACTCTTTTTTTTTTTGTCATTGAGTGGCTTCACCAAATTACAGTTTCCCCTCCTCATTGCAGAAGTCAAAGCAAGCTGAACACTGAATGTATCAGCTTTGAGATGTTCTAGTATTCATTGTGGTGAGCATTTGGTTTTATGTTGTTGACGCAAAATTGAACAACACGAAAGTTGTTTTGATATTTGATAGCGGACTTTACATGAATATATGATATGTTCACAAGAGCCTTCCTGGAAAAAAGGCTTTACTGAAGTGAATGGCCACTTGCCTCATCTCCCTGCATATTCATGTCCGACCTGTTTTTATGTCAGATTATCTTATATCATGTTTGGTTCAGCAGCAACTCCAGGTGGTTCTAACAGATGGTGTAAAAAGCATTGCATTATGGGGCCTGTAGTGTTTTATTTGCATGTTTTGGAGCATTGTTGGTTATTTATTTTGTATGCATTCACTTAGTTCATTTGGTCCCTTGCACTCTGAATCATCATCACAGCATTGTGGCAAAACAGGTTTTAGATTTCACAATATTGCACAGAATAAAATGCCAGGAAATGCTAAACAGGGGTGTTGCTATCGTTAACATGTTTGCGCAGGCACACAATCAAAACAGTGTTGCGCTTTTGTTAATTTAACCTAGCATTTCAGTACATCCAGGAACTGAGGATATGGAAAGCAAGAGGGTAGCAGTCATGCATGTTATTGCCTTGTACAAGAAAGGTGACTTGACTCATCAGAGGGAGTAAGCCAGGGAATCAAAAGCATATATTGTCTGAGCCGAGTAATTCACTTGAAGCCAGTGTCATATTACTGCCTGATACGTTTAAGGCATTCCAGAAAACTTTTGTCTGCTTTATTTTCCATTAAGTGACGCAGGAATGACTTCTGCATCCCTTAAGAGAGTACAACTATTCCTGCGTTCTTCTTGAGTGTTTAAGTTTAAATCCACTTTATCTGTCTACCCACACAGAGGCCATTCCTCTCTTATACTCCATCACTCCATCAAGAAGAGAAATGATGCTCACAATCATATGAAATGATGTAAGTATATCTAATTAGTTTTATTAAGTCTTGGATTTTTGCATGACTTCATTTGACTGTTACTTTCAAAGTGATTAATGAATAGTTAATGAGGTAATTTGTATTTTGGTAAATAATTTGTTCATTTTGTTGTGGAATATCCTACAGCGAGCAAAGTAATATTGCACACACATTGCACAGTGTTGCGCAATATTACCAATTTCTTGAACTCTTGAGATGCTATGAAAGACAAATGTTCTTTACAAGATGAGTTTGATGACGCATACTTCTAACTTCCTCATCTTTTCCTTACTATATAGCTTGAGGGGAGAGGCATGTTGTCTGGTTTTAAGTACTCTTAAACATTTTACTTGAAAATAGACACTGAGATGCTCCATATATCGTGCACCATATTGTTTATTGACTAATATTGCAGATTTTTACATTTATCAGTATTAGATTATGTTGGCTATTTATCATCTGATATTGGAGGTTAATTGGGTGTTAGTTTACCTGCTTGTCCTCAACTGAAGGTTCGCAAGGAGCCTAGTCATTCACTACGCAATCATTCTCCCTCTGTGTAGCACTGCAGTGGGGTTTTAAATTCAGAGCTTACGCGGACCATTGGGTTCGGGCCACCATGGAGGACAGCAAACCAAGTTTGTTTACTGTTAAGCATCAGGGCTGGAAGGACATGCAAACTCTTGTACCACATTTAAAGGGGTAGATCACCTAAAAATAAAAACTGTAGAGTACATAAACACACACAAATCAAGCAAATAATGTTACTAAAATGTTAATTAATTAAAACAAAAATGAAATATTAATTAAACACACAGTGGCTATTTACACTAACTCTGTTCACCAACTTTGATTTGGACTGTCAGGATATCAAAGATAGATATCAATAATCAGCTCCAGATGATAAATTGCATTCCGCAAATCAACATAAGTTCAAACCGTTTTTTTGCTTAACTTTGTTTCCTCTTTCAAATCTCGTATTACATTGGAAAGGCATTTTTTTCAATATTGAAGGAAATAATTGAAAAGTTAAAACAGGGAAGGTGTAAGGTGGGCTTTATTGTCCCAGTTCTGTGGCATCCAATTAATAATTTGAAACACGTTATAGGTCTGTTCACACCAAGCACGAGAACGATAAAGTTAAAGATAAAGCTATAGTTCTAAAAATCGTTCTTAATATTAAAGAATAGCAGTGTCCACAACACAACTATAACGATAAAAGGCATAGAGAAAGGCTATCGTTGGAATCACTTCCAGAATTTTTTGTTTTAAGCTGATGAACGATATAAATATTGACAGCCGATCATAATTTGTCCTGTTCTCATGAGCTTGAGAATTTAAAGTGGCAGACGCACTTGAGCTTGGAATAAACGGTTGATATTGTTCGCTGGTGTGGATGCAAACATAGTTATCGTTATCTTTTATAGTTATCTTGCTTGGTGTGAACGAGCCTTTACACTCAATACTTTACTATTGCATACTTTTTTATAATGTATAATTATATTATAATTATGAAAATGGTGATGGTGGGTGAAATGGAAAAAATATCATTAACGATTTTTTGGGGGAAATCACGATTCACGATTTTTATCCCGATTCTTTTTTCAAGTTGTTTTTTTAAGACTATTTTGCAAATAACAAAAGGTAAGGGTGGGCGATATGGCAAAAATATCATATTTTATCATGATTCTTTATCCTTGAATTTAACTATTTTGCAAGTTGTCTGGGCAGAAAAAACTATTTTGCCTTTTTTATAAAAACAAAGACTTTCAAGGTAACAAAGTATAAAATAAAGAAGGGCAGATATTTAGGCCAAAATGAGCAAAAGGTAAAAATCGTTGTCATTTTATCTTTGTTTTACTTGAATAGATACACATTACAGAAACTCTAGTGTAAATAGAATCTGTAGCTATAGTGCTCATAGTGTAAATACTGTAGTATCTCGCTAAAAATACTGCTATGTCCACTTTTTGTAAAGAGCATCCATTGCTTTTTCCACTTATATTGTAAATAGAATCGAATTGCTCTTTGTGCTTAGTGTAAATGGCTACTATCACTTTTTTTATTTATTAAGCCACTGCCTTAATAAAAAAAAAAAATAGTTTTAAATCCTACTATTATTTTTTATATAAGCTCCATTCAGAGTTTAATAAGACAATTTGAAACTGTAGCTAATTTTGCTCTAAGCATTTTAAAAAACAAACAAATAAACAACGTCAACTAAAGTGCTTTTGACTCAGGCAGCACTGCAATGGAACTTTGTCATATAATGAGTAAACAAAATACTGTCATGCGGTTTGAGCTTAAAGATTTGACTTTTCCATTGTGGATGAAGATGGTGAGTCATATCTATACTGAATCATTTTACAGATGTCCTCTCTTTCCCGCAGGTCTCTGTTTATCATGATTGCTCTTCTTGTGAATTTCATTACCATTTCACAAGGTGAGTTGTTGATACATTAAGCTAAAATTACACTTCCTGTTTTCATTCAAATTCTGTATCTAGCGTTTTTTCATTGTTTTCCGTTTCCTATTTGCTGTCGAAGCATAGACCTACATAGCATGCTGGATACCCACCAGCTGTCAGCAGTCCCTCTGCCCACCTCAGAGATGCATTAGTGTGGGTCATGGTTGAGCGCACAGAGTGCAGGAGGCTGATGAATGGACAGAGAGATAGGAGAAGACAGAGAGGTAGTGAGAGAGAGAGAAGTAGATTGAAGGTAAGGGGTGTAGGAGGGAGATGATTACACCCACATCATGAATCAGACTATAAACTTTTAATGGTCACCTAGAGGCCTCACATATAGACAGATGTACAGATGAGGAAGGGCCATAGGCCTTCAGGGTAACAGTGCAGTTGGTAAGTAAAGGTGATATGGGATATAGTGATATGTGTGAATAGGGATGAACAACCATATGAGCGCCATGTGTTTATGTATTATAAGATGATATCAGGAATTTAAAAAAAAATTATAATTACCAATCAACATATATATAACATAATTAACTTTTTACATCATCTAACACTTCAGCTTACTTTTGTATAATTTGATAACATTGCTATAACCTTTAGAAAATATCAAAACTAATATATATTTTTCATATTGAACATAACCTTCAGAGAGCGTACAATCTTATCCGAATTAAGGAGGAAGATGAATGGAAGATGGTTTCTCCACCACCACAGGTCATAATGAGTGTCTTGTTATGCCCTTTGGACTGTCAAATAGTCCCTCTGTTTTCCAGTCACTAATGAATGAGATTTTCCGGGATATGCTCCATCAACATGTCATCGTCTACATTGACGACATCTTAATTTATTCAGAAGATCTCACCTCCCATGTCCGACATGTTCGAGCAGTTCTCCAATGTCTGATCCAACACCAACTATACGCCAAACTACCCAAGTTTGAGTTCCACCAGACTCAGATTTCGTTCTTAGGAGACGTTATAAGTGCTGAGGGAGTTACGATGGATAATAAAAAGGTGGAGTCGGTAGTCAACTGGCCAAAACCCTGCACAGTCAAAGAACTCCCACTAACTTTTCCTGGAATTCGCCAACTTTTACCGGCATTACTGGGGTATGGGCCATCTTGTCACAGCTAAACTGTACCCCTGTGCATTCTTTTCCCACAAATTGAGTCCAGCAGAACGAAACTATGACGTCGGGGATGGAGAACTACTAGCCATGAAGGCAGCATTTGAGTAGTGGCGTCACTGGTTGGAGGGAGCAAGAACCCCTTTTCTGAACAGATCACTGAAACATTCACCCAGCAAAACGACTAAACTCCAGGCAAGCTCGATGGGCACTGTTCTTCACCAGATTCGACTTTACAATAACCTACAGACCAGGCTTAAAGAATGAGAAGGCAGACTCCCTCTCCCGCCAATTTGACAGTCAAATTCACAACCACCTACCAGAACGCATCATTCCTTCTCTCATCCTAGCACCCATTCGCTGGGATATCATGACTGAAATAATAGACGCTCAAACCACAGACCCCAAACCTCCAACCTGTCCACCAGATTGGGAGTACGTACCTGAGGTCCTTCGCTCCCATGTGCTTCACGATAACCCCGGTTCAGGCCACCCTCGGAATCACCGCTACTACTGAGCTCGTGTCAAATAGTTTCTGGTGGCCTTCCCTCAACACTGACATGATCCAGTTCGCCCACCGATGTGTTACATGCAACATGTCCAAATCATCACATCAGCTACCAGCCGGCCTTCTCCAACCCCTGCCCATTCCTCAAAGACCCTGGTCACATATCGCCATTGATTTCGTTACTGATCTTCCTCCCTCAAACCAATACACTACTATACTCACCATTGTGGATCTTTTCTCCAAGGCCTGCCGCCTAGTTCCCTTGATCAAGTTACCTACAGCCTGGGAGACAGCCAAAGTGGAACAAGTTTTCCAATTCTACGGGCTCCCGGAGGATGTAGTTTCAGATAGAGGCCCACAGTTCACCTCTCGCCTCTGGCATGTGTTCTGTTCACAGATGAATATCAACGTGAGTCTGACCTCAGGTTACCATCCCCAATCTAATGGTTAAACGGATAGGCTCAATCAAGAACTCACCCACTTCCTCAGGTCTTACTGCCACCAGAACAGGACTGGAGAGAACTCAAAATTCTCTCCAGGAGCCCGCCACCAGCATGACTCCTTTCCAGTGTGTCCTTGGCTGTCAGCCTCCACTCTTCCCGTGGTCAGGGGAACCGTCCCATTTATCTACCCTGGATCATTGGCTACGTCGGAGTGAAGAGATATGGGATGCAGCTCACATACACCTTCAAAGGGCGATCCGCCAGGTCACAGAAAAGATTTCTTGACAAATTACCCTTGTGTCATTTCATCTTGAACTGCCTGAACATTATAAAATTTCACCCTCCTTTCATGTGTCTCTGCTCAAGCTTATTTGGATTACGACTCTTGTCTGATACCCCGATCTCTGCCTGGACTTTGTATTTGTTGTTTGGATTGCCTGATACCCTGACCTCTTTCCCTGGACTGTGTATTTGTTATTTGGATTGCCTACGTTTTATTTGTTTGCTGTTGCTCGACCCTGTTTGCCTGTTGTATCAATAAAAGCCTGCAAATGGATCCATTGTCCTCTGATTCCTCACAGTAACACTAGTGGTGCAGAAAGTTAACACACTACTTTTGATAAATAATTGTTATAAATATTTATTTAAAGCACATTACATCTTAAGTAAGTACACACTTTTTAAAACTTAGAAATACTAAATCTTTGTTTGGAAATGTATGTATGATGACGTATGTTGTAGTGCTACATTGTTGTGTCGTCCTTGAGTGGCTTTCAGATGAATGTACAGTTCTGAGCACTTCTGCGAATTGAATCTGTCAGTAGATTTTTCTTTTATACATAAGGTCTGTGTGTCCCCTGAGATTTTTTTTATTAAATTTGAACAGTATTACAAATCAGTGTCACTCACATTGAGATCCTTGTGTTCCAGGTCTTGCTGCTTTGAGTCTTTCTGATGGCAGTGGAGGCGTTTATGAAGACCTGAAATGGAAAGCTTTGCTATGTTGTGAGCTGCCCTTTGCTCAGACACTTGACGATGGTCTTTCAGAACGCCCTCCTGCAGGAAAGTGTCAGCTACTAAATGCTACAAAACCAGAATTCTCAAGTAAATCACTCACCCACTCTTTCTGATAAAAACAAAAAACACATGATATATGTGATATATCATAATTATTTCTCTCGGAATGACAAAAAACAAAAAAAACGTTCTAATTAAGCTGATAATATGTAAACCTAATCAGCATATTAGAATGATTTCTTAATTATCATGTGACAATGAAGACTGGAGTATTGCCATTTTAAGGTCTCAGAAAAACTTTATTATTGTATTTGCTTCAGGCCAGACCTAATAGCTGAAGAGGCATTAGTTACTGTTGTGATGCAGAGAGACAGAGGATTGACCTCTTCAGACAAGTAGATGTGTGCCATTACACATGTTAATTAATTCTCATTACTTTCTCTTTTCTGCAGTAGACCCCAGGACAATAATTAAAGTCTACAAATAAATGTATAGCATTTAAATGCAAAATAAGTGAAGGTTTGAAATCCTATTAAAGTGTGAAGTGGCTCTGCAAAAATCAATTTGAAATCAATACAATAACTCAGAGGTGGATGCTTATTTTTCCTCTAACATTATAAACCATTCATAAACTTAACAAAAAAACATTCCCCGTATACTTTTAATAGTCTCCTGCAATAGTGCTAAAGTCAAAAGTTAAAAAAAAATTTAATAATCCTGACAGAATTTCAACTAGACTATGAGTAATTGATATTTTATGTTGATTCAGAGCATCTCGTTTGTATCTTTCATGTTATTTGCACACCATGTAATGAGGCTCTGTTCTGATAGGAATAATTTGCTGATGTTATTTCTAGAGATTTGTGATTGGCTGTGATGAAAGAAGCTAATAAGGGAATGCAATCTCTTTTCAGGAAACTGTTTGGACATCCTGTGCTGGCTTGAAGGTGAACGGACTAATTTGATTTGTAATGCAAAGAGCCACAGAGCAGCAAGTCTGCTCACCGTTAGACCTCAATTAGTGTGAGTCCTCTGTTTTCATTCTGCTCTCCACAGACTACTAATTGGCTTCTGTGCTTATTTGTGCTTAAATCGGATTCAGAACAAATATGTGTGTATGTGAGGGGGTATACTATATTATTAATGGTAAACCTTTAAATGATCTTTATTGTTTAATTAACATTATTTAAGTTGTCTCTATTTTATATATAGATTCCAACTTTGTGATTATTTCTCCTTTGATAACATTTAGCCTCAGCTGAATTTAGGACAACAAATGTAAAATATTTTCTTAGAGGCTTAGTTTAATGTGATTGATACGGATGCTATTTTATATTATTATTTTTCCCCCCCTGTTCATTTCAGTGTACAGATGAATGTACTTTCAGATGAAAGAAACCACCCTGCTCAGTGCGCTGGGGAAGATTCTACCATGTGCTCTGTTTCTCTTCATGGCAATGATGCAACGGTCTCATTGAACATCAGTATATCTTTAAATGGGAGTACAGCACTGTCTCCCAAGATGCAAGTCAGCACACATCATCTGCGTAAGAACTGCGTTATGATTTACAGTTATCATCTTTATTATAAGTTATCATTATGTTCTATCTGTCTGTCTATTTATCGTATGTAGGTCTATCTATATATCTATCATTCTGTTTATTGTTCCATTGTTCTGCCTGTTGTTCTATTATTCTGTTGTTCTATTGTTATTTCTATAATTCTATCCATTCTGTCAGTCTGTTTTTCTATAATTCTATCACTCTGTCATTGTGAAATCATGAAGTAAAAACTGGAATCTGGTTGCTTAGTTGTGGCTGACTGAAAGGTCAGCAAGTTCCAGAAGAGTTCTGAGAATAATGCTGATTTTGTTAGTCTTATGTTATCAAAGTTCACCCAGCTATTTAATTTCCTTCATTCCACCCATGTTTACTTTGAGTGCTGTGAAGTGCTGAGTTTCCTTTTTGGCAAAAAAGTATTGCAGATTTTGTTATTTTTATTTTCTATAGGTCTCATGACACAGACTGCTACTTTTTATTGTTTAGAAATGATTTAAACTGTTGCTTATAAGTAGAAATAGCCAAACATTTTATTGTTTATGATAATCTTAAGTTTCCCTCATTTACTGACCAATGTACAAGTACTATAGGTATTACAGTCACATATTTGCATAAATAACAAATGACTAATCACACAGCTTGAAATAGGCTATTTTATGACAAAGTTATTTTTTGTGAAGAAAAGTTGTGAAAACATATTATGAACTAAATTCTTATCTTAACACTCATCTGTAAGTATTTGACTGTAGCCCGTGAGTTAAAGGAGACTTAAGGCAGGGCAACAGGTGTTTTATTAGGGTGTGTTTGTTCTTTGGGACTGGAGGCTAAGTGTTTTTCCTGGCAGTGGATTGAAATGGAATTTCACAATGGTGTGGTTAAGTGATTCACCAGGTGACCTTAAGTCAAGCTCTTTTTTTTAGTTGTACAGGTACAACAAAATTGTTTAACAAAGCACATTTGTGGAACATTTTCGTTCACATTCACTTTTTGTAAGTGAACGATTGCTATTGGTTTAATTTTAAGTAAACAACATTTTCTGAAAATTTTAATTCCTTTTTTTTAAAGGATGCAACTAAATGACAGTAAATGAATAAAAACTCCAATCTGTGTAAGCTTATTTATATTAATTGCAACAGCAGGGACCCATTTATTTTAGAATGTGTTAGTGTTATTGAGGTAGGGGTTTTAAAAGATAATGTTAGTCTTTTAATGAAAACTGCCTCAACTGATTAGTATTTATGGTATTGCTATTATTAAAACAGCAAATTGCTTTGCCTTGTTTTACAGTGGCCGCTGGGGCCATTTTGTTCTAGGCAGGCATGAGTACTTTGTGCAGAACAAAACATCAAAAGGCACAAGACAACCATGAATTGACAACCTGGAAATGGAATTCTAAATTTTGCTCCCATACTCTCTAAATCTCTCTAAATGGTTCATCATCAGACCTTTGTAGAATGGATGAAGTTTAATTGTAGGCATCTGTGAAATTATTTTGTGTGAAGACGTTAAACTGGTGATTTTTACAGTATTACCGCCCTCCACCACTTTTTTTTTACGTAAAGCTGTGGATTCCCCACCCTCTGATAACAGCCTTTGAAGACACTCTCATGAATGGCGAAATGTCAAATAGAAAAATCTCATAAAGATCATGAAAAAATTATGAGACTTATTATCGTTATAAGAATGTGTCCTGCCTTTGGCATGTCTAGACATAGCTTTGGTGTAGGCCTTACAGGCTTAATTTGATGGTTAATCACAATTACTCTTTCAGGTATATATAATTATTTTGTACACATCCACTTTTCACAGGAAGACCAGAGCCACCTGTCAATCTGCGTTACGATGTGACAACTGAAGGAGAAGTACTATTCAGATGGAGTGACGCACAACCTAAAAGTGATGCCATAAACTATGAGATCCGATACTCATCCAATTCCTCACTGCAACAGTGGGAGGTAATTGAATTCATTTGTTGGTGTGATGAATGTTTTATAATAACATTACAAAGTAATATTTGTGAGAACTGTTACAGGCTCCCAGAGAATTCCACAGAAAGCCTTGCAGTTTTTAGCAGAATCAGAATTTCTGCAATAAACACAATTCGATACATGCATAAGTTCTTGCATGCTTGATGATTAAATGGATTTAAATGTATTTTTCACCTTTCATCTTTATCCACTGATCTCATTGCAGTTAGTATTTGTAACAATAGTGTGATTAGCTTGCATACTTTTTTGTTTATTTGGATAGACTCTAAAATATATAATTTCAACATATTGACAGCAACTGTAAAACAGTTTTTCTGGTTCCAACCAGTCCAGTGATGTTTATTGGTTTGTACATCTCAAAATAAAAGCGTTTACAGAAATGTCAACACACAGTCATCATATATGCTCATATATAATTATACATCATATATGAATAAGAATACTGTTTTAATAACTGTTAAATCTCAATTGAACATATTTAAATGAGCAAGTTTCTGCAGATTTCTCCATATTATTGTTAAAGGGTTCTAGAATTTACCTTTATGTAAAATATGTTGTCTATTACTCATATCTAGCTATGGCTACAGTTATTTGTTTAACCTTCATAGTGTGAATGAATTTGTTTGAACTACTATTAGGTGGTGAAGGTCAAAGGTCGTTCCTGGGTCTCTCTGGATGAGCTCAGTTCTGGGATCAGATACATGGTCCAAGTGCGCTACCAAAGCCACTTTAACTACTGGAGTGAATGGAGCCACCCTTTTAATTTCACACTGGATGGTAAGGATCTGCAATACATGAATTTTACATACTAATTATGTTTATGCTATATGTGTGTACGTATAGGTAATGAATTAATATAGTCCCAGAGTCAAGGACCTCCCCCCTTTTAATGACTTATAAGGTATATTGAATAAGTAAATGTATGCAAATACTGACATTTATGAAAGGGTTGCTGCCTGGTATGCGCATGTTTCTATGACTTACAACCTGTTCTCAACAAGAGGGTGTACAGGTGGATACATTTAACCTAACATCATTCAGTTTAAAAGCAGCTTTTAGCGTACGTCGGACTTTATGCAAATGAGTGCTTTTGCTGTTGCAGATTATCTAATCTTTCATGGTCTTCTCTAAGCCTCCACTTTAAAGGGTTGACATTTAATAATTACATTCATACTGTATATAATCTCTGCTGCTTTGCATCTGTATAGTGCTTGCGCTTGTTGCGCTCGCAGTATCTCTTTGATTTGTCCCCTGAAAGATGCACTCAATTCACTGCTAATTTTTAGTATGAATTATAATGCAAAACAGTCAATTTTCTAATGTTTTGGGAAAGCATTAATATGCCATTTGCTTGCCAAGGTATATGGTGTTTGCATACTTAATACTCTTAAACTAGACAAACACTGTACAGTAGTGGTTGCAGGCACATTTATGTAAAAACAAGTTTTTTATTTCCATAACTACCTCTTTAAAAATACGATAGAATATTTAGATTTATCCCTAGATGGTAATGTATTGTAAATGTTTACCAGGCCAGAGGATGTGCTTTTCTTGAGCATGTTACCTTGTCCGTGTTAGGTTTATTGGTTTATATTTTTCCGATGAAAGTAGTTTTTGTTATTTTGTTATGTTAAAAGTCTTTTGCTTGGTGTCATGTTCAGTCTCAGGCAAATAAAATTCATTGAATTCATTGAAGTTAAATGTGAACACTATAGGGTATAGATAAATAGCTAAAATGATTCATACCGATTCATACTCCAGTATCAAGGAACAAAATTACACTTAGATTCATCTGAACGTAGATTGCCATGAACTGATTGTTTTTTTGTCAGGTGGCCTACACACACTTGTAGCCCACACATAGTGTACGTACACACATGCACCTTAGAGTGACTCAGGATTATGAAAATACCATTTTTTGAAGTATGAAGCAACTTCTAAGAAAATTCTTACTTCAGATAAACTGTAAAATATAAACTCTTTTCCGTTGTAGAATAGAGCTCAATTTATTATCTAGCTGAATACTAACACTAATCATGTGGGTTTTTATTAACTTATTTCTTATTACTCTTTTTTCACTTGTTTTTAAATGCCTACACCACAGCAGCGCCCATGAGTAATATACAGTTAGGTTTGAAAAAAAAATCTGTTGAATAGCCAGTCTGAAATACTGCTGCCGACTAATGCTGCACTTAGCTGCACTTTGGTCTGTCTGCATATTAGTTAAGCTTGATTTAACATCACAAGAGACTTGATTCTGTCTCTGTTTTCCTACTTGGATGCATTACTCATGTAGCACCTGTCATTTTGTGTGTGTTTGTAAGCTTTTTCAAGGAGGATCTTACATTGTTTTTCTTATATGCCAGTAGTGTTGTATATTTTCTGAATCCTTGCTGCGCAAGTCACCATAGCAACTAAGCTTCGGGTTGTTCACTAGCATTAAAATAAACCCACTTTTTTATTTGCTGCAAGAAACCAAGATGGGAACGAGGGAAAATAAAAATCAATACCAGGGTGAATCTCAACACCTGTCAGAAACATGTTTAGGTCATATTTCAAAAATCTAATTCTTAATCTAAAATCGAACAAAAATATGTTTTTGCATTGTAAAATTATTATTTTAAGCATATAAGCATTGCTACTGCAATCCAGTATTTATATTTGTAAATTATTATTTTCATTATTTATACATTTCAGATTAAGGTTGTATAATAGTAGTATTTGTTGTGCCTTTAATGTATGTTGCAAACATTTTACTGCAGTAATTATAAAAAACATACTAATGAATTCTAATGAAAATAAAAATTTAGAATAATGATGAGAATGAAAGATGTTTATAAATAAAGTTTAAATTTAATAAATAAAGTTGTAAATTAAGTTAAATTTTCAGCTGTATTAAAAACTTTTAATGCGGGAGAAACTTGTTTTGTTGTTATAAAAATAAATAAATCTGAATTGTACAAAAATAAGCTCAATTGTCTTGATGCAATAACATTTCTTACATTTTGGTATTTTTGTTTTGGAAAGAAAATTGAACAAAATTGTTGTCAAGAGATTTGCCTACTTGCTGATATGCCACATGCTATTCCTAAAGGGATGGTTCTCCCAAAAAATGAAAATTCTGTCATTAATTATTTACCTTCAATGTCATTCCAAACCCATAAGACCTTAATTTATCTTTGGAACACAAATTAAGAGAGCTTTCTGACCCATATAAACAGCAACATAACTAACTTAGTAACTTGAACCAGTGATGTCACATATTTTAACAATGTCCTTACTGCCTTGAACGGGATAGTTGGATTGCTGTCTACGCAAGTTCAGAAAACTCTGTTATTTTAAAAAAATGGGTTTGGATGGGTCATTTTGGGGTCAACTATCCATTTAAGTCTGTTTTATGTATTTGCATGTTTAAAGCGGAAACACCTGTTTTACATTTTTCTCTATCTTTCTCTGCTCCCTGAAGTCAGTTACATCCCTGCTGAAATCTTCACAACGCCAGGGTCTGAGGTAACGGTTTATGCCGTCTTTCACAACCGCAACTGGAGTGCTAGTAAAGCCGTGTGGATGCTTAATGGGCAGGTGAAGATTCCAGAAAGCCAGTACATGGTAATCAACGAGCAGGTTAGCGCAGTCACTGTGAAGGTAGATGAACCAGGGTTTGACACCCTGATGTGCTGCCAGCATTGGGGAGAGAGGTTCATCATCAAGTGCGTCATTGCCTATGCCAAAATATACACAGAAGGTAAGCTTTACATAGAGGACATCTCTAAACAGAAATTAATTACAATTTTTAAAAATCAAGAACATGTCAAATTGGTTCTTTTTTTCAGGGATGTTTAATGCAGATATTACCTGCCAGAGCAAGAATTCAGAGGTGGACACCATGAGCTGTGAGTGGAATGTGAGCGCTTGGGCACAAGTCAGACTACTTTACAGGTAAGAACACAATAATTAGTTCATACATTTTGTATTCCAGCCAGATTGTTGAAAAGATGTTAAAGATATTACTTTTTGTTGTAGACAATATACATCAATGTGCGAGACTATATCAGAGATGGATGGCAGCGAAGGAGCTGAAGAAAACATGGAGTGCTCATCTGGAGCAGGAGACCACAGAGAGTGTACTTTAAGAAACCTTAGTCTGTTCTCCTGCTACAAAATCTGGTTGGAAGTCGAAGGAGGTCGTGGAAAAGTGAGATCATTTCCTGTCTACGTTGCGCCTATTGACTATGGTGAGTTCCAAGGTTTTCCAGCAGCATTCCATTTGGGCATCCATTTTTTATTCCTTTTGAATATAGAAGTAAATATATCTATAAAACACATTACTTTTGTAAGTATTACTTTTGTAAAGTTTTGTAAGGTTTTTGGAATGTTTTTGAAAGGTGGATTAATTTAATTAAATATATAGTAAAACAGTATGAAGTATTATTATAATTTAAAATTATTTTTTCATTTGTTTTACCTAGTCTTTAGTGTAATTTGAAATCATTCATCATTGAAATCATTCCAATATTTTGAGTTGGTGCTCATGTAGCATTTATAATTACCATATATTTATAGTTAAAGAAATATGATATACGTATTGTTTTGAAGGAATCTGTGATCTATTTTTTTCTGGATTCTTTGTATAGAAAGTAGTGCTGTCAAATGATTAATTGCGATTAATCGCATCCAAAATAAAAGTTTTTTTTTTACATAATATATGTGTTGATGCTGTGTTTATTTTAAACACCAGGAACACACACACATACAGTATATATATTTAAAGTATTTACATGTAAATGCAATTATATATTTATTTTCTTATATTTGAAATTATATTTAATATATAAACATAACATATTTTCATTAAATATATACATGCATGTGTTTGTATTTTTATATACTTAATA
>JAUYWG010000039.1:9878841-9893256 GCA_034779775.1 Enteromius afrohamiltoni | reverse complement strand
CAAGGCTTTCGCAGCTGATTTTGAGCAACCGCAGCGCCTGACCTGTGTGACTGCTCTCGTTTTGCTCTCGTATATTAATATATATTCTCCTACAAATCAAGTGTTTCAAATCGCTCTTTGACTGGTCCCTAGTACACTACACCTTTTAGGGTTTTCAGCCAGATTTCCCAGGCTCATTTGATAAGGGCATCCAAGCACAGTCTAAACTCTGAATTTCTGATGGGTTAATAATCGGCCTGTCATTGCTGGAACCCGCTGCTTTCCATCCTCATCGCATGGAAACTTTCAAAGACTGTACTAAAATCTTGTGAAGACCACACTAACTGGACTCTGAAGAAGCGTGGTGGTGGTCACAGTCACAGTTTAGTGGCTTTTTGTGCATTTCGGGTGCTCCATCAAGTCCAGGTTATCATTAGTGAAGGGGCTTTTGAAGACATGTCCATCAAAATATCTGCTTTGTGAAGAAATATCCTCTCACATCGACATTTACATTTAGCTTATTCATTCAATATGAATGTATATTTTGTCAGTGAGGTCTGTGTTCTTTGGTAACTCAAATATTTTGAGAGTACACAATGTCATCTATTTTCAGTGTATGGTATTTTTGATGAAATGAGGGTTGAATGTAACTCAGTGAACAAAACTGGTTATATATGTCAGACTATCAGTAAGAATGTGTGTACAGTATAGACGGTTTCATCGGGCGCACACCTGGACCTAAGTTAACTTCCGGTCTGTGTTTGTTTATGCCTGGTTATTGCTGCCGGCTACAACCACGTGATGCACGTTTAAAAATCAAACGTAAGGCGTGTGTGTTTATATCACTGTATTTATGAAGGAAGACTGTCTTTAGAAAATGTTTTTTTTCATGTCATCCTGCATATAAGTTAGTGTTTGCCGTTACCAGGGAAACCTCTCGTTTCTCATACTTAAAGCACCTCCTGCTGGCAGAAAATGAGTCATTTACTCAGCGAACATATTTTGCTTGTTATAAAAAAAATCTACTCTAGAAGGACTTCGCTGTTGTTATTGACTCTATTTCGATGTCTACCGGACGTTAAGTTAGGGCCACGATAGCACGCGTGCGCAGTAACGTTAATGTTGTCGTTAAAACCGTCTATACACTTATTTCTTGTCTATTTTTCTGGTCAGAATAAACTATTTATTGCAGATATGGCTAAGTGTTTGTTTTAAAATGAGTTACAACAGCGCTACATATTCTTTTAAGAAATAATAATAGCTTTTTTTATTCATCTTGCTGTCTAAATAAACTGGGACTGCCACCCTGAACAGCACTGTCTTTGCACTGAGAATACCAACAGATTAGATGATTTATTTCAATACATAATTTGATAAGGAAATCAAATTTACAAATGAATCCAACAACTTTTGTATTCTTGGATTATTAATTCGCCAGAAGAGGGCGCTAGGGGTTAATATGTTGATCATTTTAGTTTGGGCTATCAAACCTATCACACGACCAACCGGAAAGCGTCTGCAGCAGCTCGTGTACTCGCCTCACCTCAGTAAGTTCATTTATTTCTGTGGGTTAACTTTATTAACAATAATAATAATAATAAAGCGGGGAAAAACTTAAGAGGTCGTTTCTTTAGCATCATCTGATTACAAGATAAGTGAAATTATCCAGATTTAATTTATATCAGCATAAACATTGTTTGCAATGTCTGGCCAAAGAGTTCATGTTTACTGGGTCTGTAGAGTAAAATAGAGTATAACTTCCCACACATGCACACAAAACGTTAAGTTAGCAAAAACACACTGGTCATTCATAGCTGGTCTTTATTAATTTAATTATTTAAAGTTATTACATAAATCCCCTGTGAATAGAGAGAAATTCCATAGCTTCTGACCAACAGGTGGCACTGTAACACTATTAGATGCCAACATGCGCCTTTCAGAGCAGTATTTACAATAATGAAGCTCAGTTACCTAACTTCATATTTTCTGCATTGAATATATGCTTATTACTGTCAAATTATACATATACATATAGTAGCCTATATATGTGACCCTGGACCAAAAAAACAGTCATAGCATGGGTAATAGGCTACATATATTGTATGGGTCAAAATGATTGATTTTTCTTTCATGCCAAAAATCATTAGGATATTAAGTACATATTTTATACATTTCCTACCATATTAAAACCTAATTTTCAATTATTAATATGCATCACTAACAACTTCATTTGGACAACTATAAATGTGATTTTCTTCATATTTGGATGTTTTTTGTTCAGATTCCAGATTTTCAAATAGTTGTATGTCATCCAAATGTTTGTTTCCAGCTTCCCCCCAAAATAAAAAAGGGCCTAAATCCAATAATGGTTTAATCAACGATGGTTTGAATGCATTAAGACAGCTTTAACAATCTCATTAGAGACAAGTCAGTTGGTCATGCACTGATCCTGCTTATCCTGCTCAACACATCTGCAGAATCCCTCAAATCCAATCCTTTAAAAGAAGTCTCTTATGTTCACCCAGTTTTCTGTTTTAATATGTTTCCAAATGTATTTCACTCCTGCACTGGCAAAGTGTCAATGTCACCTGAGCACCAAATCAGGATGATTTCTCAAGGACATTTTTTTTTCTATTATTCATGTTTCTGTGGAAACATTACATTTTTTTAGGCATTCTCTGGTTAAGTAAAAGTCTCTTGTGTTGCTTTTGATCAGTTTATTGAATTCTCGCTAAATAAAAGTATTTAGTTATTTAGAGAAATATCTTAAAGAACCCAAGCATTGACTATAGTGCAGATTCTCTGGTTAATATATACTTTCAAATCTGTGGTCCATGAAAAAATAGATCTAAGCAAATCTATTAATTTAAATGTACCAAAAGTACTAACATTGGTTATTATGGTGCATCAGCGTAAGTATTTTACGATATTTTGACCAGTGTCTTTCACCTATTATCAAGTAAATTATATGGCATGCACATGCCACATATGTTGACACCTTACATGCAAGTAACATTAAAAAGGTTTTAAAAATTGTGTTTAATATGCAAAGATGATCTTAGTCAAATTGGGAAACAAATAAAAAAAATTTGTTAAAAAAAATGTACATTACATTTTTGAACTGTTGGTGGCACTAGAGAGTTCACAAGATATTCAGGGGTATCCATTGAGTCTAATCTGTCTGCCAAAACATTTGGACAGCTGCCATGGACTCAAAGAAATCAAAAGAAAACCAACAGATATATAGCTTGGTCCCTAAAAATAACCTTATGTCTCAAGATTTGGAAGCAAAACATGCTTGTTACAGCCCAGTCAAACTACCGGGAAAGAGATTTTATTACATAAGATGATTGTGTTCCTTGAGGCAACATTCACCAAATGGTGTAATAAATTTAGAGATTTATGTCATCCATTTTGGCTCACCCTAATAGTTGCAAGTCTGAATGTAAAGAGACATTTCACAGTAGACACAAAAACTAGTATTTAGACAAAAGTTTCCTCCATAGATAACCCTGCGTTCACCTTGTCTTATTACCAGTAAGCCTAAATGTGCCACAGTGATATGGGAATAATCCTCTGCTCAACCTTTATGGCCAGTAACTCTGAAGCTTTCATAAAGCCAGATCAAATATGAGACGCTAAACAGCTCAGTGGAAAATCTGTACGGGGTAGAGAGGACTAAATGGGTTGAAATGGAATCAGATTGTGCTGCGCTTGTACAGGTACCAGTAAGTGCCGCTAAGTGGCTCTTTCACCCAGCGAACAGTCCAAAAATTGGACTCGACTCCTGCTGGAATCGGCATTTCATAAGAGATATTCCATTATGTTACATCTGATGGACCTCACTTAGACTGCACAGGAACACTAATGCTTTCGTATTTAGAGCCTCTGATGCAAAGTGGTGATTCTAAGGTCATCATCAGTATTGTGAGTAGTAGAAGAAATCATTATCTTCTGAAGCATAAGCACTGGAAGAGTGTCCAAATAGATATTGGAAAGTTTAAAGTAAATGTGAACTTGGATAGGCATGAGAAAGAGAAGAATAATGTTTATTTATTTATTTATTTTTTATGTGTGTGTGATAGCTGCTTTCTACACAGCAGTGTGTTTGAGGAACAGATGGGATCGTCGGTTGAAAGCTAGCAGAACAGAAATAGAAGGAAGAAATCATGGAGCAAATCAGAAGGTTGACTGATCGGTCAAGGTTATTTTCCTCAGGGCTGGGAAACACATTACGTAACTTGACATATAGGAACATGTTCGTGCTCAGCTTACAGTAATTGAAGGACAAGAAGACTCATAGTGCATTCAAGTTTACATGAAAAATAAATGGAATATAAACTCACTACATTTCCCATACAACTATAATTCATTCTCACTCCCTAGACATCAAAAACATATACCTACAGTATGTTGACAAAATAGGAGCTCCATTGCTTACGCATATGTGAAGGGCATGGGAATTTTATCATGATGAATGCATATGTTGGAGAATAATTTTGTCATTATGACTTATATGTAGGGGGTATGTTCCCAATTTAAACAGCCCCGCTCATTTTATTTACTTTAGTCAAGTTTTGAGGGCCTGACCTGACCTTTGCCAATACAATTCAACCGACCATCCCATCTGTTCCTCAAACACATCGCTTTGTAGAAAGCAGCTATCACACACACACAAAATAAATAAATAATCATTCTTCTTCTCTTTCTTAAATGTGATTAATCGTATCCAAAATAAAAGTTTTCATTTGAGTGTCCGCTTGACGAATACTGCACTGTGTTCATTCAAATCAAAGCTTAAGTACACACAGATTTTATCCAAAATATCTTAAATTATGTTCTGAGGATGAACGAAGCTTTTACACTATTGGAACGTCATGGAGGTCATTGATTAATGACAAAAAAAACAATTTTGCGATCGATTAACCCTTTAATGGAAATGTAAGCGAAAACCTCTGTATTTTATCTGGCTGATGCTCAAAATATTTATGAAAGTATAAATAAATTGATCTGAAGCATAAGGTAAGCAATTGAAAACAAGTGACTTCCCATTTCCTCAATATACAGTTGTGACGTCTAGAGTAACCATGCTTTAGTTTTTTGATGTGTTGGGAATGAGAATGGGTTTCTTACCATTGTGTTCCCATAAGCCCTTCAGTTATCCTGGGCTCTATGGTGCATATACACTTATATATGTGTGTGATAGTGTGATATGGATGGTTTTGTATTAATCTTGTCACTTTAATATTTTAAAAGACCATGAAAACAGTGAATCATGTTCTCTGAATAATACATGAAGCTGGTTTGTCCCCTTCAGCTAGGTAAGGATGAATTCTTCCTCTGAGATACTTCAAAGGTGTTGCACAGTCTAATTCTCATGATCTATTACCTTGTGGCAATGTCCTCGAAGAGTGAAAGAGATGCTGTTTCCTCTACAAAAGCTCTTTACCTGTGTATTTTTATATTTGTATATCATGCAACTAATCTAACCACCATTTGGCCTTATATAGGCTTGAAAGCTATAGGAGTTTAAGTATTTTGTCAGGCCACAAACTTTCTTTGCCATATACAGGTTATGATTACAATTATTCTTATTACTACTACTAATAATAATGGATGTATTTAAGATATTATGGATTAAATAACAATACTTAAATTAAAAAAAGTTTCATTTTGCTGTTTGAAAATTGTGACACTGGATCATGTAAGTATTTTATTATATATATATCCATATCCATATATCAATAAATAAAACGATAGCAGTTGAAATAAATATTTCACATATCATATTTTAATCACTTGGCCTAATTTAGGTTTACAATACAAAAACGTAAAAAATAATAATAATAATTTTAACAAAAATAATTTGTAAACATATTGTCCATGTAACTTCATGTTAATATCGCATCATGTACCATGTTAAAAATAAAGGAATTTTCTGTATTAGTTTTCAAGGCGTATCTGTGTTTTACCTTATGCAGTTCTTTTAAACTCATTCTACTTTGTTTTTTTTTTCACTGGCTGCTCAAGCTTGAATACTTTGAAGAGTCTCTAACACTAGGACTCCTATTCATATTCATTAGATTCAGCCGCTGAGGTGAATAATATCAGCACAATATGATTGAATGTGTTTGGGCAGCCAAATGACTCATTAATTATGACTGCCCCGCACAGTGGTTAGCTCAAGTGTAAGAATAAATGATAGAGGGAACAAAAGCAGGGTGACTTATGAGGGAGGGAAAGGAAATGGAGAGGATGGCCAAAAAACAGCAAAATGGCTTATTAACACAATAAGATGAATAAATGATTCCAGGGTGTATGTGGATAAAAAAGGGCTTATAGTTGGAAGAGAACAGGATCATAGGATAGAAGGATAAGAGGAGACGTGAAGTGAAGAAAGGGAGATAAGTGGTATAAAAGGAGATAAAGTTAAGTATGAGCATGTGAGGAGGAGAGTGATATTGGAAAGACAAGAGTTGTAATTGACAGATCCTGAGGAAGTAATGGTACATGTTTTATAAAGGAATGTGGTGGAAAGGTGTGAACAGAATTTAAATGTAAAAAAAAAAAAAAATCTGGTTGAAAGGAATAAGACAGAGGCGGGTATATACAGTGGGTACGGAAATTATTCAGACCCTCTTATTTTTTTACTCTTTGTAATATTGCAGCCATTTGCTAAAATCATTTATGTTCTCATTAATGTACACACTGCACCCCATATTGACAGAAAAACACAGAATTGTTTACATTTTTGCAGATTTATTAAAAAAGAAAAACTGTTTCTAAGTATTCAGACCCTTTGCTGTGGCACTCGTATATTTAACTCAGGCGCTGTCCATATCTTCTAATCATCCTTGAGATGGTTCTACACCTTCGTTTGAGTCCAGATTGTTTGATTATACTGACTGGACTTGATTAGGAAAGCCACACACCTGTCTATATAAGACCTTACAGCTCACAATGCATGTCAGAGCAAATGAGAATCATGAGGTCAAAGGAACTGCCTGAAGAGCTCAGAGACTGAATTGTGGCAAGGCACAGATCTGGCCAAGGTTACAAACAAATGTCTGCTGCACTTAAGGTTCCTAAGCACAGTGGCCTCCATAATCCTTAAATGGAAGACGCTTGGGACAACCAGAACCTTGGACTATGGGGGGAGAAGAGCCTTTGTGAGAGAGGGAAAGAAGAACCCAAAGATCAAGGAAGCCTCTCCTCAGTGCAAGACACATGAAAGCCTGCATGGAGTTTGCTAAAACATCTGAAGGACTCCAAGATGGTGAGAAATAAGATTCTCTGATCTGATGAGACCAAGATAGAATTTTTTTTTAACCTTAATTCTAAGCGGTATGTGTTGGGAAAACTTGGCACTGCTCATCACCCTTCCAATACAGTCCTAACAGTGAAGCGTGTTGGTGGCAGCAACATGCTGTGGGGGTATTTTTCTGCTGCAGGGAAAGAACAAGGGAAAGATGAATGAGAATATGTATGAAAGTATGAAAACCTTCTCCAGAGTGCTCAGGATCTCAGACTGGGCCGAAGGTTTACCTTTCAACAAGACAATGACCCTAAGCACACAGCAACGAAGGAGTGGCTTTTTAACAACTCTGTGACTGTTCTTGAATGGCCCAGCCAGAGCACTGACGTAACCCAGTTGATCATCCCTGGAGATACCTAAAATTGTCTGTCCACCAACGTTTACCATCCAGCCTGACAGAACTGGAGAGGATCTGCAAGGAGGTGTGAAAAACTTGTTGCATCTTTCCCAAAGAGATTCATGGCTGTATTAGATCAAAAGAGTGTTT
Source organism: Enteromius afrohamiltoni (assembly GCA_034779775.1). Lineage (NCBI taxonomy): Eukaryota > Metazoa > Chordata > Actinopteri > Cypriniformes > Cyprinidae > Enteromius > Enteromius afrohamiltoni. The sequence continues at coordinate 9,885,475 of JAUYWG010000039.1, read as the reverse complement.
CTACTAAATACTGAGCAAAAAGTCTGAATACTTAGGACCATGTTGTATTTAACTTTTTCTCTTTAAATAAATCTACAAAAATGTCGACAATTCTGTGTTTTTCTGTCAATATGGGGTGCTGTGTGTACATTAATAAGGGAAAAAATTTACTTTAATGACTTTAGCAAACTGCTGCAATATACTTTCACTTAAGCAAATGTGTATGGTCTTACAAAAATATGTACCTCTGGGCACATTTTGTGCAACGTCATCTTTACATACCTTACTGCACTTACCTTACCACAGTTTCAATGAGAAATGTCTACTGAGTGGTGCTAAAACACAGAATCAATGCATGAACCCTGGCACATTTATTATGTTGAAATGGGTACATATTGCAGTGTTTTTATTAAATTGCTTTAGGTACGAATGGCGATGGTTCTTACTGGATAAACTTACTGGATAATGTTAACAAATGCAAAACTGATATAAAAAGTCATTTGATGATGCAACTGTGCCATTTAAACTACTTTTTATGCAGATTTGAACTGTTTTGTCTAACCGTAGTTACACGGGATTCAAACCAGAACTCCTTGGCTCTTAAGTACATCTCTGTACTCTGTACTGTGAGCTACTGAACAAACCTACTGTCTATGAAAACCCATAGATACGAAGCTGGATATGTTTGATGCTAAGGTTAAAAAGCATCAGTTTTCAATCTAACAGCATATTAAGTCATAACAATATTCTTCAAGTAATTGTGTGAAATATTAATCCAAACTCTGTAAATTAGTGTGAAAAGGAATAAAAGGTGTCAGACTTTTACTGCCACTAGTGCTCATGCAATGCTTTATAACACATGCAAGAAATAAGTTTCCGTAAAACGTAGCACAGAAACCTGTAATCATACGTAATCTTAATAGATGGTTGGCAAATTTCTACCAGTTACAGTAATCATATTTACCGCTGTATCGCCCACCCCCAGTTGAAATATGATATTATCAGTTATGTGTATTTATATTGGATGAATTCATAATTTATGCATGTTTTTACATACTTTGAGCTATGATGAGACATGGTAAACAATTGGATTTTCCTTCCATTTCATAAACACAATTCCTTCATGTCAAAGACACACACACATGGCTGGCAGATGATAAGGCTGGAGGGAGGGGGATGCTGGGGAATCACTCCTTGCCGAGGTGCATCCCACGCTAATAGAACATTCTGTTTACCAAATGATGTTAATTACCCTTGTCTTGATGTGTGATCCGCTTCTCTCTCAGTTCTATTAATTAACTTAATCAGCAGGCAGAGACTTCGCACCTCTAGCTAGACCTTTTTTTTAACAAGAAGTGGAATATAGCACCGCAAAATGTTATTTCCCTGTCATCATATTGAATATTATCCCCTCTCTCACGTGTGTGCTCCTAGGATGATTATTCATTATAAATCACAGTGGCATGCCAGGGTTTTTTACATTGCCGCTTTCTTCTGACTGCAGGAAACACTTGCTGCTTTGAAGGCTTTTTTTATAGTTTGACAGGTTGAGGGCAGTTGGAGATTTCCTAGTCTTAAGTCCTTATTAATGTTGGCATGTCATGAAATTTGTGTAACAGAGGGGAATCTGTAATTTTAGAGTTATCCCACTTATTTATGCTGTTGAATATATCAGGAAGTGCAGAAATGTAAATGTGCAGTTAAGGAGCTATTTTAAACTTCATCTGATCATCACATATTTGTTGTATGTTAACTTCTAAATGTGTGGACGTGTGTGTATTTGATTTTTTTTATTTGTAATAAAAAAAGTGTGTGAGTGTGTTCCTGATCTGTTTGGCTATGACCTGTTGTGGAGTTATTAAAGACTATTAACCGTGATTCTTCATCTTCGTGCGTTATTCCCACACCGCAGCTTGACAGCATGTGGGATCCTTATTTTTAAGGAATATATTAAAAACATGCTTAAGTGACTTAATATTATTCCCTGGTACAAGCAGCAATATGGCAGCAAAGATACAAATTGAAACAAAATATTACAATACAATATCACAAAAACATAAAAGCAGCTGTGCTATTAGAGAGTTTTCGTTGTTTTTAGGTTGGCTTTCCATATGTTTGCATGCAAACTTTTCTTTCTTTCAAACCACATATTTAATATAAATAGTGCAATCACTCATTCAGGTGCATAAGGAAGTATAGCATTTACTATTATGCCCGCCCAGTTTAGCAGCTCAATATAAATGCACCCTAGGCATTGCCTGGTACACGTTTGAATATGTAAATAATAATAGCACTAAACAGAGACTGATGCATGGTGATGTAAGAGTGATGAGTCATGCCTCAGGGTCCAACGAGCAGTTGTTGCGGTGCCTGCCTCTGATTTGGGTGGGAGGCTGTACTGTGGCTGCTCACGCCTCTTCCATTAGATGAGTAACACCACCCCACTGGGGGAAGAGTCCTGATGCTCAAGTACGGCTGCTTCAGAGGATGCCAAGAAGCTCTAGTGAAGTAAACCTACAGTCATCGTCTCATCGTAACGCATTCCTCAGAGTTAGGAAGGTAACCTCACATCATTAAGCAAGTGTGTATGTGTGTCATTTTTGCTTACATTTTGGGGACCAAAAGCCAACAGTTGCCCACAAGGCAAATTACTTAATGGGATAGTTCACCAAAAAGCTCTGTCTGTCCTAATCTGCCTTCTGTGGAACATAAGAAGGGTGCTTTGTGTTGTCTAACAATTTGGTCCAAAGTCAGTGCAGTCCAAAAAACAAGTGTTTATATAGTGGCTGACTTTCTTTCATGTTTGTATCTACATTTTTGTAGCTGTGCCATTACCTCAAAACACTTTTATCATACTTTTACCATTACCAAAATACATTTTGATGTTTACATTGCATAGTCAGCTTAATATGTATGGCTTTTCTGATGTAGTAAACTTGCTCACCTCTTACATCACAGCTTGAGTCACAATAAATGCTTAAAGATTTATAAATGCATGGTTCCTTTACAAGCGTTTTATCTCACATTTGATTTTGTTAACACTATTAGTTACATTTAAGAAAGGTTTTAGTTTTGGTCATATGTTATTTTTATGGAAATAGAGCATTTAGTGCCACTTACTGGACATATTTCCAGTCTGCTGCAATACAGCAACCAATGTAATACAATTTTGACACATTTATGGTCATCTGTTTTGGATAATACTGCTTTAAGTGCCACTTATTGGACAGTTCAGAAGTGACATTAAAAGTGCATGAAACAACATATTATTTTGAAGAAAGTCAATTTTTTGTTTAGGTTTAGGGTGTGGGTAAGGGTTAGATTATATAGTATTTACAACTAGGATCTAGAATGCCCTGTTTAGCCAATGCTTCATCTCATTCATTTCAAGACACAAATAGGTTTTCTAAAAAAAAAAAGCGCTTTCGTTTTCTGAAGGATTTAAGAAATGCATCATTATTTTGTTATGACATACAGTATGTTCTACTGCTATTCCAGTAAACACAAGTAAAAACAAATCTTGATTTCTAATCTAAACAAGGCCTCTGTGGGAGTGATTAATCGCTAGGCTAATTGCTGGTTGCTTACTAATGAGAAGACAGGGCTGGTGTTACAGTGTGTGTAATTGTGTCCTTTGGGACCCTGATATCCTCCTGCTTTGTCTAGAGTTAATGTGATGTGTCTGAGAAATCGAATGCTGTCTTATTTGTCAAGCTCCTTCTGTCTACAATGTCAGTGTGCCACGGGGTGAGAAGATTTCTGAATAAATGTTCTTGTCCAACATTTATAAGTGGACTGGAAGTTTAGATGGACAATACACAATATCATTTATAGAACATATCAAGCATTTTCTCATTACCACTAAAATAGATGCTTGTGGGCCATAAATGTTTATGCATGGAATTCTGAACATATTAAACATCTGTGTGGCATTTTTGTCATTTGAGTTTTGAATGCATGTGTGTGCATGAGAGAAAGAGAGTGTGCATGTGAAAAATCCTGTCATTTGGACACAGGATAACAGATGGTCTTGTTTCTTAATCATGGTCATGGTGCTTAAGCTCTAAATCCTCACTGGAACAATGCTACCAGGCTTTAGCTTTAGGCTTTGCCTGACCACCTCAAACACCCGCCTTTAGTTACTGACACATTCCCTGGCCTTGGCCCAATTTCCTGAGTGGTCACCCCAACCTTGTCTTCTTCAGCCATTATTGTGGATTTTCAGCCATCAGTGGTCTGTGCATCTAATCAATGCTTTATTGCTAAGAAGAGTGATTCCAAAGCCGATTATGGAAATGATCAGTGAAGAAAGCATTCATAAAGGTTTAACTACCTTGCAATTACTGTGCACTTTCAATGTCTGGAAGATTCCTTAGTGTCTTGTCTACTCATTAAATGCTCATGATGAAACTTCTAATGCATGACCTTGCATAATTGAATAATAGGCTTATAATCATGTGGATCATTCAGCTGTACATTCATTTCTTCATCAGCATTGAAAACTGTACTGACTGTTTCATCTTTATTCAGCTGTATATTTTAGATATGTATACATTCAAATCTATCAAATTATTTGACATTGCAATGTGACATGACGTTCCAACTTTAAGCTACTTTTGTTTATTTGTGCAACCTTAGAGCCCACTATACACTAAAGTTAGGAAATTATTGTCGTAATTACAGTGGATAGCCAATTACATGCATTTGTTGCTGTAAAGCAATTTTGACAACATCCTTTCACCTTATTTAACAGTATATTAGTAGACATGCACAGTATATTCAATAAAGTGTCTTTTTCTGCAAAGTTGATTAATACAAACTCTTGTTGGTGTTGGTAATAAATGTCAGTTTCAAATCAATATGTGTGTGTATATATATATATATATATATATATATATATATATAGATGGGTAGTTGCCACATTATACAATAACTAAAATTGTCAAGATTTTTTTTTTTTTTTTTTTTTGGTATTATGTGACCTACGTAATGATTCTCTTTTCATAAGCAGATATGGTGGAAATTTTCAAATAAGAGCTTCTTTTTTCAGGCAATGCTTAAATGTATCCATCTATAATATACTTGACTTTCAGAACCACCCACCCTTAAATAAAGTGACAACTTGCCCCAATTTCCAGCCTAAATGACTCATGCAGGACCGGACGAATGTTCTATTTGAACCAATGCCTGAAGACGAACATAAAATAAATGCAGTAAATTGAGCATTCGTCCTCCCATCCAGTGACTTAATCACACGCATCCCACGTCTCAGTGATTATAAGCGCTCTTGTATTGGAGATCCTCCTCTGCTTTGACAGGCACAGTGAACGCTCAGCATCTAGAAGCGAAAACGCGAGCCTGGTGCGCGTGAAAACCGCCTGCATCTTGCCAAAGCGAGACAGAAACCGAACCCCAGCATCTTTTTTAATATAGTTGGAGTGCTCGTTTCTGCACGGACTCCGTGTACCAGTCCAGACTGTCTGAGTGCAGCGGTGTTGAAGGACAGAAGAGGAGCGGGTTTCTATAGGGGGACAGAAGATGTTGCTGCTGCTTCTTCATTGACGGCTCTGGTCCACCTCATGGGTTATACACACGAAAACACAACGGCGCAACACTCGTGTTCTTGATCACGAGTTTAAAACGGGATCCTTTTGTGCCTCTTTTGTCTCCCACGTGCAAGAAAGTGGATCCGTATTTGAGGTGAGAATGTGATTTTCAGTTGCTTGTTCCTGCTTTTGTTCTATTGTTTGCACCGTTGTCTTTATTTTTGATATTAGAGTGTTCTGTTTTGATACGGAAGTGTGTGTTTGCATCTTCAGATTCTCATATGGGATGCTGGGACCAGGATTATGATGTCTGATTAAGTTGCTATATTACAAACGCGCACAACAGCGGGGTTTATATACAGACATTGACTAGTTATTAAGAGAAAGTACCATGAACGACGTGTACTTTTTGATTGCTGTCTCCGTTTGTACAGCAGCGTTACAATATAGTCTTTGTAAGCAAGTGTTTGTTCGGAATCAAAAGAGTCAATTCATAATGGAAAAGCAGGGATGACGGGTGAAAAAAATACCAATTAACAGTGGTTTTAAATGCAACGATTTTAAATGAATTCATCTGTAATTTCGGCGTTTTCTCAAATCAACGGAAATGTAGTTGTTGTTTTGGCCAGCTGCAAAGAAAGTGTTTTCCGAAAGTCGGAGCTTCGGTATTTTTCGTTCTACGGTCGCTCGGAGCGGGTTTCCTTCCCTCGTGGGCGGGAAAACCCGGGGTGGAGCTGGAAACGGAAGGGAGCAATCTTGTGTTTTCATACAACACCGTGAAAGTTCAATTCCAGTGTTCAAGAGCAAGTACAGAGGAAGCATGAAAGAATACCCTTATGTGTACACAGTGAATGCAGAATTGAGAGAAACAAACGATTAGAAATCCCAGAACAGTCTGACATACATGAGATTTAAACTTCTAACTTCTCACTACAAGTTTGTAAATATATACCTATGTGGTGGTTTGTAAAAAAACATTTGTAATTTCCTTTGGTGTAATAAATAATACACTACATTGATTAAGTGAGTAAGTACTAATTTTTTTGCTAGCATTTTAAACACAGCCTAAGCCTACTCATTAATGTGATGCTATATAAGAAAAAGCTCAC
>JAUYWG010000039.1:9863693-9878741 GCA_034779775.1 Enteromius afrohamiltoni | reverse complement strand
TACTAATTTTTTTGCTAGCATTTTAAACACAGCCTAAGCCTACTCATTAATGTGATGCTATATAAGAAAAAGCTCACAGTCTGAAAAGATGTGTTTTGTGTCCTTGTGTCCTTCAGAATTGTTTTAAGGTAGCCTTCATAGACCAATCTCCACAAGAATGCAAACCAGCCAAGATACACACCAAATAACTGACCAATATATGTATGTATAGATATATTATTATATACAGTTTAATTAATATAGATTTTTTATGTAATTAACCGTTTCATAAAAACAAGGAAACCTGCATATATTTTACTAATTATCATCATGACAGATCTTGTTTGTGTCAAACAAAGTTAACTATCTGATGGTGTTATATCCTAGCACATTTATGTCACACGTTATCTGCACTACTGTATGTATTGTTGTCAACATATGTCACACAACTAATAAGATCTGTTTTGCTGACATAAAAAATATTTACTACATCTCCCTAAGCATAATAAAAAAGCCATTTGGTTTAGCAGTATTAAGGTCATTTCTCAAATAAATTGTAAATAAGTAGGATACATTCTTTTTAAACATTTCAACACCATCAGTGTGATTATGCTTTATTGTCATGGCTTTATTACCAAGTAAACTAAAAGGACACATTTGAATAGAAAACAACCATTAAAACATTACATGCTTGATAAGGTAAATGACTATTATGGGGAATCACACTTTTCGTACAAATGTGTCTAATTCTAGTGTATTTTTTGCCTTAGGAATTAATCGGACACACAGTCAGATAAATTTATAATCTGTTGTATGTACTTAGTATTCAGTTGTACTGGATTTTAGTTTGATTTTAATTTACGGATCCATGCAATGTTTGTTTAAAATCTGCAATTATCATTGCAAGATAATGTTTATGATAGTCGAAAGAAGTAAGAATTTGTTAAACCCCTTTTTGCTTGTTTGGAGTCTTCATTGCTCGGCCAACAACAGCAGACTGAAGTGCTGTTAGCTGGCAAGGCAGTGAGCCTTGGGAAATACCACCATCCATCTCCACATAACAACATTATATTTCCATATTTGTTTTCTCTGTAGTAAAATAGTGTGTTTTTATTTTTAATAGGACCACATTAGTGTCTTGAGTAATATAAGTTTCTACGTTATATCCTGTCACATTTATGTCTTACGTTATCTGCGCTACTGTATGTATTGTTGTCAATATATGTCACATTTTGACACAACTAATAAGATCTGTATTGCTGACATAAAAAAATATTTACTACATCTGCTTAAACACAATGAAAAAGCCACTTGGTTTAGCAGTATTAAGGTAATTTCTCAAATAGAATTGTAGAAATGGCAAACAAGTCTGATACATTCTTATCATGGCATCTCTATGGTGTTCCACAAGGAGCTGTTATGGTTTAAATTTTTAACCAGCTAATTTATAAAAATTAAGTTCCTTCAGTAGTTAATCTATATGAAAGAATCACATTGTCTTGTAATTATTATCACTGTTCACAAGAGAATACAGGTACCGAATAGGTTACTTCCGTAACCTATGACTTTAAGCCTCTCTTCCGTAACCTAGGTTCCTTGAGACACAGGAATGAGTACTGCGTCTGCTAAAACACTATGGAAAAACTCCTTTTTTCCTCCTAACTGAAGCCTTCAACTGCAGTCAGCTGGGCGTCATGTTATGCCGACCAATAGCCTGAGTGGGCGGGGCCGTGTATATTTAGTGGCTTCAGGTTACTTCGACTGAAGTGACGGGCACTTACAGTGCGGCATAGAACAAAGTACTCGTTCCCGTGTCTCTGGGAACCTGGGTTACGGAAGTAACCTATTCATTCCCTGTCGACACTTTCACTCGCACTGCATCTGCTAAGATGCTATGGGAACATAGTTCAATCCCGTCACGTTGTAAGTGAAGAACAATCAATGTATGAAAGCGAACCCAGGCGAAGCCGGGCCATACAATCACATAAGCATGCAGAGAAATAATGCCTCGCATATTGTATTCGTATCGTCCTTATACTTAAAGGCGTGTGAGCCTGAGCTCGCGGTTTGGACGTGTGATGGCCAAACACAGAAAGATAGTATTTTACATGTATAAAGGCACTTAAGCCTGAGCTTGCGGTTTGAGCGCTTGACGGCCAAACACGGCGAGCTAATAAATACACACTTAAAAGGCCAAACACAGCAAACTAAAAGTCTTAACCCTTTAGGCAAAGAGGATTCTGGCATGTAATGGCGGGACCATGTAAAACCTGTCAAATGTTTTGATACGGAAGTGTGTGTTTGCATCTCTAGATTTTCATATGGGATGCTGGGGCCAGGATTAGGATGTCTGATTAAGTTGCTCTATTTAATACAAACGCGCATAACAGCAGGGTTTATATACAGAAAATGACTAGTTATTAAAAGAAAGTACCATGAACGACGTGTACTTTTTGATTGCTGTTTTTCTTCTGTCTGCGTTTGTACAGCAGCGTTACAATATAGTCTTTGTAAGCAAGTGTTTGTTCGGAATCAAAAGAGTCAATTCATAATGGAAAAGCAGGGATGGCAGGGGTGAAAAAAATACCAATTAACAGTGGTTTTAAATGCAACGATTTCAAATTTATTCATCTGTAAATTCTGCGTTTTCTCAAATCAACGGAAATGTAGTTGTTGGCCAAACACGGCGAACTAATAAATACACACTTAAAAGGCCAAACACAGCAAACTAAAAGTTTTAACCCTTTAGGCAGAGAGGACTCTGGCATGTAATGCCAGGACATCCAGATTGTAAAACCTGTCAAATGTGGACGGCGAGGACCAGCCGGCTGTCTCACAAATCTCTGACAGGGAGATTCCACTAGACCACGCCCATGGTGAGATAATGCCTCTAGTTGAATGGGCTTTGACTCCTATAGGGCAGTCTTGACTCAGAGAAAGAGTAAGCTAGCAAGATAGCATCCACAACCCACTTAGAATGCTTTGAGACCGGTATACCTTTGAAGTGGACACCGAAGCAGATAAACAGCCGGTCAGACCGTCTAAAGGCGGTTGATCGCACAATGGAGGCTCTAAAATGCCCTGATGGGGCAAAGAGTCTTAAAGTCATGGCCCTCGCTCAGGGGTTGTGCCGAAAGGAATACCACCTGTGCTCTGAATGGAGTGGAGAGCACCTTTGGTATATAACCGAGCCTTAGTTCCAGGATGACCTTTGAGTCATTGGGCCCGAATTACAAGCAGGCGGGGCTCACAGCACTTGCAATCGCCTATTCACTTAACTAATGCCAATGCCAGCAGCAGAACAGTTTTCCGCATCAGCACTTTTACGGTAGCCATTTGCAGGGGTTCGAAGGGGAGCACCTCTGAGGGCTTCTAACACAGTGGGCAGGTCCCACGTAGGGATGGTGCGAGGGCGAGAGGGTCTGAGCCATCTAGCTAGAAAACTGATAATAAGAATATCCTTGCCCACAGTCTGGCCTGCTATAAGGTCGTAAGCCTAAAGGATGGATGGGGAGCATCCCCTATCCAGCAGGTGTTGTAGAAAAGACAGTATCAAAGATACTTGGTTTCTTTGTTGATTTTGGTTGGTTTTGTGCATCTCGAAAATACTGACCATTTCACAGCATAAGATTGTCTCGTAGACGGGGCGAAAATGTGAGAAATGGTGTTTAGTACGCGCTCGGGGAGGCAAACAGGCGCCAGTCGAGCTGCCAAACATGTAGGGCCTAGATTGAGCCCTCTGCCTGAGAAAGCAGGTCTCATCTCATGGGAATGGGCCACGGGACAGCCGTCAGCATTTTTTTTTTGTAACTGTCCAAAGTGTGACAAGCGTGTCATACTGCAAACATTTCCAGGCAGTTGATGTACAAGCTGCTGTCTGCATCTGACCGCAGGCCTGCGGCCGATGAGCCCTCATGCAGCGTGCCCCACCTTTTCTTAGAGGCGTCTGTCACAATCACTTTCCTTGTGCAAACTATCTGGAGTGGAACACCTCTCTGCAGTACCCACTGGGTGCCTTTCCATAGAGCTGCAATTCAGGCTCCGTCTATTCTGAGCTGAATGCGTACGTGACGTCAACCTCGTGACGACCGCTTCTACAACCAGTATTGCAGTGGCCGCATTTGTAAGAGGCCAATCTGTAACACTGATGAGGGAGTGGCCATTAGACCCATCATTCTCTGAAAGGCTTTCAGGGGACGAAGCGTGCTATCTTGAAGGTGGCTCCGGCGAGATCAATGTTCTCATTTGCATTAAGTCTATTACAGGAATGTTATTTGTTGGCTGGCCATCAGCATGCTCTTGGCACAATTCACCTTGAGTCCAAGATGGTCTAAATGGCAGAGGAGAATGCCCTTTGCCTCTCCGCCTCCTCTCGCGAACCGGCTAGAACGAGCCAGTCGTCGAGATAATTTAGAACACGGATTACCATCTGTCTCAGAGGGGAAAGCGCTACGTCCATACACTTTCTAAAAGTTTGTGGGGCCAGGGAGAGACCAAAGTGCAGGACTGTGTATTGATATGCTGTCCCCTCGAAGGCCCAAGAATGGCCCGTGATGAGGGGCTATTTGTACATAAAAGTACGCATCTTTCAGGTCTAGTGAAACATCCAGTCTGTCGACTGTATTTGCACGAGCATTCTGAACGGCCATTTTATCAGGGCATGATTCAAATGTCTCAGGTCGAATATAGGTCTCAGACCGCCATCTCGCATGGGGACTAAAAAGTACCGGCTGTAAGACCCTATTTCTCTTTCTGCTCAGGTGACAATTTTTTTTTAAGAGCAGTGCTTTTATTTGTGCTGCAGCTCTGAAGTGGTGACGCCGCCGCTGAACGGGTTCGGGGCCGCAAACACATCAGAGCGGTCTCTTGCAAGCCCCACTGCATGAATATCGCTCAGCCATAACTCAACCTCACAAAGTTATGCTCTCTTCCTCCGATAAAAAGAGAGGATAGAAAACAAGACAGCAGGGGCAGACTGACATCTCCTTACTGAAAACGCCTGCACGACACTGTACACAAACAATGTAGAGCTGTCTGTGACAGCGTCCCATTCAGATGACTTAGAAGGATCGTGCAGCTTGAACCAACAAGGTGCACTAATCCTCACATGTAACACACACTGCATATAGTGCCACTTTAATGCCACACACAATACATAGTTGCAATAATTCTCAGCTTTTATCCACCGTGGGGAATAAAACCGTTTGAGGGGCGTTGATTCCCATGTAATCACCAGCGGATAAAAGAGCAGCGGGGAAAGGGGGAACGTGAGTCCTGTACTGGCGTGTGAACTCTCGACCCAACTGCTTACCTCATTACTCTTCCGTTCAGTCTCCGAGCAGTGCTTAGAGGGAGAATGGTATATGTTGCATCATTTTTTCTCTGACCACCGAGGAGGATAAGCTGCTCGAATAACAAGGGGCATATTTACTTTTTTATAATAACCGGCAGATCAAAAGCGACGGGGAAAGCAGGAACACAGGCGTCTGTGGACGTAAATGGACAGACCCATGGCTCTGCCGTTTCGGTCTCTTAGCTTGTGAGATACGAGAAACAGGTGAATGGAGTAGTCTTCAGGGAGAAGGTGGTCGCGAGTAGAGTGTGGAACTCATGCTCTCAGTGAGAGCACTTCATACTGCATGGGGAAGCCCAGACAGTAATGTACGAGTTCACTCACAGTAGGTAGAGGTTGTAAAGATCTTACCTATTAGAAGCAGGCTCTAGATGAAACTTTTCTTTCTCGCCGGATGTCGGCAGGGAAATTATCCAGCTGCAATGGCGTTTTCAACGGGGGTTGGCTTCTTTAGTTAGGACAGCAACGTTGCATGTCGCTGAAGGAGAAGAAATCTGAAGTCCTGGAGCAAAGCAGCCACTATATATACACGGCCCCGCCCACTCAGGCGCCCACTCGCTGCATGATTCCTTCAGTTAGGAGGAAAAAAGGAGTTTTTCCATAGCGTCTAAGCAGACACAGTGCGAGTGAAAGTGTCGACAGGGAATCCTTATTAATATCACACATATATTAAGCATTGCAACTTTAGTTTTCGATATTGTTTTGTTTGTTTGTTTTTGTTTTTAGATGGAATTGGAAGATTCCTAAATGTATTTATTTGTGACTGATTCATACAAAAACAGAGAATATACCATATATTAGAAGCCACTGATGCAAAAATGAAAGATCTCACAAAAGTAAAAAAGAATGAGTTTATATGAGAGAGATTATATGTGCAAGTAACATGTGCCCTCATAGTGTTACTTGGTCTTTCTCCTATTCTGAGGGTCTGCTCATAATTTCTTGCCCTGTTGAGACAGTCATGTTTGCTTCCATCATCTCATGGACAATCAATCAAACCTTGCTTGAACAGATGGACCCTCACTGACACCGGATAAAGGGTTTGCCTGATGAATTTCATACCCGAATAACACATTCTCTGCTTGGCTTGGAATATGTGGGCTTTTATGTGTGAGTGTGGGGGATTGCCATCCTACTCAGCTGAATGTGTGTTGTGAGCATGTATATGTTATGAGGTCTGTGTATTTGTAACAGCCTTGGTGAATTTGAATGTGTTGCTTTCCTAAGCAGATACCCAAGGGCTTTTCTTGTAGTTTGTACTGTGCTCTATGATTCCTCAAGTATAATTGTTGATACAGAAACCACACAGTACCTCATCTGTTAGACCTCAGCGCATGGCAGTTGTCATCAATCTTCCTGATTGTTTGTTTACTTTGGCTAGTGAAAACCCATACATTTCATTACTTTGCTCCATTGTTGGGAAAATTATCTGAGAATACTGAATAAACCTCTTTATTCTTCAAATATGGATTAGCTTCCTGTTACCTTCCATGGTAGGAACTGAAGAAGAACCCAATGAAATTGGCAGTTTTATGCCTCAGATAGTCTTTGCAAAAAAATACATATATAAAGGCAGAAAGTCTCTTGAGATTGGCTGTAGGCTCAAACAGAAATTGGGTATGATGCAAGAAAGAATGGTTGTGCAATGGTTGGTTCAGAGGAGCAGGGCCAGGTGGTCATTGGTTGAGTGGCTTCCCAGTTATGCTGTGCTGTTTTGGGACCTCAAGGACAAGCTCTTTGTGCTCTGAACTGGCATGCTATACCCACTGCTCAGCTATAAAGGCTGAATATGTTTGGTTAAGGGTGATTTAGGGTATTGTCAAGTCAGGGCACCTTCCACCACTGAGCCAGAACTGGTGCAGAGATTGAGATGGAGGGGTGTTGGCAGTGGTGACAAGGTGCAATAAGCAGCAGGTGCGTCTCATTACTCTCTGCCAGCAGCTCTCATGCACTTATTATCACGGACTCCAATTGTGAACTTGGCCATGGGCAGATGAGAGGAGGGTCAGGGTGACATTAATTATTGGGTTTGGTTCTCTGTCTGTTTGCATGCATGAAGATGGAGAGGACATTCTCAAATTTCCCAGAGATTAGACTTGGAGTGATCTATCCTTTTCCTAGGTTTGTACTTAACACAGGAAATTGATTTTAGGGCTGCATCAAACATAAATTGCTGTAACCTCCAGCAGTTTAAAATATTGAAAGTATGACCAAATTAAATTCTGAAATTAATGTAATCTTCCACTTATACCCTATCTGCTGTAGCTTCATTTTTTTGTGTAATAAATGACTGACATTTAGAGGACCAGTAAATTGAATGGTTTTAAATAAGGAACCTGAAAGGCCACATTAATGAACTACGATTTTCTGAATTACAAAAAAGCTAATTGTTAGACTTGTAATTGTATATTTGTAATGTTAAAACTCAAAATCAAATAGAACCCATAATAATTACATAATGTCTACATTCAATTTGAGCTACTCTTGACAACATACAAATGTAAGGGTAAAGGGTTTTTAAGGTTGTAAAATGCAATGGTTGCTTTGTGCACAATTAATTTAATTACATTTTTAAGTCATATCAGAGGTTTATATGTTTATCCATGACTGAGTTAAAAAAAAAAAGAATGACAGTTTTGCAATAGCCAAGAGTGTTGATGCCTTTTCCTGTGCATTTATGTTAGCCATTCATAACAGCGACTGTTTACTGACAAGTTTTAAAATGGATATTTTCAGAATTATATTACTCCATTAAAATTTAAAGTGAACCTCAAGGGACATATTAAAATAATAAAAGAAATCGATGTCATGACCCTTTTAATGAGGCAATTACGCTCTACAGTTTCTGAACACATTGACAGAAGCAGCCTTATATTACCATAGGCTTATCAGAGATGCGTAAAAAAAAAAAAAAAAGAATGTCCTGTGTTCATGTTCTTAATATTTCACTTTTTATTTTTGGATTTTTCTTAAGTGAGGTTAAATGTTATTAAACTTTCTGTTTTGTAGTATAGGTTTTAAATGAAAGACTATCATAGTATATCATCCTGAATCGCACAAGTAACTGAAAGGATAAACAATGTTTTACATATTACAAAATGAATGTTTCTATTAATTAGTTCTCATGCAAACATGTTTAGATTGCAGATAAAATCAACTAAAACAGCCTGACAGGCCACTAAGAGGGAAAAACACATGATTTGCTGATGTTGTGCAAAGTTGCGTAGTTGTGGTTGCAAGCATGTTGGTTTTAGAGCAAACTGAAATGTGAATGACACAACACTTTTTTTGTTCTGCTTTAAGTTATTTGTATTAAAGATAGCAGTGACAAAATAACCATTTCCTGTCACAAGACATTGCCACACATCTCATGTAGATTGGATCTTTGTGCATCCTATAGCTACAAAAATACTTACATTCATTTGCCATTATTTGCCCTGTAGATGTTTGTTTGAGGAAAGACCCTTTGAACATTGTCCCATGATGCCATCTCATTGCAATTATTTGTTTTAATTAGCCTATTTATGTGCCAAACCAAGTGTTGTGCCTTTTGCACAAAACCTTGGGAGACAGAAGATGTTTGTCAGCACTGGCCGTGGTCCACTTAGTTTTATGTAACATAGTTCAATAAATCTATAATGTTAGAATTTTATTCTCTTTTGATGAGATAAGTAGACGCATTTTGTCAACTGTGAATTTGCCATTGTTTGAGTGGCATTTTCATTAGTCTACTTTAGACAAAATGATTGGATCATTCTTCACGTCAAGATTAATCGATTTTATTTGCCTACTGGAGGTCTTACACAGTCCTGTCTTTTAGGCAATATGCAGCTTATTTAACATTCCGTTTTGGCATGTAATGTTATAAATGCTGAACCTTTATAGCTCAAAAGTGATTGGAGATGATTGCATATGGAATTGTAGGATCTAGTGGATTTCTTTATGGTCTATGTAAATGTGTTTAGAGTATTTGCATGTATTAGCAACAGCAAGTTAGTCATGTGGTTGGCTCTCAAACAGAAAGAAGCCAGTATGAAAGCATGAGAGTTGATCTGTGCCTGTGTGCCACTGGCTGTCACCAGTCACAAGAAACAAATCTCTGAGTATGTTGACACAATTTGTCACAATACGCATGAGAATGTTTTGCATCACTGACTGACATTTACTGTATGTTGTGTGAATTTCTATTACAGTATATATTTTAATTGTTTAAAAATACATATAAAATATTTGCTGAGAATTATGAAATTATTTATTTTATTTTATGTATTAATTAATCATCATCACTAATCATCCCAAAGGGCCAAAAATGCAGCCTAAGTTTACATCTAGCTTTAACTCAATAAAAACAATGTTTTTCTTTGTTATAGATTGAAGTGGTTATTAACTGAGAGCAACTGAGCACAGTGTTTGTGTTGAATGTACATGACATTGCATCTGTTTTCTTTTGTAGCAACACAGTGCACAGTGCTGGCTTGACCTGATTCATCATGACATTAACAGTGACAGTGATTTGAAAAGCTTCTGTTGAGATGATTCGTCGTTATCTCAGCTTCAGACGCATGGCTGAAGTCAGATTATCTTCTTAGATTTTAATGCATGGTAGTATTTAACAAGCGAAAAATTTACTGTGGTTAGGCAGCCACTAAATTAGGACAGCAATTATTAAAATTAAAAATTAAAATAAAAACCTAGGTTCAGAGTTTGGCTTAAATCATTTTTGTTAGAGAATGATAAATGCAGAGGGAAGCACAGACTGGATGTGCAGAATTAATCTAAAGCCTAAGAAAATCTAATCCGTGGCCTTGAGAATATAATGAAGCCAAAAGGACCGAGGTGGATATAAATTCCAAAATTCACAGTCAAATGGTAGCAATGATTGGATTTTAAAAGGCTGACACGCTTTGTTTTCATTGAAGGTCTATAGTGAAATCAATGAGGTCTTTAGGAGACTGCATGATGTAAATAGTAAACAGTGTATTCCATTAAAGCTTCAGATCTTGCATGTGGATAATTAACTGAATCCAAAATCCATCCACTTAGCTTTTTAATCATATAGAAATGGAGGAGGGCACATAATGTAGTGTGTAGAGGCTGTTTCATGCTTTACTCTGTGGTGAGTTATAGGCTTGTGTGCGCGTGTGTGTGTGTGTGCGTGTGGAGAGAGAGGAAACCTGTTTTTTCCACAGGGTGTCTGGAAGGAGCTAATACATCATGATGAGGCTAGCCAAGCTGCTCCGTTTGATGCCCGCATGTGTGGCCTTTGAGAATTTATCTGGTTTCAGCTATGCTATTATAACCTTTAATAGATTATTGAATAAGAATGGTGCTCCGAGATGGTTTACCGGGGAATTGTGATTATTGGAATTGTGTACAGATGTTAGAAAAGTACAATTTCTCTCATTAATACATAGGCTGTGGATGGCCATGAGTATAAGTAACAGCATACTGTATACTAATTAAATATTTTAAAAGAAACAAACACCTTACCATTCAAATGTTTAATGTTGATAAATATTTTATGCTCACAAAGGCTGCATTTATTTGATTAAGAAATACAGTAAAATTTTATACAGTAATATTCTATTAAATACATTTTAGTACATCTTAAACAAATTCAAAACCATGTGTATATATATATATAGATAGATATAGATATAGATATAGATAGGTAGTTAATGTACCAATGTGTAGCATGGTGTGACAGAAAACAAAGAAAAAAACTTTTAAAAACCTCATTTAGTCATTTAGTGACCTAACAGCTAGTCACCAAATAAGACTGCAAACACTGTGTCACTATGCAGTTTTGTCTAGGATAGTAAAAATTGCGGCAACTAACAACCCAAACTTAAACTGACATACTAAATACTGCATTTAAAGCCATCCGCTGAAAATTTGTAGGAAGCAGAGTCAGGGTCCTTGTGACTATATTCTTTTGTGACAGCATATTTAATCTGAACGTTGGCAGAACAAGGATTTGCTACACAGCCTTTCTGTTTTATGAATATACATAGAGCTGCTGGCTGTTGTGGGAGTGTTTTTTCATTTACATTTTCTAGTTGGAGTGTTTGAATGTGTGTCTAAACCTAAAGCATATGTTCCTGTGAGAGTCTGCCTAAAATCCAGCCAATGCTGCTCAGGTTCTGCTGGGCCAGATGTTGAATACTTCTCTGCCAGCCATTTCACTATATCACAATGTCAATTGCTGACAAGAGCCAACAGCTTGGCATGCTGTTCCCAGGTGTACCTAGTGTGTCATTCAGAGATGTCTATGGAAATCGTGCCCTAGTTGTGATGAATATTTCATGTTGTTGTCAGGTGGTGGCTAAGGGTTTTCATATAGTGGTGTGAATCAGGGATAGCATCTCTTACATATTGTGTAAAAGCTGGATATTTCAGTCTAATAATATAATATAATGTACATTTTACGTATTAATTATTCTTGAAGTGCTGAATTCTATATACTTGTACATAACATTTCAATTCTACAGTAAAAAAAGTTTAACTTTAGCTTTATTATCTTGTGGTTGAAGTTAACATAATGCTATATTTTATATATAACACATTTGCTTTGCACAAAATAATTGGCAGACCTCTTGCAGTACTGCCGCAGACCCCCTGTTGAAGACCCCTGGTATGATGGAACAAGAATTTCTAAGTGTTGTATTAAAATTGTTTGTTTTCATACAGTCAGATATGCCAACTTGCACCATCTGGTGTTCACCAGTACATGAGATGAAACGTCAGTAAGTTTAATAGAAAACAGGATTAGAAAAGCACATGTGATGAAAGGGACAGAAATACTTGGGTGGATTTGAAAGCGTAGGTAGGAGGCAGTAAAATGCATGGATGACAGACAATTCCACTTGGGAGGATTTTCAGAAAACACCTTGTAATTAGTTGGAAAGCGCCGTTTCAAAGCACCTCGTCCTTTTCCCAGTCACAGGTGACTTCAAATTGGTGGAGCAGCTGGCTCAAAGGTAATGATCTCAGGATATTTGTTTCGGAACAAGTGCTGCTCCAGGGACCTTCTGTTTGCCGTGTCTTTTCTTTTACGTTTCTCAATACATACACTTTCTGAGCAAATAATGAGAGAAGGTGACGGTTGGAAAAGGAGAGTGGGAGGATAAGAGAGGGAAATTGGGTTGGAAACAATGGAAGCAAGTGGGAGAGATTGCAAGAAATGGCCAGACAAAAAGAAAACCACATGTGTTTTTCACAGAAATGTAAGAAGACCGTCTATGACGGAAGTTGGGAGAGAGTAAGAAAGAAAATGAAATCACTGACAGAAAGGTTTCCACGGTGGTGCTGAAACCCCAGAAATTGTCTACACTGGGATATTGTCTGGCTATTTTCTTTTTTTCATTACACAGAGTGACAACAGAATCCTTGTCTGTGGTCTTTAACTATATTCATCAGTCTCCTTTTTGTGCTATCTGTGGTACATAGCAACTCCATACTAGCAATACATAAATATAACAATGGATTTAAATCAGTTTTAATCCATTTCCCCATGAAAAGTAGGATGGTACATTCAATGTCTTGTATATTATCTGAATTAAAGGTCTCTGGGCCAGTACCTTTCAAAAGGCATATTTTTGTACATATTAGGTCCAAATATGTACACTTTAAGTACTAATATTTATCTTAAAGGTATCGAAATGGACTCTTTAGATACAAACATGTACCTTTTAAAAAGGTAATGCCCCACTAACATTATTTAGAATATCTTATAGTTTACAGATTATATAAATATCTATTAAAGTATCTCTCTCTCTCTCTCTCTCTCTCTCTCTCTCTATATATATATATATATATATATACAGTACTATGCAAAAGTCTTAGGCCACTAGTATTTTCAACCAAAAATGGTTTTAAGTGGGTTATTTCTATCTTTTGCGGTAGCGTGTCAGTTGGAAATATCAGTTGACATTTCCGAACATTATTTTTGTAATTAATTGAAATAATGCAGTGAGATTATTCTCTGCACAAGAAGTCTGACAACAGCCAGTGCTCCACACAGAGATCTGATCTGATCATCATCCAGTCTGTCTGGAATGACATGAAGTAACAGAACAAACTGAGACAGACTCAATCCAGAAGAACTGCAGCAACGTCTCCAAGATGCTTCAAAAAACCCCTCTCATCTGTAAGGAATAATTGTGAATAAATGTCTGACTGATTCTTTAATTTATCTTAATGATCCTTTTTGAAAGTTGAATCCTCTAACACACATCTATGAATCTTCAATTTGTGTTGATTTATTGCTGCTGACCAGCCTTGTAATTGGATGGGAAGATTTTAGACAACACTAGCGAGTCAACATTATTTTCTTCGCTAATTGACAGCAGACCACAGATGGCGTAGATAGAGCTTGACTCACGTTTAACTCTGTATCTCCCTTTAAGATATTTCCAGCCCGAATTGGAATTTGTTTTCATTTTATTTATTTCAGTGTAAATCTTGAAAGAAGCCATTCTGTTACACCATATGCTCATAATGATGCTCATTTTGCAAAATCTGGACATTTAAATAACCGTGCCCTGTCAACCACCCACAAACACACACCCACACGAACATGCACATAAATATATGCACACACAAAGAAAAGTATTTATAATATATGTGTTTTTCAACATTTAATCTTAGCTGTGGATGAGGTGGCACTGGTCTTTTTTGGAACAAGCTTTTAACAGCAGCCATAATTCTTCCATGCAGCTTGGCAGCTTGGTTCCGTTTCAACTCCTAAAAACTAACGAAAGCTTTGTCCTTTGAAATAAGCCTTCCCTTCAGCTGCATCCGCTGTACATTTACATGAAAATGCAACTATAGAATGTAAGCAAGATATGGAGAAGACAAACTCTTTAAATAGATCCTTTTTCTTAAGAGCTCTATAATTTTGTTTATGAACACTTGTATTTTCAATTGACAATTTTTTAGTTAAACAAATCTTGTGCAACACAATGAACTTGATGAATGAAAGGATATTGTAAAGGCTATGTGTTTTTTTTTTTCTATGCTTTTCAGACAGTATGTTATGAGCAAATTTTAATTATTTCAATGTTCGTTTGACCTTTCATCTGCCTCAGCTAATATATATATGCACAAACAGCTTCTAATGACAGATGTAATATGCAAAGATGATTCACAAATGCAATTAAATACACCCCTAAAGGCATTACTTGCATGACTAGATGTCAGTAAACAAGTTGGTGTCATTTTAGGGCAGAAGCTACATTAGATTTGAATGTACTGTAGAAGTCTAGCCTCTGGATGTTATAGATTGCTATGGTATCGATATAGATCAATGCCTGGTTTTCCATTAAGTAATAAGCGCTTTAAATTCTTGGCACTTTTCAGTGGGAGACAACAAGTTGTATAGTGATTAAATATTATTTTTAAATAAATCATAAAAATAAAGAAAAAAAAACAGCTCACATTAAATGTATCACATTTAATTTGGCAGGATCATTTACAATTTTTATCGCCCACACAGTGTGATCACTGCCAATGTCAACTATTTTGAATTTATGTGTAACAAAGAAACAAAACAAAACAAAAAAAATATATATTTATATATTGTGATTCTGGCGCTAAAGAACACAAAACCCCGAAGGGTGGATTTATTTAGGTAGAACAGGTAAGTAATGCAATACGGTGCTGGTGGTGGTGGCAGTGCTTGGCGTGGCTGTGATGCTTGGTTTCCTCTTCGTCCT
>JAUYWG010000039.1:9815950-9836823 GCA_034779775.1 Enteromius afrohamiltoni | reverse complement strand
GGCCCGGGCGTCTCGTTCACGGCGTTTCGTCTGTAAGAGAGTAAAGGTAAGTCACTCATGCAAAACAGAATGGAGTCGTTGCTTCAACTTACAGGTTTTGGTGTTGCTTTTAAATATGTCCTGCCATGAACGATTGGCCTGGGCAGATGAGTTCCAGCTGGTTCTTGTCTGTTGCCAGGGCGACGCTGATCGGTTTCCGCCACTATATATATATATATATATATATATATGTAATATTCCACAAATTAATAAAGACACCCTGGCTAGCATTCATTATTTGCCCTGCTATCTCACACACTTGCATTTCTTCTCTTGTTAGAGCTGTCTGTTTGATGTGTGTGTCAGGAGAATCAGGAGACAAGGTTTAGGGAAAGTGCTATATTTGGAGCACAATTATTTTCCTGCTGATGTGACTCCATTGCAGATTGATTTGGGCGCTCCCAGGTGGCTTGTGGGATAGCTTTATGGGCCAGGCATAAGCAATGATGCTGGAGGACAGACACTACAGGGCACTGAGCTGTCTGCCAAGCGAATTCATCAGTGACTTTACCCACTTTCTCAGCACTCAGCGCTCTATTGTGTGCGTGTGATTTTGTGAGAGGAAGAAAAATTTCTGAAATCAAGTCATGCAGACAGTGCGAGGCAGATTCATTCAGAAGTGCCATTGCAAAAGACTCCAGGGCAAGAGACCTCCTCACGCTCTTGTGTCCAGGTCAGATCGAGGTCTGTTTAGTCCTAATGTGTCACTTCCTGCAGGATGAATGGCTTTATGATGTAAGAAAACGCCAGTCTCTGTGACTTTTAATCGTCATCATCTCTTAGAATTATGAATATACTGACCCTGAGATATGCATGGCTTTATTTTTTGAGGAACACAAAATGAGAAGTTTAGCAGAATATTGTAGCTGCTTTTTTTTCTCAATGAGGCATGAAAGGACCGGTTCTTGTGTATATACAGTATGGAAAATTATCATGTAAAAACTGTAACAACAATCACATAGGCCAATATGTTGATTAACACATTAGTTAAATGTTATATAAATAATATTTTCTGTATCTGAGGATCTCTAAACTATTTGGTAAATATGTTTTAATGTGCTCCATAGAAGAAGGAAAATGTATTGGTTTCAAATGACTTGAGGGTGATTAATAATGTCAAATGCTGGGCAAGTTATATAAAAGAAAACAACCTTCAAATGACTAATTACATCTTTAAAATTGTCATTTGATTACATTAATTACTGCATGTAATGAGTAATAAGATTACTAATTACTTTACTTTCAAGTTACTTTCAAGTTATTAAACCTTAAACACACACTACAGAGTGAAACATTTATTAATTTAAAATTGACTGAAAAATTGACATGAATGTTAAAACAGCAACTTGAATGATCACTTGCATTTTTCCTGATAACAGTAAAAAGAACTTACATTTTTTTAAGATTTTTGACAGATAATATTAATACATCAGTTGTTTTTCATTTGTATGCATTTACAATACCAACAAAATATTGTGCTTTTTTAAAATAAAGAAAACAAATAGGGTTTACTTTCTGCAAATTCAGTCTCCACAAATATCTCCACAAATACCATAAACATGTGCACAAATCACTAAAATTATTGAAAACTACATTAAAAATATTACATACACATTACATTACTGTGTTATCAGGAAAAGTAATTAGAAGGATACATAATGCACTAGGCAACCCTGATCAGAAAGTTTATTGATAATGTTATACTATATATTATATTTTGTGTACCATATTTTGGGGTCAGGTTTGTACTCAGAAGCGAGCCACTTTACTCAGTAAATCTGATAAATCCTCCCTTTGACTTCTTCATTTGTTAAAATGACACAAAAATACATGTTCTTTCCTTTTTTGTAAAAACGAAGAAGGGTTAAGTTACAGTGTTGATAGCTAGCTGTAAATAAAAACAATAGAAGCCATTCCCAGTCTGTGTTATTTTTCTCATTACTCTTGGACTTTCTTGTGAAAGATTAGAATCATCTTTTCCAAAGGCTTTTGATTTTCTCAATTGATGGCGTCCTTCAAAGCTCTTAGTGAAGGATTTTAAGACATCTCCTTTTATATGACCCTTCACCTGAAATTTGCCAGAGGAGCCATCAGACAAGGGTGAAGATGAAGGATGGCTGGGTCTCACACACACACACACACACACACAGACTGACTGTACCATTAGAATGTGTTCACACTGTGGTCACAGTCAGACATTGTGTGTGCGCAAACAATTTTGTTGGATTAGAGGCATCAATCTTTTGAGTTTCTAGGCTTGATTTGTGCTTAGAGACCAAGTAATAGAGGCTGGCTAGGGCCTGCAGTAATCAACTTTTCGCCAAATGTAACTGACCTGTATTTCCCACATTGTCAACTACATTGTCTCCTGCTGTGGAGTGGAGTGCTAATTTGAATCATTTGAATCAATTTACTAACAGCTCAAAGAGTCTGTCCCACATATTCAAGAACTGCTTTTCAATGCAACTCCAGGAGTAGTACCAGCTGTACCACAGTAGCAACAGCAATAATTAAAATAGATTTCCATTTCATTGTTTGTATTGATTCTGTGTAAATAAATACAGCTTCACACTACTTTATGTTTATGTATTTATGTTGTGAAAATGTAGCAATATATGGTAGCATAAAATAAAATGTGGTTACACATAAAAAAAGACGTAACTTGTGAATGAGTTCAATAAAAAAGCCCAATTTCAGTTCACTTGTAAATATTGCAATAGCACTATGAAGGTAATTAGATATTAAATAGTCAACATTTCTATGCTACAAACAATTGTAGATTTTCCAGTTTTAATCTTAAAGTTCTTACCAGGGTATAAGTTTAGAACAACTAAAAAGTGACTTCATTTCTGTATCTATATCTATAGTAGCTTTCTAAAAGAAGGATTTTAGTGGCTGTACAAATAGATTAGTTTAATCTCTTTGTAGCTTGATATGTTATTTCATATTATAGGCAGAAAGCACAACCGATATATTCAATATATCTTGGAGATGTTGGTAAGCATGTACGGGACAGCTTCTAACAAATTCTAATCCTGCGAAATGATTTTAAATTTTTACTGTGCAGGAGTTGTGTTTGCCTTCGTTCTCGTTCCTCTCATCTTACCTTTTATTTTTCCTCATAATGTCCCTGTTGGTGCCCAGCATCTCTCTTCCTTTTTACTATATGAGCTAGCATTGGGAGCCATATGACTTCCCTCATTAAAGCAGTCAGCAGTAAGGAAATGTCTTTATGTAAGACCTTCAGTTATGTAATACTTCTCCACTAAGACTCCACTTGATCCCATTCCTCGTCATTGAACTCGGTTCCAGACTCACATTACTACTCAAGGGTTGGATATCACAATAATACAAACCCCTACTAAGTAGAAGTAGTAGATTAGTAGTAAATGCGGGATGGTAACTCAAAGGTTCAAATCCTAGCAGCAATGACTTGTGAACTGTTATTAAGGAAGCCACATTACTGAAGGTAAAGGACTTTCTGTTGGTTAAGTTTAAGTGTCTGCTAAATGGAAGTCTTACCACCCGCAGGGTCCTCAAAATGCTGTTTACAGATTTGCGCTGTAGTTTTCCACTCTGGTGTTATCTAACTACAGTGTAGTTGCTACGGCAATAAATAGAATAAGAGTGAGCCCCACTTTCACAGTTAACCACAATGGGAAAGATGGGGAATAGAGAGCAGATTATACATTGACAGTTGACATTGACAATGTTACAGAGCGTTGATGTCTGCACATAATTTGCACAAACTTGTGCACATACAACAGCAGTTTGAGCACTCCAAAAAAAACTACGGTCCACTGGGTAGTGCCAAACACGTCCATCAACACATATGGTCCAACCAGTACATAGCTTGAACACTGAACTGTGCACTAGATGGAGTAGAAAACAGAAAATTAAGCATACCCAGGTCTTAAGGTTTCCTGGAGAGAGGGATGTTTGAGTCAATGAGGTGCCTCAAGGCTCAGTTCTTGGTCTCTTTACACTTTTCGATATACACAACCTCATTCAATATACACATCCTCAATAGTGAATTTTTATGATGACCTTGTTTAAAGTGAGTCAGCAGAATACAGTAGACCAACTAAAAGTTTAAACAACTTGATAATAATTGTGCCTATATAGATACTTACCAATAATTGATACTGGCTTTCTAGTATCTGCTTCTCTCCTCTTTCATTGTAGTCTCAGGATCTGTTCCAACTTTTTTGTTTATACACTCGTTCATCATTTTTTCCTGATCTCATTACTTCCTTCTCTCCTTCGTCTCCATGGTGAAGTCCTGGCTGCCGGCGGGTGTTGACTGGCAGGTTGATAGCTGGCTAACGTACTTCCATTCTTCAGCATGTCTCTATGAGTGCCAGACATAATCCTGCTGTGTTGCTGTCACACAGGGCGAGCGGTATGCTGTTTCACGTTCAAACATGCTTTGAAGGGCATTCAACAATGTACCTCCAGAAATCACATCACGGTTTTGCTGTTTGTTTCATTAGGTATTTATTGGTGTAAAGGTGTTTCTTCTGAACACATTAAAAAACATTAAATGTTATTCAAAGGATCTGGTACATTGTTTTTCATGGGTAGTTGAAAGTTAAGCATGTTCAGTTAAATATATACTTTGAAGGAATTCACACATTTTTTGTTTCTTATAAATTGCTGTATGTTCCATTTAAATCATCTTCTCTTTCTAATTCACTCCCATTATTTTCTCCTCAAACCAGCCACTTTAGTATCTAAACCTTCATTTACCTCAGAGCTATATTTATTTCCCAAGACACTGCTAATCCTGAGCTTAAATTGCTTTTTGGATTTTGTCTTTTATCATTGTTTTGAACGCCACTGAGCTGTGAAAGGGCAGAAGCCCTCATCAGAATTCAGCCAGAGACACCCGTCAAACTAACCACAGCTCAGCCAATCAGATGCAGGGAGGGGCGGAGCTTTTACCGTCACTATGCACATTTTCTCAGGGCTTTTTTTAAATCCAAGGGTCTCAAAGCTATTCCATTTATTTTCAAAGCCGACAGCACCTGGGGTAGCAGAATTAGGTGCGCTCAGTCAATTCCTTCCTCTGCATCACAAGATGCTCTACCTGGTAGTTCCTAAAGAGAGGAGTCGCTGATGGGAGAGAAGACCTGCACTTGCCCACTGTTGAATAATTTAAGATGGAGTTTCCTGGAGCTGAGTGAAGTAAGTGTGAGCCTGAGGAGCTGTGAGAACGGAGCAGAAGGACTGAGTGGGAGCCAGACATCTAAATAAAAGAAAGAACACCGGACATCCAAGATTCTCTGA
This sequence comes from Enteromius afrohamiltoni, assembly GCA_034779775.1. NCBI lineage: Eukaryota > Metazoa > Chordata > Actinopteri > Cypriniformes > Cyprinidae > Enteromius > Enteromius afrohamiltoni. The sequence continues at coordinate 9,831,495 of JAUYWG010000039.1, read as the reverse complement.
AGTCAGTCTTGTCTGTTTAGGAGAGACAGACAGTTTTCTTCTCTCATTTTGCCTAAAAAGAGAAAGACCGAGAGAGAGAGGTGTGGTTATAGATAAAGAGAGAGAGTGTTTTTTTTTTCTTTTTTTCTTGTTCTCGCAGGAAGGAGGTGTGACTGCACTGACGGGGACTGCTCTCAGTGTGTCAGTGGAACTGAACGAGAGAGGATTATTCTACTGCATTGCCGAAAGCCTAAGCTGACAGAGGAAGCGAGAGAATAGAGCAGCTCAAGCGCACACATTTATTCCTGTCTGACACACAAAACATCAGCCTGCATGGCATAACCTCTAGTTTACTGAGAGAAACGGAGGGAATAGTTGGTAGTGTGACTCAGAAAGGGCGAAATAGGGCTGTTTCAACCTGCAGCATCACCATGTCATCCAATGAACTGAGTGCTCCGGAATTGGACCCCTGCATTCGTACCTTTAAGGAGCACATGCATTTGGAGCTGGAGCCTCCGAGACTGGGTGCCGGCAACAAGCGCATCACCTCCCCCAAAATATCTCCCCGCAGCTCCCCGCGCCTCTTCCGCAAGCTCATGGTTAACAAGGGCGGCCGACACAGGCGCCGATTCACCGTCGCACACACCTGGTAAGCCTGTCTGGGGTATGAAAGGTAAAGGATCGCAAGAGAAAGTGTAAATGGGGAGGGTTTTAGTACTACATTGTTTTTTTATGAATGACACTGAATTAGTTTGGGGAAATGTTATTATGGGTCATTGAGGTGTGCTGTCACTGCAGGTGTGATTATCACAGAGCTATGATCAGCGTTAGATCTTAATGAGAAAAGAAACTAGTAAACACTTTGAGATGTGTCGACTGCCAGAGAAGCTGAAACAACAGGGTCATTTTGTCAATGTGACATGATATATTGCGATGCTCTCTTTGCTCTCTCTAAGTGGAACCATTTCAATCTCATTTCAGGAACAAGTAAAGACTGCTATAAATGTATGTTTTAGAGGAATTTTATGCTAGACATGAATTCCTATAGGCTATAATTTCTGTATTTCAAAAAAAAAAAACTGTATATACATAATATTTCATTATAATATAATAATTTATCAATGATTTCTTAATATATAGTAAAATGAATAAATGTATATTTATAATGTATAAATGTAAATACATATAATTTTTTTTTTTTTTTTTCCAAAATGTTGTTTTGAAATCGATGTATGTGTATATGCATCTATATTTGTATATCTATATCTTAGTAATATTATATTTATAAAAATATATCATAATTTCATAATTGTAATGTGTTTTGACATTTAACTGCAGTGGCAGTTGATGTGGATGCCAAATAAACTCTCCTCTGCATTGATTATTTGAAACATTAATTTAGAAAATGAGTTGCTATTCTTGTCATTTCTCGTAAAAGTGTGACCGTTCAAAGCGTCAGGTTTAAAAGAAGGTTTTGTGTCACTCAAAATAATTAAATAGTAAGAGTCATATCCATTCTTATCGCTTACTGTAACAAAATGAAAGCTTTGTGTCGTGAGATGCTTCCTGTCTATTGGAGAGATTGGATCAGGGCTAGGAGGATGTGGGCAGGATATGATGTGACACGGAACGTTTTTATCCTTTGGTAAATAGAACATTTGTCATCCTGTCTAGACTCTTGCTACGGTTATGTTTTTACAACAATGCAACAGTGAGACTGTTTTTATGAGAGATCCTATTGCATTCACTGAAAAATAGTGACTGTGTGCAAGAATGTTTGAGATTTATCTTCTGGCATGCAAGGTTTTGTTTACAAGTCGTGATGTATGTGAGCTGGACAAGGCTTCGTGCTTGTGCGCCTGGAATTTATGATGTATTATTCTTGGAATTGAGCCTTGGATGTTCCCCACACATGTACCTCTATGGGAGGACTGTTTCAGATCCATTCTGTGTCCCTTCTTCTTCTTAGTTAGCTAGGCAGATTATGTTTAAGGTTTAATGTGACAGGTACAATGCACACTGTGACTGGATTACACCATGAAGCATACACAGCCACCAGCACCTATGCATTCCTCATCCAGACAACCATTAGACACAGACAGAAGAGCATTTAATAGAGGGAGTTTAATGATGCAGACTGCAATAACTGCAGTGATTTGTATGATTATAGTGACTGAGACTTTTAACACCAATCTGCTGCACACGATGTCAATGGAAGCACACACTTTCAGGTTCTACCATTCATAAATCAAAGCACAAATGGAATCTCGAATGTCGATTGTGCGAATTTGAAATGTCATCTCAGGTCTCTAAAGGAATACTACAGCCGTGAGTTATATGGATGTCATCTTTTCGACCTGTCTTAATCTGACAGATTTAAACCTGTGTATAGTGAAGTGGTTTCAATGACCTAGATGCTACATTTAAACGCAACCTGAATGTCCTCAGATGATTGGATGGAAGTTTTGCAACTCATCGAATATCGCAGATGTGCATTGTGTAACCGCTGGTGTCACGTCTTGTGCAATAGAGCATCTGAATTATCGTGAGCGGAGGCTTGTGTCATAGTTCTGTTCATGGTTTGGTCCTTGCTGTGTTAGGTAACACACACCGGGAATGAAAGGAGGGGGCAGGGTTGTCTTAAGGGAGTGAGGTGGTGCATGAACATGGAGGTGGAGAAAAGACAAGTGCAGTGGTGTGGAAAATCGCTGAAGAGAGTCTCTTCCCTTCGTAAATGACGGAAATGGAAGGACAAACTCTGATTACCCAAAAGTGTGGGTTTAAATTGTTTTTTTTTTTTAAATATATTTATATGTATTTGCGAGTGGCAGGAAATTTTGGAGGGAGAGAGGGGCAATGGGATCAAGACATGTTGCAGGTCAGATTCAATCTGCAGTTTTCACATGAGCACCACTCACAGTAGGTATGTGCCATAATTGCTTTGCTGAGACATTTCTCTTGGTTTTTATTAATTTTCAAAATTAAAATGCGATAATTAGGCAATGATCACAAGCTTTTCCATGTTAAGCAGAATTTCTGTCCCGTTTTGTTGATACATTTTTATTCTTGATCTGTTAATGGCTTTAAAGATAAAATAAATAGAATAAAATTAAGTTTAAAAAGTTTGAACTAACAGGTGTTATAAAAAGCCAGTTTTATGGACCAATGTGGATTAACTAACATCCGCTACCAGTTCGTACATATTTTACGAGTTGGCAAATTCGTACAAATTTGTATGACCTGACCCCAGGGTTTAGACAGGGTTTAGGGGCGGGGTTAAAAAAAATCTTATGAATTCATATGAGCTCACTTTGTAAGAATAAGCCACCTCATAAAATATGCATGAATTGCTGTGAGATTATGCTCGATTAAAATATAAATTCCCAGAATGCCTTGAAAGGTAATTTCTGAAATGCAATTTCTGTCCACTTTCTGTCATTTTAATTCAAATTCCAATTCACTGTCTTGTGGCACATGGTCAGTTAATTCCAACTCATAAATTTAAAGACAGACAATTCTTTCATTCAGATCTGCTGATTGTATGACTTGATTCACACTATCAGTGTGATAAGACAAATTACTTGTTGCTTAATCACGACACAGTGAAAAACATTTTGAATTTAGAGATAGTGAGAGATTTTTCTTTAGAAGTTGAATTTTTAATCTAAAGGTTGTCAAATGCATATATAAATGTTGCTAAATATGTAACACTAACATTCCCTCAGCTGTATCTAAAACACAAAAAATCTACATCCTCTCCTTTCTTCTTCATCTAATGAGATATTCTTTCGTTTTGCTTCCCCAGGGCTTAATATTTGGATCTGTTCCCTCTCTCTGTGGGAGACATTATACTGCATTAGCATACATAAACATCCGAAGCATCCTAAAAAAAGTTATGTACGCTCTATTAAAAGTTAAGCAAACAACTCCTTTCCGTTACTCAGTTCCGTTACTGTGGCTTTGGTGCAAAAGTATGAAAGGGTTTTATTCACATGGAATTTTTGGCAAATGTCTCTCCATCTCTTTAAATCTGATTTCAAACCTAGCTTTGCACTTATGAGATACTATGTCTGGACACATCAGTGACATTTAAAATGTGCCAGGGTTGATAATTATGTAGGCGTGTTTTGCATTTTGCGTTGTAAACTAGCTTTCCTGTCCCCTAGTCTGTCTGAAAGTGCGTGTTTACTCTGTGTTGTGCTGCATGTCAGTGTTTATGCTTCTACTGGATTCATCAGGCCACTGGACTGGAATGGTTGATATTCAAAACAGTGGGAGAAGAAGAGAGATTTGTGCACGCGTGTGTGGAGACTCATACAAATTTGCTTTCTTTAATACGACAGGCCTGAATCAAATTCTGGGTCACATCTCAGCTGTTGCCACACATAAAGAATTTAAGCCTTTTAGTTATATTTTATATAGTTATATTACATTATATTTTGTGTTAATTCAAGCATAATGTGGACAATGTTCAGATTTGTATCTCTTTGTAGCTGGGCATGTATGCTTTATCATTTTGTATTATATTAGTGCTGTGCAGTTCCATTTGAATTTCATAACTTGTTCACAAATTGAATGCGCTCGTGTTGTACTTCTGTTGATTCCTCACTAATACTAATAGTTCTGGTAATGCTACTACCAATGATGTCACTTCCTGGAAGAGATACGCCTGGTATTTGTAAGGGAATATTACAATAATTGCATGCAAATCTCATTTAGCATATATTTATTAGTTTTTTAAAGAAGTGCATAGCAGGGCAAAAGTAGTGAAATTATTTAATAATATGATTCAATCTTTAAATATTGTGAGTTTAATACTTTATGCAACAAATAATGTGGATGTTAACGTAAACAACAGTTAGGAAAGCAGCATGGTCGATATCGATGACTTGCTTTTAGCCCTAAAGGGAGGAGAGTGGTGGGGTCTTTAAACAAAGTGCTAAATAACAGGATAAACAGGACAGCAACACTCTCATAAAATAAGGTCAAATGCAAACTGATTTTTGAACACTGAAAAGTACAAGTGATGTGGTTTCAGTATCTGTTCCTCTCATTCGATTGATGTTGCATGCTTTGGGTTAAGAGCTAAAAAGATCATGTTGATAAAAAGGTTTACCAATAGATTTTTAACAGAGCAGATCCAGTGTTGTATGCATTTTAGATTGAACTGGTGATGTTTTTTTCTCACACTCAATAATGAGTGTCAATAATGCTGATGCAAACACACACTCTCACAGTTCCTTTCCTTTCATTTAATGTGAAAAAGGGTGTGTGTGTGTGTTATACTTTGTTTGCTGTGATCACTTCAGCATCATGACTCATATAGTAACAAAATAAAGATCAAGTTTACAAATTTTCCTATGCATTGACATAGCTGTAACAACCAATAGAGCCATTTTATATAAGTGTGGTTCAAAAACGAGTGAATGTGCTTCTATTATTCTGTCATTATGATCATTTGTTTTAGCTCTTCTTTTATCTTATAGTCACAACTTTTGAACTCAACTGTTCAGAAGAAAATGTTGTGCCAACATTGTAAGAATAGCTAGGTGACCTTTTCACTTGTAGGTTGTTGTTAATGCACCTCATTCTCTGGCTCTCAGACATTTTCAGGCTGGTAGACTCACTTTTTGCCAGCGAGTTAATCAGTCTCCAGGGCTGAAGTATCTGGAACGCAGTGGGTCTCCTGGAAGCAGGCTCTCTCAGCTGGATTTATGGCTGCAGTCTCTTCTACTCCATAATTATTACGCTATCTTTCACAATACCGCCGATCAAGGCCCACGTACTTAAAAAAAAAAAAAAAAAAAAAAAACACACACACACACACACACACACAATGTACTACAGTTGTAGTTTGAGGTTTGAAAAGATACATTTCACAATAGATGTCACCAAACAGGCCACATCTATATATAAAAACAGGGTGAATTGACCTTCAGAAAATATTCTTTCAATAGTAGATACAGTCAGTCTGATTTTTTAAAATAATTAAATGTAAAACTGAAAAAAAAATTAAAATCTGTAGAATTATGCCATTGTTACTGTTCCCAATGCATACAGGCTTTAAAACTGCATTATAAAATGCTTTAAAGCGCATGCTTATAAGACAGTTCGAATTATCTGCTCAAATTATCTCCTCAAATGAGTGATTACTGTTTACTGACACCCATTGCCAGCCTCCATCCCTCCACCCATTTATTTTGCTGTCTGCTAGATCTCTAATCAATCAAAGTGTCTCAAACACAAAGTAAACACTTGTGACGTTCGTTTTTTTGTACCGAAGCCGTGATTAGGATATCAAAGTAGGCTCGCCAAGCTGGAAAAGAAAAGGCAGTGAAATTTAGAACTTCACAGGAAGAGCTAATTTAAACGCTGACGTTAATGATGTTGATGTCATGCATGCCCTGGAAAGATAATCTTTCAATGCCCACATGGATTTTGTGAGATTAGAGCATATTTGAGACAAATTATGTTCGTTACGTTGCAATTAAACATATATATGTATGTGTGTGTGTGTGTGTTCAAATGCAACAGCCTCTAAGTACGTGTGACATTTTTCTTTAAAATTAGTATTTCTTTCTGGCTACTATGTACTGTATAGATTTCTATGTAAGAACTTATTCTGAATGGCTTGAGGCTAGCAGTAAGCGCATCTGAAGTGAAAATACATAATGAACTATGTTTGAAAAGCAAACATCGTTATGTCATTATCGTTATGTCATTTTTGACCATCTGAACACTTCGTATGTTCGTATGTTCTGAACACTTCATATGTAACAAACAATTAATTGCGCTTAATCACATCCAAAATAAAAGTCTTTGTTCACATAATACTGTATGTGTATGGGTACTTGTTATGTATATAGAAAAACAAGCACATGCAGTATACCTTTTGATAAAATATTGACCTGTATATACATTTATATATTTTTAAAATATATTTAATATGTAAACATGACATATATATTTTTAATTTATACATGCATGTGTTTGCATTTATATAAACATAATAAATATACACAGTATACACACACATTTATTATGTAAACAAAAACTTTTATTTTGGATGCAATTCATTGTTTGACAGCACTGATATATATAACTGTATACAGTTGGGTCACACTTTATTTCAAGGTCCAATTTTTGCTATTAACAAACCATTAACTATTACTTTTTTCTCTATAAACTACTAATTTGCTGTGTTAAATTGAGGTGTTACGTAGAATCAGGGATATGATCATGCAAAATATATGCATGATTAATAATACAATTATACATAATAATACATATTAATATAATACATGTATTAATAAAAAGCATGCTAATAAGCAGCTAGTGTGAACTGATCCCTGTAAGCGTTTTTGTTGATTAATAATTGTGTTGATAAATGTGGTAAGCGTACACAAGAAAGACTGAACTCAATACTAGACTGTGGTCTAAATGTAGCTGTGTTACTGACCCACCTGACTTTCCTTTACCAAGACAGCATCCCCGTTGAGAGTTGCCCTCGCACTGTATTGTGGGACCGTTGCAGTGGTTTTATCATGAATAAACCAAAAACCAAATGCACTCTCTGCTCTTAGTGTTCCCCGTTTGTTTGAGAGTGATTTCAGTTGAAAAGCTTTAACGGACGTGTGTTTGTTTACCAGCGGGACACATTAACTAATGGTCTGCTCTAATTTAAAGCATACTTGAGACATCGCGGCGCTGTGTACTCTGTCTATTTTGAAGTTTGAGCAAACACTTCTCTGTTTCTCTGTCTCTCCCCTTTATCAAGATCTCCCGAGCTAGCCAGTAATGTGGGACATTTATTGTTATTGCACATTTCAACACACTTGTTTTTTTTTTTTGTATTATATCTGTGTGGAACAGTGTGTGGGAAAAATTGAATTGTAATAATATTTTATAAAATTGCTGTGTTTTTTATTCAATGAATGCAGCCTCGATGAACATAAACTCCTTTAAAAACAAAACATCTTACATTAACTTTAAACAGTTTGGCATACACCCCCGCTTGGTTTTCTAATCAAAATATGATTTATAAAGAGACTGCATGTTGCATTGTATGTGTCCTTGTATTTCCAGAATAGCAGGAGGACTCTGAGTCATTGGATGTCAGCTGTAACACCAGATCAGTTTGTCATCCTCTCCAGATTGCCAATGGGAATGCCAAGAGATTTATTAGGGGCTTTATCTGGTCTTTGATTCAAAAGCTGTCTCTAAATATGAGCATGTATCCTTTTCATTAAATATATGTTCTCTTTTAATCACTACAGACTGATGGTTCATGGGCCGGTGCAGTTTTATAGTGCCTCATTAGTGCCTGCAAGATCCAATTTTGCTACTTAAGAAAGTCCACCTACTCCCTCAAGAAACTCTTAGTGCTCATTAACAGCCTATTCATTACGGAGTGCCTACTGAACATATACACACACCACAGGTGACCACACATTGTCCTACACATTGTACTCCCAAGTATCAACTATAATTAGATCAGGGAGCTGAATTTGGTTTTGTTTTTTAACTTGCTTTCGTGCCCACCAGACTCTGAGCTTTGTGTGACACTCTCGTAGAAATGCGTTTCTGCGTTTGTGAAAGCGAAAGTCTAGATTTGTGCAATAAACCACATCAGAGACTTGTTTAGAGCAAAAGTGAACGCTGGAAGACTGCCACTGTAGTCATTTTATTAATGTGTGCAAAACAACTGAATAGTACTTTTGGAAATTGTGATTTAAGTGATATACAGTCACATAAGATGAACGGCTCAGACATATCTGTGACCTAGAAAAAGTTGTTTGGTTCTGTTGTCAAAGGTTCTTCTCTATTCACCATGGCTGCATTTCAAAAATGGGGTAGTTGCAGTATTAAAACAATTTAAAATTACTGTTTGTTATATATATTTGAAAGTGTTATCTTAAAAAAGCTGAATTTAGCAGTCGCTACTCCAGTCTTGTGTGTCACGTGATCGCATGATGAGAAATCATGTAATATATAAATGTATTAGTTTCGTGGTGATAACTTGATTGGTATGATTGATTGCCAATCGATAATCATAATTGGCATGAAAAAGGAATAAAAGTTGTTTTTGTTTCCACTTGAGCTGGAACATGCAGTAAATTGTATTTATATTGTATATTTTTGGATTTTTCAAAAATTTTTGTGGAGGCACATTTTCCAGAAAGCCTACACTTTTTCTGCATGTTTCTCATCTTGAAAAATCAAGGGGTCTTTTCGTTGAATTTGAATATGTATTGCAGGTATATATGCTTGGATTGGTTTGTTTTATCAATATGACGTCTTTCCTGAATATGGCACAATAATAAGCCTAATTTGCATTAAAAAAGAAGTACAACGACTCATGCAAGGCATAGAGCTAGAATGGCATAGAAAGAAGTGAAAACTGGTTTACTTTTTCTGGTTTTTGTGCTGAAATACAGAGCACTGCTTAGTGAATTTGCAAGTCTTTTTTTCCTCCATTGGTAATCACAATAAAGCTTTCCATTCCACAATAACAAGGACAAGGAAGGTGGCTCATTGCTCTTTCTGAGCGTGCGTGCTTGTATGTGTGTTCAATGTGTATGTGTTAGCCTCCTCCACTCAGCGAAATCTATTTATTGCTCTGTAACCTTTGTCCTTGAGTCGTGCATGTGTATTTATGTCTCCATTTCTTCATGATATAAAAGGCCTAATTTCTAGGAACTGAGAAGAAACCAATGTAAGTCCCACATTCAGTTGCTGAAGCACTGACTGCACAGTGTATAGTATGGCAACCTTTTCCTGTCTGGCAACACTCACGTCATTTGAAGGTCATCGTTTCACATTTCTCTGGTGGAATGCTGCGATACCAGGTATAAGATATAAGTTTTTTTTGTACAATGCAAGTTTGATAATGGTATTTTCATTGCTGAGAAAATGTAGAATGAGGTTTTAATTCTTTGATGGACATGCCTTGTAAGAGAGCAAAAGTGTTTTTAAATGTTTAATTTTTTTTTTCTTTGTGACATTCGTGACATTAACATAAAAAAATGTTACAAAATATAAAAAAAAAATATTAAAAAAGTCTTTTATGCTCAGGATACAGTATTCAGTATTTATTTCTTGAAAAATGTATTATTGTATATTTTATTACATATTAATATAGTATTATTACATATTTATTACTTAAGTATTTTTCATTTTATTTTTGTAACACTTTACGATCGAAAACTTACGTTAACTACATGAGTTAGCATAAACTAACAATAAAAATTAATTCTACAGCATTTATTAAGTTTAGTTTATGTTAATATCAACATTTATTAATACATAATTAAAAAACAATTTTTTTTTGTACATTTAATGTTAGTTAATTGACTAACATTGACTAACAATAAACAGTTGTATTTTTATAAACTGACATTAACAAAGATAAATAAATATGTAGTATTTATTGTTAGTTTATTTTAGTTACTGATTTAAATAAAGTTAACAAATAGAACCTTTTTGTAATTTTTTAATTTTTAATACTTACTATTACCTATTACTTAATACTTTTATTATTAATATTATGTTATTATAATTTAAAATAACCTTTCGCTTTGAAACAATCCCCCCCCAAAAAAATAATTCTAATATGCTAATTTGTGTTCACAAATAGTTTGACATTGTGATTGTGATTGTAATTTCAATGTTGTCAAAAACTAAATTACAGTGTGCATTTGTAGAAAAAATAAACACTTCAGAATATTACAAAAATCATTATTAACAATTCTTATTTTTTAACAAAACAAAAAATAGCAAGGGTGAAATCTGCAAAACAAACTCTTAAAGTCTTAACAAAATATCAAGAAAAAAGCAATGGGTATAATTTCTGGATAGTTATTTTTGGAATATATGTAGCATATACAACACCCTACACACAACTAGATTGAAGAAATGTATTTTATTCTAATTTTGTTCTTCATTTCATGTCATATTTATAACACATTGTTTATAATATTAATAGAAACGTTATCTACAGTATTAAGTAATTTTAGAAAGAAGAGAACATCATGTTTTTATCTCTAATTAGATTACACAGTGGACTAGTTTTTCATGTTGAATGTATGCCATAAATCAGAATAAACAAACACACACACACACACACATATTAGAGTATGAGTCATAGGGTTGAGAAAGAGAAGCTTTTTTCAGAAATGTGTTGACATGCTTCCTCATGCGGCTGATTGGCTGTGTCCAGCATCTGATTTAAGGAGTTTATGAGAATCCCTCAAAGAGGTTAATGTAAGGACAAGAGCAGCATCAAACTCTCTCATTCTCTCTCTGAGAAGCATTTATTACAGCTCTATAAGCTTTGCTCCACAGTGAGAGAGAGATAATCATATGGTAATTTCAACTATTATGGCTATATATTACTATTATATTATATTATATTACTATAATATGGTTATCACGGTTTGTTACGAAATATGTATTTAAGTTGATATAGAATTAAATGGTATGTCTCGGTGTGTCTGGCGCAACACTTGTGTGACATTGCATTAGTATTAGATAGAGTAAATGTTGTCCAAAATCATTTCTGTAGAATTTTTTCAAATATAAAGCTAACACCTTTGTTTCATTTTTTTACCTGAATAAAGTATTTATTTCATATTTCTTAACCACCCTGAATACACATATACTATAAACATATAGTATATTTATCTTTTTATTTTTTTTGCTTAATTTCTTCATGAACTTTTTCCCGATGCAAGTCGAGGCCATAACCCCATTTTTGTTCAATGCCAGGTGAATTGAGATCATTTATTTTCATTTGGTCATAAAACTATATTACACCTGACATCTCTGATAACCTTTATGAATGTTTACTGAAGGAGCTTCAGTAGATGGAGCACAATAATTCAGTATAAAATATGCATTTTGCCAAATATTGTGCATCCAAAAGTGGAAGCACTTTTCCCATTTACAAAAGTTATATAAACTGCGATATGAAGAGTGTTACACCTGCAGGAGTATTGAAAGATTAGAATTAGAATTTTTTTCATTTATTTTTGCTGAGTTCCAGATTTGTTGTCCAAAGCATACAAATCTATCTACCTGGTCTTATGGCATAACCTATGTGCACTTTTAAGCGAGACACAAATTACGTACCAATATGTACATATCACTGCAGTTTCCTAAAAAAATTAACACTAGAGGCAGTGAAACTCTGACATTTTTTTTTTTTTTCACACACATTTACAGATATTTGATTAATTAAAGGTCATTTTCACACAATTATATTATTACATTATTTTATTAATTACTTTATAGAGCATTAACTTTTAGGGACAGTCCCTGGATATTTGATTTATGAATCAGAATATGTACCTGAAGCACCATAATAAAAGCACAGCAATATGTACCTACAGTATGTCAATGTAATAAAATGTGCCAGGGGCTTATAGCTTTATGCACACCAAATTGAAGAGCCTGCCATCCTGCTACAGTTTGTAGAGTAACAGTACATACTTGACTCATTATGCTGTATAGGTGAATAGGTGTGTAGGTGGATAAAGATAAATGAGGTGCTTAACTTACTTTTCAGCAACAATATGGGGTTACAGGTGTTCACAGACACACTAATTTTGAGGTGTAATGTGTGTGCGCTTGCGTGTTGCCGCGTTAGCAAGAACAGCTATTGGGAGGCTGCTTTTAGCTGGATGATTTATTGGGCCTATTACTTTTCAAATGAATGCAATTGAGGATCAGTCGATAGCAGCGGCTGCTGTGTCATGCAGTCTCACTTTAACCTGTTACCTACCGTTTAGCTTAAATATGATTCAGCTCCTCTGGGAGCGCAGAAAGTGAGAACAATGAGGAGAGAAACGCAGAAACTGAAGAATAGAGGGAGAAAGAGCGGATAAAATAAATTTCAGGTACACACTGAAGTGGCACTTGTTGTTTTCTATTCATTACTGTACATTACATGGAATACAATAGATACAAAGGGACCAATAGCAATAGATTTGCTTTGTCCTCTTCTGTCTCCCATAACTATGACTTAATCAGACATTCACTTTGAGCACAGCTGGATGCATGTTTTGTTGATGAGAAGCTTTTGCTTGTGACTTCTGTTTGTTCAGATTTCCAGCACATGCTTGAAGAATTGGGTCACATTATTAAGATCATTATTGATTGTTGATACATGGACTCTATGGCTTTAAGTAAAACTAAAAAGGTTATTATATTAACAGGTGCTATTAAAGATCAATTTTAAAAAATTACAACATATTACATATGCCTGCAACATTAAGAACAGGTGTAATATGAAGTCTAATAAAAATATTTATAGCATATTTAATCCCTTTGCTCGCCTGCCAGAGAATGTTTCATGATGAAGTCATAAAAAACACTGACTTTAATCATGAAAAAACATGAGAGGTCATGTTGCGTCATGCATTAATGTGAGAAGTTAATGAACACAGTCTTTTATAAAGAAGAAAACAACCAAAATTTCTTTGTAGGATATTAAACACAACTGCAGGAGGAACTGAACACACATGGATGGAAAATGGTGAAAAAATGCTTTAGAAGAAGATGCTGGATGGTGGCAGTTTTTAGACTCAATAAAAATTAGGTTTCCCTTCAGTCGAGTTCACTTCGACGTTACGTATGGGATCTCACATGAGAGACCAATCGCCTTCAAGTCTTTGAAAAAAGGCCAATGAATATTGGCATGCAATAATCACAGCCAGGTGCACCTTATTACGGTGTGAGTATAAGAGGGCACGGCTGGATTGCAAATGCAACTTTTCTCTTCGGAGCACTTGCCAGGCATTTCATGCTCAAAGTCTACTGGAGGATCGTCAGAGAATCGACAAGAAAGAAAAAGCTGTTCCTTCACGATTTCAAGCTCTCTTGCCGCTGCAACATGAGCTGGGCCATTGACAGCGGGGATGGCGAGTTCGGTAGCCTTTTTAAAGGCTGTGAGCAGCAGAACTTTTGCTCACAAAGTGAGTGGATCTCTTCCTGAGTGCATGCGGTGCCACGTGAGGTCCTCCCTGGGCAACCAGGCTGCACAAAAAGAGCAATTCCATAACGGTTTCATAGGCGTTCCTCGGGATGTCTATGCGACCGTGCGTTTCATGGTGTGGAAGTTTCCTTACTTCCTCAGACGGCCACGATTGTTGCCTCACGTGCTTGGGCCAGGAGCCTGTGTCCTCCATATGAGACCTCGGCCCGGCTACGTGCACAAGGTTCCTACCACACCCTTCCGAGATCAGGTAGTGAACCTGCAAGCTCTGCCCCAGGAGGAGGCAGACCCAGCATTAGAGTTGCTGTGTCCTGTACGCGCATTGCGCCTCTACTTCTACCGCACTCGGAGCTTCAGACACTCTCAGCAGCTCTTTGTCTGCTTTGGAGGTCAGCAGAAAAGGAATGCTATCTCCAAACAGAGGCTGGCCCATTGGGTGGTGGAATCCATCTCCCTGTCATACTTATACCAGGGAGAGCCTTGCCCCCTAGGTTTGAGAGCCCACTCAACACGGAGTGTTGGTGCACGGTGCCTCTTTGGCAGATATCTATAGAGCTGCGGGCTGGGCGACACCGAACACCTTTGCCAGGTTCTACGATCTTCACGAGGAGGCCATGTCTTCCCGGTTTTTAAATCAGATGAGCAGGTAGCGGGAAGACCGGCTGGTGTTGGCTTGTGCTGTGCCCTTTGCAGGGGGCTTCCCGATGCCAAGGCGAACCCCCTCCATCCTCCTCCTGCCCCTCAGTCAGGCTCAGAGCGGAGTCAGTTCCAACTGTGCTCCTACTGGGCTCATTCACCAGTAGGTTATGGCCTTAACATCTTTGTTTCACGGTCAGCTCGAAGGCTGTGTTTCCCTTCACTTATATCCATATCTTATCAATATAGTGCGTTCCTTATAAATTTCTATGTAAAATACTTTTTCATGTCTGAAAACCTGCATGTGCAATCCAGCCGTGCCCTCTTATACTCACACCGTGATAAGGTGCACCTGGCTGTGATTATTGCATGGCAATATTCATTGGCCTTTTTCCAAAGACTCGAAGGCCATTGCTCTCTCATGCGAGATCCCATATGTAACGTCTCCGTTCCCTCCTTCAGGGAACGTAAGTTACCAATGTAACCTTAGACGTTTTTTGTTGAATAGTCTGTTATATTGATATTTCAGCCAGAGAAGTTTGTGGCTTTTTCATCAAGCCATCTGACACCAAAGAAAATAGCATTTACACAGGGAGTTTGATTACGGGAGATATTTTGTTTTGTTACAAACCCTAATTACGCACAGCATAAAATGCCTAAATCTGCTAAAGGTTCAATGAGTAAATTAGCATATAGATGGTCTAAAAATAAATAGGCATAGACCAAAAGCTAAATCAGAACTCACTTCACTTGACCTTTAAACAACCTTTAGAGATTTTACCCTTCTTCCTGCTTTAACAAAAACTGGTTCACCATGAAGCATCCAAATCTTGCAAAATACTGTGACTAATTTTTGATTGAAGTTTATTCCCCTCACATACGCAGCATGTTGCTATGGGGACAGGCCCACCAGCTTGCCAAGGGTAGAAATTATAGC
>JAUYWG010000039.1:9743831-9791237 GCA_034779775.1 Enteromius afrohamiltoni | reverse complement strand
ACTGGTGTTACAGAGGTGCACCAACTCCACCCACTTTACATATCCCTAAACCTACCCACCTACACCCCCTGATCACCTCCTGTTCCAGGTACTCTTCTACATGCTGCTTTTTCAAAATGTTGCTATGTAATTCCTGTTACATGGCTACTTAGTGAAATGAAAAAAGTGTTGTTACCAATGTCCTGTTACACATTTGTACTTACACACACCATTCTGAGGGTTGTTATGTGTGTAGTAACAGAAATATTACAGCTGTATATACTATGTATACTTACACTGTGTTTACATACTAGATACACATCTAGTTACTTTGTAATTACAAAGGTATTTGGGACACTTAATATAAAGTGGGACCAAAACAATACTTACAACCTGATATACTGTATGGCATTTTGTTTTATTTTACTTTACTTTACAAAAACACTTCAGGGTGGTATAATCTTTACTGGACTGATCAGGTATTTACGTATCCCTTATAATACATATTTAACTCATAGTTGCCTTTTTTATGAACTCTTTGACATTGATGCATTCCTATTATCAGTTCAGAAATCAACCTGAAATGTAATTCACAGCTCGGCATCTCCATCCTTTCACTTGCCTATCTCACCTCCAACCTAAGTGAGATTTGAAATCACCTGCATCACAGATGGAACTGATCCCAGAGCTTTAATACAGTCTATTTGGTCAATTATGGAATATATTACACATTAAGCAGCAGACACCTGATAGGGCCGCATTACTCAAGAAAATGAGAAACGGTTATGTGTCATTTTCATAATCAGCAGGCAGTTATCCTAGTAGCTGAAACTTAAGAGCTGTCTTGTGTTTTTGCCAGTCAGATAAGCTTGTATAGAGTTGGCGGTGAAAGGTGAAAGTGTGTAGATTTGGTCCTCTGGGCTCTCAGATTCACAGTGGGAGTTTGACTTCTACCATTCGCCTCACCATCTTCCCTGCCTGTGCCCATCTGGAGAAGATCACCTCTTACTCTGCCTTCTAACACTCATTTCCACAAGTTCTTTTTTTCACCTTTTAATAGCCTTTCTGAATTCTTTTTTCTTCTTAATGTATTTTCCTCACTTGCTTTAAAGCAATAGCTCACCTAAAAAAATAAAATAAAATGCCAACATTTACCAATCATCATTTTGTTGCGCTACATATTCCAATCCTTCTGAAGTCGTAGAATTGTTTTATGAAGGTTTGCATGATAATGGTTAAACAGAATTAATCATCAGAATGTCAACTTGTTTATTTGACCTCATCTTGTTTCTTAATTAATTCATCATACTGTATACATTAACACGTTCATTATGAAGCCCAAAAAACAAGCTTTTTTCAAAAGCTTAACCAGTAAAATCCAAAACAATTAAAACAACAGCAAAATTTCATTTGTATTGTGGCACAGAGGTTATGTTCTTATTCAGTCGCAAGCGATATTGTCAGGATCCAGGTTCAAATGTATTACAGTTCAGGTTTGCTTGCAGATTTAGTCACAGCAAAAAGTAAAAAAAAAATTTAAATCTAATAAAATAAAACAGACTGGCTTCACCAGGTACACCAGGTATCCATTTAAGAAGAAAGCTCTAAATGGGGGGATTTAAGCTCTTGACATGTGGCAACCATAAGCATGAGGCTTCTTCCAATGCAAGATAACAAAAAATTATAAATAAACAAATGAAACAATTTTAGGATAAATAAGCATCAAGTAAATATTGCAGAAACTGTGATCCTGTTTTTATGCGAGGAACACACCAAATTTGTAATTTCAGTGTTTTCTTAATGCAGAATTATCAAAAGGTTTCAGATTATGCAGGGTTTTCATTTCTGGGTGAACTGTCCCTTTAACTGTCCCTTTTTTTTCTCACTCTCCTTGGCTGTCCTCTGTCTCACACCTGTCAAAGAACATCACATGTGTGAATAAATCAAAGAGATGCATGAAGTTCCTATTGGACTTGTTAGATTGAATTAGACAGAGCAGGTAAACAAAGGTCTGTGCACTTTGATTAGAAGTGAGAGAGCGAGTGTGTCACATGAATCAGAGAAATATCCCCTAGAGTGACAGATATGTGGATGTTATGCAATGATTCAGGGATTTTGAACTAATTAAGACAGAATAAGACAATTTGCTTGATGTCAATGCAGGATTGATCTTCTTCAGAGAGAAGACATTAAGGAGAAATGTTTAGTTAATGGTTCTCTATCATCTTCTAGCATCTCATTTAAGTATAAAGCGATTCAATCAATAAGTCCTCACACAGATTTGGTTTAGAGTTTACAGTTTATTCATGTTTGTAATGAGAACATATTGGTAAGAGATTAATCCTGTCAGCAGTGCAGAATTATAGAGTAACAAAAATACATTTGCCATAAAAAAGAAACTATAAATCCCAATTGTTTTGACTCCCTACTTCATGTTTTCTTTTCCACAGTTCCTGTAGACTACTTGAGGTGAAATTATAATCAAGGATAATTTGTAATCAGTTTACAAAGTCAATCACCAATCAGCCCCAGACACAGTCAGAGAAATGGCATTAGAATTGAGAGCTGACGTGATGCTGTCCTCTTTTTGTCATCTGTGTGTCAGTGCTACTCGGGTATCAGGGTGTTAAGTATGGAGGTTAGTTTTAAGTAACGACCCAAAGTAACCAAGTAGGTAAAGTCTGCTTAGTGATTCTGGACCGTTTTGAATCTCCTCAGCCTGTCATGTTTTCCCAGCTAACAAGTTTATGTTCTGAGAACGTTTTCCTAACGTTCTGGTTAGGTTGTGGGAACCTTATTTGGAAAGTTCTAAAAACGTAGAAATGTCCAGTTCGCTTAATGTTCCTAGAATGTTATTATGTGATTAGTATAATGTTCCTGCAACCTAAATTTCACTTAAAATATAACGTAGGCTTACATTACTTTTTATTGACAATCTACTTTCATGGCAGCATTAAGAAAATAATCTTCTGAAGCATCATCAATGATTTTTTTCGAGTTACAAAAAAAGGAAGTATATAGATTTAATTGCAAACTGTTAGTACTGATTTTAGGTTTGATCATCCAACACATGCGTGCTGTCACGGCCTTTAGTCCACACGCATGCATCCAACGAGAAATGACCGCCTGGTGAATAATCTACATTACAAAAAGGAAATAATAACAATAAAAAAGGTTATTCACGATTATGTATTGCTGCCAAGGTTTCTAGTAGAATTATTGTAAGTTAATCCTTTAATATATTTAGAAACAAATTAAATCACAAATTATAGTGGCATTTGTTATAAATCACAAATAAATGTCTAGCCAAAATGAAGTTACCTTAACTTAGAAGCTTGAGCTGAGGGTTTTTTATCGTGTCAAGGCCTAAATTAAAACCTTTTGAAGAATAAATAATAAATACAAACAAAGACTGTCTAGACTTCCAATGGAAAGACAAAATTTCTGAAACAATATCAAAAATAAAAACATTTGTCTGTGAGTAAACCATGACAGAATTACATTTTTAAAATGATGCTGATCTGAGCTATGTTACAATGTTGCCAAGTACATTTAAAGTTGTCCTGACATTTGTCCTAACTTGTAACTATTTTTTTAACATTATAGGAACATACATCAAGTATAAATAACGTCCTAAAGTCGTTCCAAAAAAGATGTTCTAAGACCATTTTCTATCAACACAAGAATATTAAAGTACAAATAATGTCCTAAAGACGTTCCAAAAACATTGCTCTGATAACATTTTCTAAGAACATTATTAGAACATTCATCAAGTATTAATACCATCCTAAAGACGTTCCAAGAAACTATGTCCTAAAGATGCTCTAAGAAGGTTTTCTATCAACGCCACAAGACAAAACGTTAACAACGTTCTAAAACATTATTTTAATAACGTTCTGTACTTACATTTACACAACTTTTAAAGAATGTTAGTGGATGTTCTGGGAATGTTCCCTGTTAGCTGGGTTCATGGGATATTTCAACAAAAATGAACATTGCCAACATTTACTCCATCGCTCTCAGGTTGTTCTTTCTTCTGTTGCACACAAAAGAAGATACTTTGAAGAGTTTTTGTAACCAACGGTGGACTTGAATAGTATGGAGAGAAATCAGATGGTTATCTTCTTTCAAAATATCAAAAGAAACTAACACAGGTTTAGAACAAGTGGAGGGTGAGTAAATGATGGAGAAATTTGCATTTTGGGGTGTTTTTTAACCTTAATCTGCTGGATTAAATACAGGATGTTATTTTAAGTAATAATCAATTGTCGATTAAATTAACGATCAATTAAATGCACAAGCTTATGGTTAATGTGTGTGAGAGATTTGTAAAGGAAGTTTTTCTTGTACATTTGAACATCTTTAAACTATGGTGGTTAAATATTTGAAAGACTTAAAGTAGACAGTTTTTGTTATTTTCTTCGTGCAAATGATTAGAAAATAGCAGTTTTCTTTGTAAAATAAATAAATAAAATACAAAATACACTGTTATTTACAATGTTTAGTAAGCATGTGCGTGATAAGATATTTTTGGACTAGGCCTTTTGCAGAACCAATATTACTCATTATAAGTCATCCTGTTTACTGTTGAAGTTTGATCTATTGCTTATTAATATTAATTAGTTGCTCATCATCTCTTCTCAATTAAGTTTTGCTTGCCCAAATTATCATAAAAGACTCAGCACGCAAGGTTTTTATTAAATGTCAATTAAGTTGACAATGACGTTTGATTTTTTTTTTTTTATTATTTGTAAATTCTGCCATCTAGTGGACAATTCAATGCGTTGTTATAAGTGTTATCTGCATTTGTAGTATCGCTGGTTTCTAGGTTTCTTTTAACACATTTTTTATTAACATCATTAAATTGATGGCATTTAAGCAAGCATATTAAATAAATGATTCAATGGCGTATGTAATCATGGCTTCTGAGACTAGTGCAGTAAGTGTAGTGTTTTTAACCAGTCTCACATGTTTAGATCAGACACATTATGAGGAATGATTTTGAATTGTTTTGTTTGGAGATGTCGTGTTGTCACATATTTTCACACTGAGTCAACTCTGAATTCACACCAGCCTGTTTGACTCAGTCTTTCTTTTCCTATTATCATCAGCTGTGCGGTAGACAGATCCTTTCTTGCACTGCCATTGTCTGGTCTGCTCCCCCACTCGGCTAAAATTTCAGACTTAGACATAGTTTTGTCTTGTGTCAAACTTTACTCTGTTTATTTTCATGTGTCTCTTCGCAGCTTCGTTTCCTCTCAGCAGAGCTTGTGTACTAGTAAGCATAGCATTGCACACAATGATGACAGATCAGTCACCTTCAAGGGAGATGATTTTCAGGGAACTGTTTAGTCCAACTGCCACATCATTACACATTGATTGTCGTGTAGGAAAGACTCATAAGACGGAATGATTGGAATGTTTTGTAAACCTATACCACAAAACACTTCTCATTGATGGTGATGTTTTCTGGAGTGGATTTCAGTTTAGATTTTTTTTTTGTTGTTGTAGATATTGTTCATTGCAGAACTTAATGTTCAACATGCTCAAAAAAACAATTATTTTCATTTAGGAAGAAAGAAAGAGAGAGAACGTGAGAGAGAGAGAAAGAAAGAAGACAGCATTTACTCACGCTATACTTGATTCTCTATTCACGCATATGCATGTGAAACACAGGACCGGAAACACAAGCTCATGCAGTTTTGTCTTCCACTGCATACCAAAATTCAGATAACATCTGATAACATCTGACCTGTGAATTTACATAGTATTTGACCAACAGAGGACCAAGAGATTGATCTCTTGTCAAAGGGCACACACTGTAAAATTACATTTTATGCTGTCCTACAGGGCTGATGTCAGTGTGTTTCAATTAAGGTGATTTAAATTAAACCGTAAATTTTAACTGTTAGCCATCTAAACAGGCATATTCTATAATCTTTATTTATAAATAAGATTTACACACACACATATAAATATATATATATATATATACTATAAAGGTGTAATGATATTAAAATTCAGTTAAAAGTGATAAGATGTATATTTTTTGATTTTGACATAGTAGCATTTTGACATTTTTTTTGGTAACAGTTATTAGTTAGTTAGTGTATTAACTAACATGAACAACGAACAATGCATTTCTTACACTATTTATTAATCTTTGTTAATGTTAGTTAATGAAAATACAGTTGTTCATTGTTAGTTCACAGCGCATTAAGTAATGTTAAAAAAACATAACTTGTGATTTTGATAATGCATTAGTAAATGCTGAAATTTACATTAACTAGGATTAAGATATGCTGTAGAAGTATTGTTCATTCTTAGTTAATGTTAACTAATGTTGTTAACTTACTATCCCTATTGTAAAGTGTTACCTATTTTTTTTATTTATTACTTTTGTGTGTGTGTGTGTGTGTGTGTGTGTAGAGAGAGAGAGAGAGAGAGAGAGAGAGAACAAAATTGCTTTTTTTAGTTAATTTATGTAAATTATTATAATTAGTATTAATATGTAAAGTAGAAAAGTTGATATTGTTTTCAGATTTTCTAAATATATATATGTGTGTGTGTGTGTGTGCGTGTGTATACAATATATAGATATATTCATATATATAATTTTTTTTCTCTGTAGTTTATGCATTAACAATAATAATATTATTAATAATTTAATTGGATCAGTGCATACGAACTGAAGTGTAGTAACACACATAGTTTTGGATGTGTTTGTAGTAAGTTCCTTGTCATTACACTCACAAGTCTTACCACAAATTCGTCACTGAACCAGACAGTGTTTAATTTCAGAAGTCGCAAAAAGCCCGAACCTCAGAAGTGGCCCCTTTCTTCAGAAGTGTTCCAACCACGTTTTGAGACATCCAGAAAGTGCTTAAACATCTTAATGACCCTTCTGAAATGTCCTTCATTAAATCAAACTTCATGTATTTAGTTTGTGTCTGCAGCAAACATTTACTAATGAGACATTCCGACTCCTCTCTGAGAGCTCCGCCCCAGGTTTCATGTGCGGCCGTCTTCTCTCTCAAAGCTGAGTTGAGTGTAAGCGCAGCTGGACTTCAAAAGGAAGTGGCTGTGCGGTGAAGTTGAGCTCTGTGGGAGGGCACTAAGTGTTAGGGGAGTCATGCAGGGGAGCCGCTAGTAGAGCGTGCTGAGCAGCACAGCGGTGTGTTCCAGGGCCATGCTCCGCAGGTCGCCCTGCCATAGAGGTAGGGTTCATTTTGACTTCAGTGAGGAGGTGGTGAAGAGGCTGCACACCTCCACCTTAAGGTTAGAACTAACCTCTTCTGACTCTGTTACGTCTCAGACTCTATCTGGTTCACATGCTTTCACACACTCTCCGTTCCTCCCTCTTTTTTTTACTGCTGGCTTATATATGCAATTACTGCAACTACATATCAAAGTGCTACTTTAAATATGGGTCAGTACTTGTCCATCTCGCAGTTTGTCTACGTCACGAATTTCTCTCTCTTTCTTTAGGACACTTGTCACACAGCTATCAGATGTCATCTTCATCCGTAGTATCAGTTTCTTTAAATGTTCTAATTGTCCCTCTTTTTTTCTGGGCAGTTCATTGTGATTAATATTTGTCGCTCAAGCAGTTTGTGAATGTGTTTGTAAGTAAACGGAGCTCTGTGAGTCAAATTGTTCACAGCTGTTGTGCATTTTCCATCGGGCTTTTGTGTGTATTCACCGGATTGCATGTTACGGTATATGCACTCTGTTTGTTTGTGATAGCAGTTGAAACCTTCTACTGTAATTTCACACCTAAGACCTGTTCTTGCTTTACCTTGTTTGGATAAACATTACCACACAGCTTTAGCTCAATTCAGAGCTAAAATAAGCTTCCGGAATGAAAACATTTGACCCTAATTGGATAGAACGCTGGTTTACGTACCCTTAACCATTTTAATTTTGCATAGAAATCTAATTTATTTTACTTTGTATAACTGAAATATTATTATGCTGTTACTGTATACTATTATTATAAAATACTACTGCAGTTTTCATTGATATTTTGAACTCGTTTTTATTTTTTCATTGTCATTTCAGCTGTTTTTGTTACTTTTTAATTGTATTATTTCATTATTAGTAATTTTGGTACATCAAGCTAAACTGAATTAAAAAAATAAGAAATGTTGCCTTGGTAATTTCTAAAATCTAGTTATTTTTTAGTTAGTCATTTTACTTCAAGTAGTGCGATTTTTATGTGTGCGGGTTATTTATTTATTTATTTTTTATTTCATTTTCAGCTTAGTTCATTCATTCATTTATTCATTCAATAATTTATGTATGCATGCATGCAGACATTTAGTGTTCAAACTTTTTACCTGTTTTGCTATTTGCATGTTTATGAGTGCACTGTTTCTTATTTTCGGTTATGAATATATCTTTGTGTCAATGTGTAATGCATGTTTACATACACTCTAATTGTCAAACACATGGATGAATGAATTTGTGAACATCTGTGTTTACACACAGCATGCTCTGACGTGCAGGCAGGGTGTGTAAAGGTCTCCTATTACTTCAAATGCCAACAAAGATAATCACCACTTTGTTTGGATTTGTGCTAATAGGCAAACGTGTGACTTGAAACTGAGCTCTGTGAGGTACTTCTACCTACAAAATGTGCTGCCTATAGACGGCACATATTAATGATGTTGAATTAGTGACACTGAAATGCAACCTTTTAAAGTCAGACATTTTTTTTTACATTTTATTTATGAAATCAATATTTTTTGTCACTCCACCATGTGCATATGTGTAATGAATGAAAATGATGTTCTCACAATGAAGATTATATACAGTGCACAAATATGCATACAGTTTGCAAAACAATATATACATAGCATACACTACTTTTTCTTTTTGAAAGAATAACTTTATTCTGCAAGAGCCAAAAGTTACAACGATATTATAATGTATCAAAAATATTTTTGATACTGATAATACCAATAAATATTCTTAAGCACCAAATTTGCTTTTGAATGCCGAAAGATCGTGTGACTCTGAACCAAGCTGAAAATTCAGCTTTGCCACCACAGGAAAATACATTAAAATATAAAATATTAATAATTTATATTAAAATATTAAACAAATGTAATGTTTAGATATGTAAAGTTATATCAAAATATAAAAGCATTTTATTTTTACAATATCTCATTGTAAACAACTTATATACAATATATACATGCATAATATACAAAACATGTTTTTTTTTTAAACATGTTATCTTACACTATTTTTTATAAATGATCTGACATTTAAACTTGTGGATTTTGGTTGATTATCGTATGAATTCGTTTTTTGTTCATTTTGAAAGACAAAAAAACGTTGACGACAAACAGTGTATTTACTGTCTCATATATGTCTATGGTAGTGATCTGAACTGTACAGGTTGGAAAAAAGCTAAAAGGACCAGGGAGTTCAAACAAGTCACCAGCGATTACTCCAGGGGGTGTTTCTCTTGTGATTAGTCTACTAAAGTTGGCACAAACAAACATTCTCTTGCATACCAACTGATTTCTTCAAAACAACCACGTCATCTTAAATGATCCCCAGAGTTGGGCATCTGTTTATTTTAAAATATGTCATGGAAAATCAGCACGCTTTCTGCATTTTTTAGTTTTGTAGAATGACATTTAAAGCAGGGTCCAAAGCCTTCAAATTCTCATGGACAGACTCAAATGAACTTCCCTCTTCTGAGTTTCTGATGGTAGAGTAGAATCCAGTGTACAGTAACTCGAGGTCCTCAGAAGTCCCCTTCTTCCCCACGAACATGTGATGGAATCAAGCATTACAAAAAATCTACGATGCCTGATAATGTAGTAATTTAATTGCTCATGTTACAGTGCAAGTCCATTTTGTAATTTTGTCAAGCAGTTCCACTAATAGGCAGAGGAACTGAAAATGTATGTGAGACACAGAGACCGTTATGATTTGAAACCCATTATAACGTCTCTTTGTGTGAAGACAGACCATTGTTAGAGTGGTGGCAATTTAAGCAAAGCAGACAAGTAGAGGATGTCTTTGGGAGCTGCCCTACATAAACTGTTGTAGTGTTGTGTATGTGTTACCAGACAGTGACTCAACAGCAGTCACAGGATATTCAGGATAATTAGATACTTACTGGAAACAACATAGTCTCCTTTTTGTTTCATAGTGAGAATATAAACACCAAACAATTCTATTTAATCACTGAAAAACATTTTCATTGTGGTTTTCAGTAAAACCATGTGATAATCTGTCTCTGCGCATTTATCACGAATCAAAACAAGTAAGGCAATCACAGAAAAAAGTCTGATTACAACTTTAAAACAACATATAATAATATAGTATAATAATATGCAAATAATACTTAAATAACATTGTTGTTGTGCGATAGGGAAGAAGAGTATTTTCTGAAAAAAAAATTCTGTGTTGTATTCTGTATTGTTGGTTTAGCTGTATATCTTATAGTCAAATATAACACAATAGGCAAATATAACACATTATTACTATATGTCCACTGTACTGTAAGGGTAGGTGTAGACCTTAATAAAACATAATTTTACAGGTAGTATTTTTCGTTGTACTACCTTTTTTAATGGGAGGTAATCAGGGTAGCACAAATCAACAGAACAATGGTCTACAGTGGGGCAAAGAAGTATTTAGTCAGCCACCAATTGTGCAAGTTCTCCCACTTAAAAAGATGAGAGAGGCCTGTAATTTTCATAATAGGTATACCTCAACTATGAGAGACCAAATAAGAAAAAAATATTAAATGGGAAATTCCTCAATAAAATAAGTATTTGGTCACCTACACACAAGCAAGATTTCTGGCTCTCACAGACCTGTAGCTTCTTTAAGAAGTCCCCCACTTGTTACCTGTATTAATGGCATCAGTTTGAACTCGTTATCAGTATAAAAGACACCTGTCCACAACCTCAAACAGTCACACTCCAAACTCCACTATGGCCAAGACCAAAGAGCTGTCAAAGGACACCAGAGACAAAATTGTAGACCCGCACTCGGCTGGGAAGACTGAATCTGCAACAGGTAAGCAGCTTGGTGTGAAGAAATCAGCCGTGGGAGCAATTATTAGAGAATGGAAGATATACAAGTCCACTGATTATCTCCCTCGATCTGGGGCTCCAAGCAAGATCTCACCCTGTGGGGTCAAAATGATCACAAGAACTGTGAGCAACAATCCCAGAACCACACTGGAGGACATGGTGAATGACCTGCAGAGAGCTGGGACCAAAGTAACAAAGGCTACCATCAGTAACACGCAGGGACTCAAATCCTGCAGTGCCTCTGCTTAAACCAGTACATGTCCAAAATATAATGTTTTGGTTAAAAACTAAACACCACACTGTACCTACCATGAAGCATGGGGGTGGACACATCATGCTTTGGGGATGTTTTTCTGCAAAGGGACCAGGACGACTGATCCGTGTAAACCACTTTTTCCCAACCCTGTTCCTGGAGGCACACCAACACCAAAACTTTTCCTAATCAAACACACCTGAATCAACTCATCAGCTCATATAAGAGAGACATCCAAAATGTTAACTGTTGGTTGCTTCCAGGAACAGGGTTGGGAACACTGGTGTAAACGAAAGAATGAATGGGGCCATGTATCATGAGATTTTGAGTGAAAACCATCAGCAAGGGCATTAAAGATGAAACATGGCTGGGTCTTTTAGCATGACAATGACCTCAAACACACCGCCCGGGCAATGAAGGAGTGGCTTCATAAGAAGCATTTCAAAGTCCTGGAGTGGCCTAGCCAGTCTCTAGATCTAAACCCCATAGAAAATCTTTGGAGGGAGTTGAACAAAAATTATGGACGAGGATAATTACCTTCTATACCTTCGGAACTCCTCCCCCAATGTTCCGCTGCCCTGGATGTTGCTCTCTCATTGGCTGAAGGTAATCGCCAAATGTATTCAGTCAGAACACATTCACACGACATGATTTTGAATCGCCGATAGGTCTAAATATTTACCCTCACTGGTGACACGTCTGCGATTCTCTCATATCGCATATTTGATAGTGCACACTGTGTGACTGTCACCTGCGTGAACGAGCACCGATTTGCCTGTGATTTCGGGCGTTTGTCGTTGATTTCTCAAAACCTGTTGGCGAGTCAAAATCAGGGCTAAAATCGTGCAGTCTGAAGGCGGCATTAGGTGAATGTGTGTGACTTAAATAGTCCTCCTGATAGGAACCAGGTGAGTGTGCAATCAGTTCTTAACCTGGTGTGTGCAAACAGTCTTAGGCATGGGGTGTAATGGGAAATTAATGAAATGAGTTTCTGAGATGAAGGTGATGTTCTTGATTGAGTGCCCTCTGGAGGGGCTTGTGGACACTCCAGCTGGAAATAATGACAAATATAAGTAATAGAAATATTTAAAAAATATTTAAATTCTTTACCTTAATTAATTTTTACCTAATTAAAAATTTGTAAATAATTATTTACCTTAACTATTTGTGAGTTACATACATAAATAGTGAAAACAACGTTTTCTTTCTTTTATTTTTTTAAGTTACTTTTTTTTTATCCCCCATCATCCTGCACCTGTTCACAGTGCCATGAAGCTTCGCCTTTGTTTTGAACAAGTGACTTCAAGCAGCAAAATTGTAATCTAATATATATTTTAGATTTTAAAACACAAAATTTTAAAACTGAGAATTCATATCGCAAGCAGGGTTGCCAGTTTGCTGTGTAAGGTGAGCGTGATTTCACCAAGTGCAAGATGTTGATCCAGGAACAACATTCCAATCAACCAATCAGAATTGAGGAATCATTTAAATATCTGTTTTAGGCTTATAATCATGGTTAGGTGCTTCTACACCCTTGTAAATCAGCTGTCATTTCTCACTGATTTTAGGCATACATTTTGTGTAGTGGTAGGTTTAAGGGCAAGGATTGGGATAAGTTCACATTTTTGAAAAAGTAATGTTGATCATGTCTTGGTAAAATCCCGTTGACCAGACGGAGCCTAAAAGCTAAAAGAGTTGGCAACCCCATAGTTGTGATGTACATAAAGTAAAGTTTGTTGGGCTATTTAAAAAAAATTTTTTTATAAAAAAATGTTGAAAATGCCCAAACTTCCTGTTTCAATATATACAACCTGGGATATTTCAGTTCTGAGTTGTTAACTTGACCACTTTATGTATTGTACTTTACTTGTACGTAACTTGTATGTAACTTATCTTAGTTAATTTTCTCCCAATGTAAAACTACCATCACCCTTTACATGAACTCTGTAATTATAATGTCATGGGAATCAAGAGATACAGCTTACAGCTGAGGTCAGATGTATCATTTCCTGGTAGCTTTTTTTTCAGTCTTGATCTCACCAGGGAGCTAAAACGACCCAGAGTGTATTCTGGTTCAGACACGACAGCTTGCCTGTCAGACTAACATTGAAAGTTTGTTATAAAGAATGTCCGTTTACTGTAATAAAAAAGTCCAATTAGTAGTGCCACATCAGTCATGTTCACAGTGAAAAAAAAAACAACTGCCAGTCAGTCACTTTCCGTGCAAGCGTCTTTGGCTTTGTGTCATCTGATTAGATTCTTTTGGTCAGCATTTGATGTTGAGTCAACAGCGGTTTTTGCTTTATATCACAAAACGTTCTTTATAGTTGAATACATGATCAAGCAGGCTGAATGAATATTGTAGGGAAAGAAATCGCCAAAAATTTAGGCATGTATCACATGGCACTTACCAGCAGTGTTGTTAACTGGTTTGTTACACCCTTAAGCAGTGTAGCATCAGCATTTTAGAATTATGTTTTGTTATAGCTATTTTAAAATGATGTAAAATGATGTTATTGTAGCACGTAATGCATGTAATAACTCAAAAAATCACTTTATTTACTGCATAGAGCTGCGATCGCAAACATGTTGCTGTTTTTAACTTAAGTGTTGTTTGTGCATGCTGTCAAACGAGCGTTGCGACCACATCAGAATTTTTTTGTGGTTTTCCTTATTGGTAGTGCATTGACTCACTCTTCATATCTGACTGATGATCTTATTTATAAAATATTTAGTCTTCTCACTTTCAGTGGTTTTGTACTTTTGCGTTACATTAATAGGATTATTTACAAAAAAAACATCATTTAAAACAACATGCTTCATAATGCATGAAGCAACTGCAACTCAAACAAAAATTGAAATGGGACGAGTCACAAACAAAAACAAATACAGAGGCAAAAGATAGGATCATTTGCAAAAAAATGAAGGATGAATTGATTGTAGTCACAAAACAGGCAGATTGCATAAACACTTCAGTAAGACCAAGTAAACGTGCATTTATAATTGAGTTTTGAAGATGAAATTTCACAGAGATGGTGGGGGCTGGGAATTCCAGTATCTCAAGGCTTTGTAGATTTATTATTCAAGGAGGACAATCTGAACTTCTGAACTTATTTTTGATGGAATTATGTACCTTGAGTATAAAACATCTGTGCAGGCTGTTCCTAAATTATGTTATTTCCCAACAATTGTCCATAAATTCAGATCGCTTTTGTATTAAACCTTTGGTTAATATTCTTATTTACATATTTGAGGTGTCAGTATCATAGACTGATTAAACACAGCACACAACCTGTTTATATAAGGACTTGTTTTGCTCTTGAACAGCACTTGTACTGTACAATCTAGCTTGCTCTGAATGTATTTTCTCACAAGAAATGTGCTTACCCATATTTAAAAATGCAAGTGTGAAATGTTGCTTTGCTGGGTTTAAAAAGACAATAACCCGGGGTCAAGTGCAGTTTAAAAATGCACAAATCCTATTGATAGTTGTTGTGAATGGCAGGCTAACAGGAAAATGGCACAATAGGAGGATGTTGATTCAGTGTTAGCTGTTGGTTGTCAGACGCCTGATCTCTGCATGGATCTGGCCACTCGAGATCTCAATAACTCTAATTGTCATTGGAAAAATATTCATATTCATGCATGTATGTGTGGTTTGTTTGTTGTAGTAAATTTCCATTGGTCAACAGCAGCAAAACAAGGAACTGAACTTTTGACTGGTTCTCTAATTCCGTAGGTGTTTTTTTTTTTTTAATTTGAGACTCTCCAGTGTTTGGAGCAACAGTGAAAGATCACAAACCTCTGCCATTTTGAGCGTAAAGATTATTGCTACTTCCTCCAAGTTAGCCCTGAAATCCCAAGCACATCTGAACCTAACACAAGTGTCTTTTGAAACTGTTTATTTGACTTAACATAATGTGTTTCCCCTTGCTTCTCTTCTTTTTGATGTGGGCTGAGACCATCACCACTATGTTTCCTTATGGTTTGGAAAGATGAGACATGCTTCCGCCCCGAGTGCTGGGAATCTCTGAGACTTTCCAGAGCTCTCCAGTCCCAGAGGACAGCTTGTGTATTTCTCTTGAAATTTTCATTAAACTATATATAACTTTGAATCTTGAGGATGGCCAAGGTGGATCAGTATTGACTTGTTTTGGTTTCGATCCAACCGTTTTAGTTTTCAGTAAAAGGAAAGTGTATTAAGTAATAGTAATATTGTGTATTTTAAATTGACATAATTTTTATTTTTTGACTTCATTTTAATCTACTGTACTGTTTTTGTGCCATTGCAGTTTCGATGTGGAAAATGGCCCATCTGCGAGCTGCAGTCCTTTGGACCCCCAGGCCTCACCAGGTTCTGGCCTGGTTCTTCACACAAACTTTCCCGGCCACAACCAGCGGAGAGAGTCATTCCTCTACCGCTCAGACAGCGACTATGACCTCTCACCAAAGTCAATGTCTCGAAATTCTTCTATCGCCTCAGAACTGTGAGTAAAGTTGTTTCATAGACAGGGCCTAGACTAAGCCAGGATTAGGCTGTAGTTCAATTAGGACATTTAAGTACATTTTTTAAACATGCCTTATAGGCATTTGTGATGTGGATCTTAAGACAAAACAAAGGTGCTGACATGTTTTAAGATCAGTGAATGCAAGTTTCTTTTATTTGAAACAGCTTTACATTTTAGTTTAGGACTAGCCTTATCTGTAAAAACCGGGGGCTTGTGTGCTAAGAGCTACTTTTATTCATTAAACCTTCTTAAAACACCCGAACTGGTTTGCTGGTCTTGAATCATCTGGTTTAAGTTTTTAAAAGAAAAAAATAGCATTTTGTCAATTTTTCCTGCACAATGTTACGGATGTATATAGTAAGTTAATTTTTTATTACTTTTCTTTTGTACTTGTGCAAAAGTAATTACTAAATCATTTTCACTAATGAGCCAAGTTACTAGGAAAGCACTTAAATGTATTTGTTTCCACAACTAAACCATCCAGCATCTGAATAATCTGAGGATGTTGAAGTTGTTTAAAATGCCTCTTTTTTCATCAAGGCTAGTATTTCTGTTTCCAAACATTTCTGCGGGGTAAAGGTGGAGGCGGGGCTGATTAGTGGAGTTGATTTATGCACTGCTGCTCACGGCAGTGAGATTTGCATGCCAGAACGTATCTTAATCAAGGCCTTATTTCCCAAGCCTTCTGGCAGTAACTGCCTGGAATTATACAAGAACGCATTTTCCAGAGTCTTATATGCCAAATATCTGTTGAACCCTGTGGAATGTCCTGGATTGTTCTTGGTAACCCAATTTTTGGTGGCATTTAGGGTCCTGATACTGAAAGGAACCCCATCTGACTGTTGAGTCTAATGAGTGAGGTAGTACTAAAACTGTTTACCGTAACAAAATGCAGGATGCGAATGGAGCCAGACCAACTAGGAAATTGCTTAAACAATTAATAGCTATTTGGTTATGTTTCCAGTAGTCTGGATGGTCTTAGTAATGTCATGCAAAGAAAATCATTTCAGGAAGAGACTCATTTCAGTCTTCGCCATTCAATCGTTTTGAAAAAGACCAAGAACACCTATTAAAAAGCAAATAGAGAAAATTTTGTTTTCATGTTGACTTTAAATTAAAGTGTACTGTATACTTTGTTTGAGTGTCAATTGCTTGAGATGTTAATGTATTCTCACTTGATTACAGGCATGGGGATGACTTGATAGTCACACCTTTTGCTCAGGTAAATACATCAGTGTCGTGTTTCTTTAAGGATTATGTTTCAGATGGACGTTTGCTTGGTTTTACCTTACAGTTTTTGTCTTCTTTTAGGTTCTAGCAAGCCTTCGAAGTGTCAGAAACAACTTTACTGTCTTGACCAACGTTCAGTGCACATCTAACAAGTGAGTATTATTGTAAACAGAAGATGTATTTTCATCTAAATATAAATAGATGATTTTTTAAAAACTTTTTTTTAAGTATTGTTTCTATGATTTAAAAAAAATATTCTGTTGATTACAGAAATGTTTGCAATGAAATGTCAAATAATTCTTACTTGCCCACCATAAAAAAATAGGTGTATTCACTAATGGTCTGTGTGGCAAGGTGTTACATTGGAATACAAATTAAAAACTAAAATATATATTACACCACGTACACCACTAACTTTTATATGTGTTAACATGAGACTTGCATGATAGAATGTCTTACCAGTCTGAAGAAAAAAAACCTGTAGAAAGTTAAATCCAATCTTTTATCTTCTTTGACAGTACAAAGCTAAACCTTGTCACTTTCACATGATATCTGTAATGAAACCAGAGAGGAATATGACATAACTGTCCACAAAATACTGTTTACATGTACAAAACTCCACCAACAGGGATGATGTCAGTAGCGCAGACCAAATAAAAACTTGAAACTGTATTCTTAATTTTGCCATATTAGTCTCAAATAACACACTTTTATTGTACAAGATTATTAATACAAGTTATGTGCTTAAAATCTCTTTTGATAATTTTGTTGTTGTTGTTGTTTTCACTTCGCTCTGCTGTTTGTAAAACTGACCTCAAGAGGGCAGTCTTTCCAATCGTTTATTTTATGTACTCGGCCACCTATGCACACTGACATTTCACTAGAGCTGTTTTCCACTTAACATGTCACCAGTTTTCAAGATTTCAAATCCCTCCCAAAAATCACTTGCCTACGGAGAAGATTTCCACATAGCCCTAAATTCCGTTTTTCCACCTGAGCAATGTGGGTAAACTGGGAAAAGGTGTTTACTTGGTGTTATTCATGGAAGAACTATTTCGCCCTTCCAAATAACCATGGATCTACGTCAGGGCAATTATACCGCACTGTTAGAGGCTTTTGTTGGGTTCTTCGCTAGTCTGTCCAAGGGCAACCCAGTTCAGATGAGCTTGCAGGGAAATTCTACGGAAGTATGCACGGAAAAGAAGACACACTCTGTGATATCAAAATAATATGTTTGTATTAATGGGCAGTGTCACATCAAATCCATCATGCTTTTAAGAAAAAAAATATATATTGGAGAACGCACAGGCTTAAATAGAGCTTCTTTCATTTTTTGTTAATGTGGAAATATGCTCTTTGCTTTGACATTATGCATCCTGTTGCAGTTCAAGATGACGCAAATGAATGACACACAGATGAGTTTGAATTTGAGGGGTTTTCTGCTTGAGTCATAATTGTTTGTTTGTATTTATTCAGCCAGTAATTCTTCTACATTTCCTCTCACAGGAGGTCCCCTGTGTCCAACCAGCCCCCCATCACCAGAGTGTGCCTACCTGGTAAGACCTAGAAATGTATTAAAAATTAGGTCCATAAGTTTTGGAGCACTACTAAAAAATGTACAGATAATACTAGCAGCAAACTGATTTAAAGGAATAGTTCATCTAAAAAGTTTAATTTACTGAAGTTGTTTGTACTGCATGCCATCCAAGATGTAGATACGTTTTTTTTTTTTTACAGAACAGATTTGGAGAAATTAAATTTTCTCTAAAAAAACCCAATTTGCTCTCCAATGGCTTTGTAGTGAATGGGTGCCATCAAAATGATAAAGTTTATAACAGCTGCTAACATAATTCACAAAAAATCCAAATAAATTCAGTACATCAAGGAACATCTTCTGATGTGAAAATCTGTGTGAGAAACATACACATAGTTTTTTTTAACATGTTTGTTTGTTTTTTTTATATCAAACCACTGCTGTAATCTAAAATACTAGTCATTTATCTCTAACATTGCTTTTTTTCTGTGAGAAAAGGTTGTATTATCTGAATCAGGACAGAAGTATGCACAGATAAAGCACTTTTTACAAGCAGAAACCATGCAGAACAGTTGGAATGGGCTTTTTTACTGTAAAGTTAAAACAATTCAGAGATGGATTTGTTTCTTGTGAACATTCAGCTTTTTGCTTTACAAGATGTTAATTAATTCTTGTGATACTTTTGTTAGCTACACAAATATTAAATGCTACATTTTTTTTAACTGTTCCTTTAAGTATAAAGCTAAATTTTCAAATACTGACTGCTGATTGTAATTTCTAAGATTGCGTATTAAATGAAAGGTTAAGGTTAAACATGTCAAATCGTAGATATTTAGTATTTACTCTTTGAATTAAGGGAATTTTCCATGCTTTTAAAATAAATGAATCTGTAAACAAGTGTTTTGTTGTGCTGTTTAAATACATTTTTAATGATAGAGACCTTTTGTCATGCTACGTGACTGCCCACGCCGTTGCCCTCTTGTATCCCTCATCATCACTCATCTCCACCGCAGCTTCTACTGATTGGCCTGGCAGTGTTGAAATGTTTAGTAGACTCACGTACACACACATTCAAGCACAGTGCCCATATTAGTGGTTGTTTTGTCTAGTCGCATAGAACGTGTTAGACTATAGGAAAAGGCCATGGCTGCTACGTGTTGGTCTCTCACACCTGCCAAATACAATAACACAACGGACAAACAGGCCTGCCTCAGCTGAAGGATTGGTATAACGGGTGGGAAAATTCCTCTTAGTTCACTCTCTGTCCTTGAGGATGGCTCCCAGTGTGATATCAGAGAACACGGCAGACAGAGATACTAAACAGAACAAGGCCATTCACTGGAGCCTCTATTATACAGCTCAGACTGTTTTCTTAGAAATGTCAAGAAAACCTTGGAGAGAGGTCATTTCTGAAGGATAATGTGAGAGAGATTGTTCACATTTAGAGGAGGAACTGAAGAAAGAAGCTGCATAAATCTACAGCAAGTGTTGTTTATCAAAATGCAAGTAGATTATGTCATGGTATTCTTGTAACACGGCGTTATGTGTCAGATCATAACACAAAAGCTAAGAAAGAAAAATTAGCTTGGAAAAAACATTCTTAAATCAAGAAGCATTTACTTGAAGCAAAATGACATTAGACTTAAAGGCTTGTTTTTTGAATATGACTTTATGCTAAAAACAATAAAAAAAAATCTGTCTGTATGTATGTAAATTATAACATTGTGCTGTGAAAACAAAATGATAAAGAAATTATTTTTGCAGTGTAAAAAAGTAATAAGAGGTAGAGAAAAAAAAACAATTATTGTACTGTGAAAAATCTGATGAAGAAATAATATTTTTAATAATATTTTTAATATTTTCAAAAATACAAATTTTTGCAGATTAAAATAAAGTAATAACCGGTAGAGAAAAAAGTTTAAATTATAACATTGTACTGTGAAAAAAATTATAAAGAGAGTATAGAAGTAGTTTTTGCAATGTAAAAAATTAATTTGAATTAATAAGTTTCAATTATAACATTTTACTGTAAAAAACAGATAAAGAAATAATATAATTAAATTTTGCAGTGCAAAAAAGTAATAAGAGGTGGAGCTTTTTTTTTATTATAACATTCTGTGAAAAACTGATAAAGAAATAATAGAAGTGATTTTGGCAGTATAAAAAAAGTGATAAGAGGTGGAGAAAAAAGTTTAAATCATGACATTGTAGTGTGAAAAAAATTATTAGGAAGTTATAGAAATAATTTTGCGGTGTAAAAAAATAACAAGATGACGAAAAGATGGGCTAATTTGTAACAGGTACATTGAGCCTTGGCACTCACTTGGAGGAGACCAGTTTGAATCTAATCACATTTACTCTCCTTAAACAATTGTTTACTTTCTCTCTACGGTCTGTATAAATAAAAAATATCAAAGGCCCCGAATAAAACATGCTTGGAACTTCAGAAAGGAATTTGCGTCATAAAAATATATGCTTGAAAGCATATGGAAAAGGTTGAACTGTACAGAGACTATAGATTGTGTGTGTTTGACATGTACAGTCTGGTTTGGTGGTTGTGATTAGGATGCTGCGTTCATGATCAATATGTTTCTTGGAAAGATGGAAAAATCGAAAAGAGTGCAAGAGAATTATTTAGTGTATTATTTATGTTCTTGTTTTAAGAGGAAAAAGTATGAAGGGCATAGGAGTTCAGCTCCATGTACCACTGAGTAGTTTCAGTAAAATGCACTTGTAATGTCAATAATGAGGTCAAACAGTATTAAGTCTGGCCTACGCCTAAAGGGACCGGGTCTTCAATGCGTATAAATGTGGAAAGTGGCATTATACTGAAGCAAAGAGCATGAGAAATGCAGTCAGTAGGAGTTCCTGTCAGGTGCAGTGGGTTGTGATTGACGTCAGTCAGCTTGCATGCGGCTTTGTTGACTTCCTCTTAGACCAGGTGGACTGAGATTCACTTCCTGATGCTCTTCAGGCTTGATCAGTCTCTGATAAGTGCCTGCTATTATGCAGCCAGTTGAGTCAAACGTATACTTGCCTCTGAGTAAGCTATTGGTTTCATTATGTTGAAAAAATTCAATTGTCATGCAGAATTCATGCTTTTGTTTACAACATAAATTACGCTTCTTCTTTTTTTTTTGGAGTGGTTTTGCATGTCTTATTAAAGCTTTTATTTATCAGATAAATAATATAGTATATGTTACTGTATGTACAGTAAAATATATTACGATAGTATTAAATAAGAATTATTTAATTTTAAAGTGCCTGTGTGTTAATAAACTGTAAAGTATTCCATGGCTAATCTACTTTCAATCACTTTCTTTGTGATGCACGATAAGAAAACAAAATTGTTTTCTTTCTGTCATTGTTTTCTTTTCAGTCTGTTTACTTTATCTCTATTTAGAAAAAAAAAACTGCCACTGCAAAAGCATAGATACTTTCTCTTTTCCAATTCAATTCCAGTGCACT
Source organism: Enteromius afrohamiltoni (assembly GCA_034779775.1). Lineage (NCBI taxonomy): Eukaryota > Metazoa > Chordata > Actinopteri > Cypriniformes > Cyprinidae > Enteromius > Enteromius afrohamiltoni. Next base: position 9,769,202 of record JAUYWG010000039.1, on the reverse strand, counting down.
GTCTACAGAGGCAATATTTTAAGGGATCAAGAGTGCTTACGGTGTGAAGGTTGTTCTAAATTATGCTTCCTCCAGAAACACCTTTTTTAGCCATATTCTAGAGCAGCATAACATGTCACTTTAACATTTTAAAATGCAGCAACAAAAACAAACTAAAGTCAGTACCAAATATTAGTGAACAAAAATAGCAAGTACTTTTTTTGATGTTCTTATTGTTCATCATCTGTAAGATAGCTCTGAAAGCGATTCCAACAATAATGTTCTTTGGTAGCTTTTGTGTGGACTTTCTCATAGAATTAAATATGATTAGCAGTAGATTATAGTTTTTGTCATATTTATCATCCTTGGTGTAAGCAGAACTTTAGCGTAGCAACGTGCTAATCTTAAACTTCATTGACATTAATAACGAGTCTGGCTTTTGTGTCACAAAGTTGCTTTCTGTGTAGAAAGTTCCATATCGCTACTACTGTTAGAGGCTGTTCACTGTCTTATAATTTCTCTGCCCTGATTCTGTGTAAACCTGCGGTAGATAGACACGTTAGCGCTCACACCTCACATCTTATCTCTCATCTCATACATGACACCCTGCTGTAAAAACATGGAAGTTAAAGTGTTTAAGTTACAGGAACTCTACAGCCGTTTTAAACACTTTTTTTTTTTTTTGTGAATCACCGGTGAGAGTATAGCAAGGCAGTTCACTACATATTTAAACAGAGAAGGTATCTACTGTACTGTACGTTTTTGCAGTGACAAGGCTGTTTTTATTCAATGTTTTTTTCAATGCAGATATAGAGACTGATCTGAAAGAAAACAATGACAGTAGTCTCCGTTCACAATGTAACGCATGCAGAACTGTAGTGATGTAACCATAGCTGAGACAATGAGACGGAGCCACTAACTTACTGCCTGCACCTAAACTGCCTCCTGTGTGTCATACAAACAGGGTCATTGGGCAGGAAGGAGAGCGCAGATTTTTCCTGTTTTTCCCATACTGCTGGAATCCTCCGGAACCCAGGAGGTGTTTTTCAGTATGCGAGTGTTAATTCCTCGCACACACAGGTCGTGAGATGAACTTGTCTGTGGCTTAATGACCAAATGGGGAAAATAGGATGTAGACTGACAAATACCATTGTCTTTTCTTTCAACACAAACTGATGCGGACACACGCGTGCTCATAATGTCTGCTGGATCAGGTGCCTCGTGCTTTGTTGCACTGTATATACTGTACAATGAGCTGACAGATGAAAATGAATAGTGTGCATTTCTTTTTGCTTCCGTAGAATGAGTTTTTCCACATCGGTTTGTATGTTTGTAGAGTTTATTTATCCATGATATGTGGTGTATTAGGAATTTATTGTGATGGTAAGAATTGCTGGTACTCTGTGTGTCTGGCATTGTTTTCATTGTTTTTGCAAGCGCAGGAAAGTCACAGGTAAGACTGTGTCAAGGAAAACAGACATGTTAATGACTGTAGCGGCTAATCTGGGGTTAGGACAAGATAAGGAGGAGATTTAGATCTGGAGAACTGATCATACTGTAGATCAACATCTACAGAGAAGGCAGATTAGCCCTTGAGTTTATCTTATGGCCTGTGAGAGATACGTTTCAGAGAAGCGTACAATAGCAGTGTTTGTTTGACTGTAGTTTACTCTATGAGATTAAATCACGACTGACATCTACGCACGTACGCAATTCTATACAGAAAACATCAACACGTATGATGTTTGCATTACCTCATGCAGAACCTGTACAGTATATGGGTTCTTGACACTGTGTTAGTATCGTTCTTATGCAAACTGTGGGAATGTATGAGGCTCCTTATTCCAATCTTTCTTGCTCTTGGTGCTCAAGGACTTTCTGATAAAAACCATGTGGAAGCACAGCATTTACACCATAAATGTACCAGCCTACAAAGGTTCTTATTTTATTAATACACCACATAATTTAAAATGATTTTTTTTTATTAGTGGCCTTAACTACTATAAAATAAGTACAGTGTACTTAAAGTGTAGTTTTGCTGCTACTGAGTTGGGTTACAGGTAAGATTAGGGACAGATTTGGTGGTATGGGTACTCTATGTAGTGCATACCAAATAATTAATTTAAATGTTTAAAAGTTTATAGGAGTTAAGGCCACCTAATATAAGTGGGACCAAACATTTACTGCTGTATTGTACTGTACAACTCCACTGTAACTACTCATTACATCACTCAAAATTTTCAGTACTGCTGAATATTCAGGAATAGAGGAATTAATGAAATGAAGCACACGTGAAACACTTTTATGATTACTTTTTTTTTTTTTGAGTGTCATGACACTTGTAAGATGCCAGTCATCATACCGCCGGAGCTGTGCCAGCCTAATAAACAATAAATGGGGCAATGCTCAAATGAACTTCATGGTTGTTTCATTATCACATCCTAGCTGGCCTCTGCATTCACACGCATACGGTTGTGAGGTCAGCTTACCGGTACCTCTGTAAAACATAAATATGTCTGTGAGATTAGAGAAATGAGGAACCATAACAACAGAAAGGTGCTTTCTGTAGCACGTAGAAGAAGCATGACTGACAGCTGTAATGTGTTCACAGAGTACCTAGAGAAGGTCAAGTCGAAAATAAGCTCTTTAAAACATCTGAGTGCAATGAAGAGGCATGTTATTAAACATCTCTTTGATTTCCGAAAGGACAAACAGTCCACCCAAGCTTGTCAATAGAAAATAATTTAATTAGTCTTTACTTGACTTCAAAGTTTTCTTATCTGTCTTAACCTGACAAAAGTGATCCTGTTTGTTTGCTTAGCCGTTTTGGAATCCACAGCTTTCCCAGCAGGCCAGATCCACCCAAACATGGTGCCAAGAAGCTCTGGTCAAGGGCACCTTGACCAGCGGGCTATTAATTTTAATCTTGAAATGATACCAGTGTGCTATTCACCCTGAAAGAGCTACCAAACAATGTTGCCATGGAGATGATTTCCTGCCATTGCTCTATTACAGTATCTACTTTTTGAGCTAGATATAGTGACACTTCCAGTCATAGGACTAGTCAGGGTGCACAGTTTTAGGCTCTCCGTGTTTGTTTGTGCTAGACTTGCTGAGCAGTCGCTCTTATGTCCAGTAACTATCCATTTCCGTTTCCCCAGGGGAAATTCTTTCGTTTCCATTATGCTCTTTTCTGTCACTTTCAGTAATGGTTGTCTAGGTCTATATTTAGGATAATTATTCATTGATCTGTCACCATTTCAGAACCAGTTACTCGTAGTTGTCCCCACTTTTTCGGACTGCTTTTTTTTTCCGGAGTTTATGTATTGTCTAGTAAGAATTGGTCCTTAAGTGTTTTGTTTAGTTTTATTATATTTTTATTTTATTGGTCTTATTTTATTTTTGTGTTTTTTTAAAAGATTTCATACTATAGTAAAGTATAGGGATGGGGACCGAAACTCTGTACTTAATCAGTACTGGTGCTAAATTATAAAAGTCAGAAGTATCGATAAGCTGTGACGTTAACGTTTCTGCTATCGGTAGGGAGGAAAAAAATACATTTCCTGTTTATTGCTAAATAATCGTTAACTAAAATGTTTTGACCTTTTCTAATTTGCGATAATATTAAAGACATTTGCCTGTACTTGTTATTGGAAATCTCACTCGCAAAATGTGTGTCTGTTCCGCACATAGGTTCTGCTGTACACAGAGCTCACACACTCAAAGCACCAAATGTTGCGCTTAATAGAGCAATGACGGCAGAGAGAGCGAACAATCTTAATCTGTGGTTTTCAACTGGTTTGGCCTTGGGACCCACAGGATACATGGGATACATGGTCATCAAGCCGCGACCCACTATATATGCACTCACCGGCCACTTTATTATTTATTAGGTACACCTTGCTAGTACCGGGTTGGCCACAATTTTGCCTTCAAAATTGCCTTAATCCTTTGTCGCATTGGTTCAACAAGGTACTGGAAACATTCCTCAGAGATATTGGTTCATATTGATATGAAAGCATCACACAGTTGCTGCAGATTTGTTGGCTGCACATCCATGATGCAAATCTCCCATTCCACCACATCCCAAAGGTGCTCTATTGCATTGAGATCTGGTGACTGTGGAGGCCATTTTCGTACAGTGAACTCATTGTCATGTTCAAGAAACCAGTCTGAGATGATTCAAGCTTTATGACATGATGCACTATCCTGCTGGAAGTAGACATCAGCAGATGGGTACACTGTGGTTAAAAAGGAATGGACATGGTCAGCAACAATACTTAGGTAGGTTGTGGCGTTGCAATGATGATCAATAAGTACTAAGGGGCCCAAAGGGTGCCAAAAAAATGTCCCCTGCACCATTACACCACCACCACCAGCCTGAACAGTTGATACAAGGCAGGATGGATCCATGCTTTCATTTTGTTGATGCCAAATTCTGACCCTACCATCTGAATGTCGCAGTAGAAATCGAGACTCATCAGACCAGGCAACATTTTTCCAATCTTCTGTTTTTTTGGTGGGCCTGTGTGAATTGTAGCCTCTGTTTCCTGTTCTTATCTGACAGGTAGCCCATCTGCTTCAAGGTTCGGTGTGTTGTGACCTCTGGCATCAACAAGGCATTTTTCGCCCACAAAACTGCTGCTCACTGGATGTTTTCCCTTTTTCAAACAATTCTCTGTATACCCTAGAGATGGTTGTGTGTGAAATCCCAATTTTTTTCATTTTTGTCAAATAAGAATTTGATCACTTGCTTATCAGCCAGATTTCTGACCCTCAAAGACCTGTTATTTTGCTTATAAATAGTCCAGCTACACTCTGCTCATGATTCTAAATTAGTAGCACTTGTTTGAGGTTGTTAGCTGTCATAAAGACACCTGTGCACCCCACAATCAGCCAAAGTCCAAGTATCAACATGGGCAAAAAAAAAAAAAAGCTGTCAAAAGACACGAGACCAAATTAAATACTCATAGACCACACTATATATAGATATATATATATATATATATATATATATAGTGAGTTCAATAAATATTTGATCACCCTGAAATTTCGCAAGCTCTCTTACTTAGGAATCATTGAGGGGTCTACAATTTTTAGCATATGTGCATTTCCACTGTGAGAGGCCGAATCTAAAAAGAAAAATCGCATTCTATGATTTTTAAAAAAAATGTGTTTGGGAATTTTCTAGATAATAGAAAACAGGGATAGATAATTAAGATATAAAGCAGAGCTTGCCTAAAAATTAATTTGTAATGATGAAATACATTCACTTTATTTAGTGTACATTGCAAGAGGTTTCAAACATTTATTACTTTTATTACATTTACACAAACACAGTTAACTAATTTATGTGAATGTGTTCTAATAAATAAATGTTAGCCAAAACCTTTTTGGTTAAAGCTGCAGTTAAAATCTGTTAGTCCTCTTGCAGCCTATGTGCATGCCCCAACTGTAACCACTGTCCATTCTTTTACAGGAAATTAGTTGTGTTTATTTATTTGTTTTACAATTATTTGTTTTGTTTGTGTAATATTTGCTCAAACATTGGTATTTGTTAGGCTACAGATTATTTTTTTACGTTTTAAAAAAATTAAGTGTTGTTAATTCTGTTCTCAATTAGTTTTTGTATTATTATAATTTTTTTAAATGTTAAAAACACAACAAAACATACCGATAAGAGTATCGTTAAATACCATTAAAACCTTAACAAAACCCATCCCTAGTAAAGTATTCCTCAAAGGATCTTTAGATGGATGATGCAATGCTCATTTGCCTAGTAATTATTATATGTTTTTCAAAAAATCAATTTCTGGTCAAAAATCTAATTTTCTCACTCCAGTTTGCTCTCAGTGTGAACAGACTTCAGATGTATTGAGGAAGAAGTGCCCTGGGAATGCTTTCCGGGAAAACCCTTGAAGTTCTCACCTCAGTGCTCTTGTGCACTCAAACTATTGAATATGTGTGCAGGTTGTTCACGTGCCACACATCTAAGCTTAACCCACAACTCAAGCTTTCATCCATGGTGCTTACGTCAATAGCGAGCTATTCATGCTGAACCTGAATCAGCTTCATTTTCTGCATTTTTATAATAAAGTAGAAAAGATCAGAGCGTGGCTCATCCAAATCTGATTTTGCGTCAGAGCTTGAGGAATAGCTTGCTTGTTTGGGTTTAATGGTTTAGATTAGGATTGACAGGGTGAAATGTGATCTCAGATCAAAATGTTGCGGGTAGAATTCCCTCTGAAGTTATTTCATCAGAAGGGGTTTTGTTGGCTAATGATTTAAGCGTTAACAGCTTTAGCTTCAACAAAGCTCTCAAACTCCCCAGCTGGTATTATCTGGCAGGGCTGTTTTTGGAGGTTGTTTTCACAATGGTGGTCTTTATAGTGGTCCACCCATGGGAGCGACAATCTGCGTCAGTGTCATCGTCACGGCTATTGGGGTCATGCTTCAGAATGGCACGAGAGGTAATACCTCACATGTTATACCGCAGGTTCAGCTTGTGAATGAGTGGAAATATTGTGAATTCAAATGGGACTTTGGAAACCCGAGCGGCCACAAATGTTTTGGCTAATTCCTCTGTCAGCTGGAGGCATGAGCTCAGATTTCCCTTCCATATTAACAGAAAGAGTATATTATTATTTCTTTTTTTTGTCTCCATTGATTTGCCAACGCTACTTGAATAAAGTTCAGCTCACAGCTTGATGGAAGAGCACCCAGGGTTTTGGAAGCCCTTTATTAGAGGGGAAGATTATGAAAAAGCTTTAAACAATGGGCTTTGTATTTCCACTTGCTTGCTCCTTTACCACAGGAAAGATCATAAGAAGGCATTTTATGGTTATGACCAGGAAGAAAGGCAGACTCTTCCTGTTTGTTCTGCACGGATATGCAAAAACACTCCTACTTGGTTAGCTCTGTTGTTTTGCATCCCTATTTTCATAAAAAAAGATGCAGCATCCATCCATTACAATATGCGTCATTGCTTATGTGTTTATGCATTATATTTGTTTAGTTGGAGCATGCAATATTGCTTGTCATGCAATGGGGTCCAAACATTTGAGATCAACTTTAACATTTCTAATCATTTATTTTTTTAATAAGCATGGCAGTGCACATTACTAAACATCTAAAGTCCTTGGACAGAATCTGGAATGTAATAAAAAAAATTAATGTTAAGATTTTGAGCATAAAAAAATTATTGATGGAAATTAAAAAATATAATAATTATGTACTACGTATAGGCCACTAATCAACTTAATTTGTGCAAAAATACAAGAAAATTCAGTTTTATTTAATTCAGTTTTAAGTGTATGTGACTTTTGGACTTTTGGTGTATGTGACCAAACTGTATAAACAATTAAATGTACCAAAACACCTTGCCATATGTTTATTCCAGGAGAGGAACTACAAACTTAGTAGTAGAAACCTCTTTTTTAAAAACAACATGGTACCTCTGGTCAAATCATTTCCATTCATCATCTACCTCAGGCTCGGGTGCTATAGCAACCGCTCTAGCAACAGCCCACCCAAACAGGCAGGGTCTGGCAACAGAGTGGGAAAACGTCAACAGAATGGAAGCCTTTGAGGCTGGAAGACCATGATGGGTCAGTGATATTTAAGTACACCACATCCTTACCCAGTAAGGGCCTTGTAATGTAGCTGTAGAGTCTAGAGACGTTTCTCCTTGGCCTTTGTGTGCGTGACTTGTGTGTCTACGTGACCGTATCTGCATTTGTCTCTTCAGTGTTTGACCACTAGCTGACTTAACTGATGTGTGAGAGTGTGTTTGTGCGAAATGTGTACATGTCATCACAGCCCCACTGCCTGACTGATGTCTAGAGTGTGTGTTGATTCTGTGTGTGAAAGTGTGGAATGCCACACTCTCTTCCCAAAGCCCCTCGTCCACTGTTGGGTGCCAAACTGGCTTCAGATCCCTGCCCTGCACTGTGTTTATACACACAAGACCCCTAGAGACGGCGTGACATCATCAATAACATTTTCAAACACCTCTGGTCTCCAACAAGGGGAGTGTATTTGTGCATAAAGGGGATTGTTGAAGTTATCTGAGGTTGGATTGTAACACCTAAAGTGCGTCATGCACGTCTACATTATGTATTGGTGTACTATTTTGCCCATCTGATATCCAGACATCAATTTTTTGTATTATTTGGTTGGTATAAGCAGCTGAATTCATTCTAAACCCTACATTGTTCCACTATGTAATAATTATGGTTTGAACGATAAGACCAAACCTCTTTCCATAGTCTAAAGACAGGTGTTTTAAAATACTAATATTAATGTTATATATATGCTACGCCATTGACGTCACCTTGGATTGCTCAGATGCTGGTGCTGAAGGCAGCACAAGCCCTTTTTCTCTCCACAGAATATTGCATAACTCACTGTTCTCTATCAGTTTTTGTCTAATCAAATCTATTAAATTTTTATAGAAACTTCAGGTATGTTCTTCACCAAGTGCAAGACATTAACATAATTTCTTAGTATATGTATAACTGTGTATTTACAATTTAAATAGTCAATGCGAAATCCCTAGTGAACAGATATTGTAATGTTCTAGTATGCAAATATAATTTTGCATAAAATGTTCATGTGGTTTGTGTCTGTGTCTGTAGCTAGAGATTGGTTCATTTGGACAACTTGCCCAGTACTTTTCTTTTAAAGACTGACAAGAACATTCTCATGGCTAACTATTTAACCTTTTCAGAATCCACAGCTTTCCCAGCAGCCAAATCCAACCAACCAAACTTACCTTTTCTCATGAGATTGAGTTGGCAATGACCATTAAAAAGGGATTTCCTATATTTTGCTGCCTTTGTAGAACATTGCAGGAAAAAGATTAGTTCACCGAAATTCAAATGACATTTCTGTCATTAATTACTCACCTCATGTCGTTTCAAGACATTCGTTAAGGTTTGGAGCACGAATTAAGATATTTTTGAGGAAATCCAATTCTGACCCTCCACAGACAGCAATGCAACTGGCACGTTCATGGCCCAGAAAGATAGTAAGAGCATCTTTAAAATAGTCCATGTGACAACAGTCTACTTTGGGAAACTTTGGGAATATATTAGTTACACTTAAAAATAACGATTTAGTTTATCCGAGTCTTTAACGTGTCAGTTGTATTGCTGTCTATGCAGGGTCAGAAAGCTTGCATTCTGAAAATGAAAGAGGGTCTTGCAGTTTTGGATCTACATAAGGGTGGGTAATTATTGACAGAATTGTCATTTTGGGTGAACTATTCGGTAAGATGAATGATTTGGCTTCTGGAGTTAAGTTACCAACAATGACCTGCTGATTCCTGTGTTAGCAAGAGTCAGTTTGTGAACACAACAGTGTTTTAACATAAGTGATGCAAAAATTCAGTTCTGCTAAAAAATGAGAATTCTCATTTTTGTCACTATAATAATGTCACTTTCAGTTTGTTGCTATAATAGTAAAGAATTCAGTCCTTTTTGTTGATGTTTGAATGACTTTGGTGTCTCCACAAACTCAAGCAAAGTTAATCATGCCAATAGGAGCAGGAGGTCTGTGGCTTGAAAACACTCTGCTATCTTTACTCACAGGGATTAGGGGGCATAGCTGGAAAAGCAGAGATATTATGGGTCAGTCAATCTGTCAAGTGTTGGAGTCAGCTAGAAAGAGTCATGTCTTTTGCTGTCAGTCTGTAAACCTAATGCTTTCAAACCTCAAAGCAAAAAGTGTAAAGTCCCAGTCTGAAATGAGTCCCAGTCAAAGCACTACCTCTTTTCTTTATATACGAACAAGCTTTGTTCAGACAACAGTGTTGATAAATCTGTTAGCAAATCTTTACGTTTTAAGATGAGTAGTATTTAATGAGAAGAACAGATGTTTGCTGAGACTGTTGTCTGAGAGAAGTCTGTCTCGGGTTTTAGCTTTGGCTCAGCTGTGGTGCAGCTTTTGAAAGCTGGGAGCATGCACCCTGCTAACTATTTGAGTTATGCCATTGACGTCAGCACAGCCATAAAGCAGACAAACTGCCCTTCCCCAACGAACAACCCTGCCAAATGGCCTGCATGTCTTCAAATAAGCTCAAAGAGAAAGAAGGAGAGAGAGTTAGGAGTAGATGCTTTTGTTTGGGTGTTTTAATCAGATTTAAATCTTCTGTGGACAGCTGAGAAAAACAGTCTCCAGTTATTTAAGAGAACTGAGACAAAAATGACATTAGTGACTCAAAGTTTTATTTCCTTCTCAGAATATGAGAATGAGGAAATAAATCACAAATAAAAACATGTGTGAGTCGTCTTATTGGAAGTTGTTTTTGTCGATGCAGGTGAACTAACAGGTTTGTTGGTTAGAATGTCCTTTTATAGACTTTTTAACGTTCATTCCTACACGTGCATACTTTCCACTTTTGAGAAACGTTCATGTGATGCTTCACATTAGACAACACATTATTATACTAGACTGACTGACTAAACTTTTCATTAAAGGATTAGTTCAACCAAAATTAATTTTACTCACCCCATTTAAACAATGTTTTGCCGTTATGTGTGATGTGAAAAACAAAGTGTATATTCCATACAACAAAATCATTGCTCCAAAACAAAAAAATTTAAATTAAACAAACAATGTTTTACTTGTTTATAAATAAATAACTTCAAAGACAAAAGTCATAGTTAATAGTTTGTTGATGACAAAAAGTAATTATTTCATAAATTCATTAATGTTAGACTTTTTAGGGCATATGCCTTTAAAAATGCTTTCTGAGACCTACCAAGGTACCAGTGATGCCCGTTTTTTCTTGCTTTATCTGTTTTTGTATTCACTGCCATTACTTTGCTCTGCTAATAGTCATAAATATGGAAGAATAGCAGAAAAGTTGTGTGATTGATTCAGTCATTTACAGAAAATAATATTTTAGCTCCTTCGAACCTTATTTACAGGTGCCTTTTTCAAATTAAGTGTATGAGATGATATGACTATGATGTGATATGGTTCCATGATATGACTGAACCAAGGCCATTTGGCTCTGAATGTGTAATTTTTTTAATTAGCCATTTTCTTTTGTTGCATGAAAACAAGTAGAATTGGCATTCTGCCCAAAATTTTATTTTGTTTATGATGAAAAGGGTTTGAAGAACATGATGGTGTGTCACAAAATTATAATTAACTATTGCTTTAATGATCTCTATTAAGCTGTCTGCTGCCGGCTTGAAGGTGTAATATACTTTGTTGTTGTTGTTGTTGTCGGGAAACTTTTAATTTCTCAATTGCTTGAGATAATTGTCAATCAACTGTTAAGTTTAGCTTTCTTTTATGTGATTAGTATGATTGGTTGACGTTTCGGGAATCCACAGGTAAATGAGCTGTGATTCTCTAGACATGTTGATCATAAATCTTTCCTCTACTGTGCACCTAACATATCCTGTCCATCCTGTTTCCTTAATGATAAAAGGGAAAGAATGATGGAACAGCGGTGAGCATGAAGGCTGTAGGTTTGTTTTATGTAAAATTTAGTTGGTAATGAGTCGTCTCCATCCAACTCCCCTGTGCCACCCTTTATTCCACCCTAGTTCTTTCATTCATATGGATTTGTTTATTGAACACAGATGAAGTTACACGTGAATTGAAATGCTGGCCAAACTCCAAATTGTACTTTTGCACCCTTGAAGGGCACTTCTAACCTTCAAGTTATTTCAAAATAGAGTGGCCAAGAGTCGATACTTGAGTTTTTTTTAATCATAGAAGAATTTTACATCTATTTGCTACATCTCTAAACAAGAAGTTTTGCTTGTAGATGCTATAAAACTAAAGTGTCAGTGACATACAGTCACAGATACACACATACAGTATGAGAGAGTAACTTTCTGCCCTTGTGGGTAGGACATCATAATGTTTACTTCCAAACTGATTTCACCCATTATTTGGCTGCGATCCCAAAATCATAAAAACTCCAGCTGGTATCCATTAAAACATCCATTGTGAATGTCTTCTAACGTTGCACATCATCATATGCCCCTGACCCCAGGGAATCTCAGTTGGCTGTTCCAGTAATGGTAAGAGTGAAAGAAAAACCAAACCTGACAAAAGTTAGAACTAATTGGGTTATGTTGGCTTCCTAGTCCATGGCAATGGGGTTGGAATGGGTCAGCGAGTCAACAGCCCTATTGAGGTCTGTCAATACTCTAGACTTTGGTGCAGGGTTCAAGCCAGGTGAAAGGACAAAGCCTTCCCTGTGTGTGTATGTTCGCTTTAACCACCCAGGGCCTCGTGAATACATGTTTGGATGTTGTGTGGTCGCTTACCCCACGTCCCCTCACTGAACTTACTATTGACTTGTGAAATGCTGCTTATCAATTCTGAGTTTAATGGAACAAATCTGAAAACTGTCAACAGAGTGGTCTCATGTGGATTCTGTGTGTTTCTACATAAAGTGACACACAGTTTGCTGCGATGGATGCTGAAATGTAAAGTATAAACATATTGACGATATCTGAAAAGGATTGTAAACCGTCTTACGCAAACTTTAGAGACACACTTCTTTAGTGTCAAATCAAACGTTAATATTTTCTGAATTTATAGTTACTATTAATTCAGTATTGTATATTCTGTCATGGCGTATCCTATACTTGCACTCTTGGCAGAAATTTTACCCAGTTTTGGTTCATGATTCTGAAGCATTACATACCCTTGTAAATAAGTGTGGAATATGTCTGGAATAGTTTTAGAGAGGCTGACGGACAGCTCTGTGATGAGAGACAAGAACTGAGGGGGATGTTTTTTAACAGACAGGCCTTTTAATTTGGCTGGATTTGGCCTGGTCTCTGTCTCTCTCACACCCACACATTGTAACAAACTGGAAAAAGGAATGTTTTAACAATTCTGAAAGTGAATTATTTGAAACATATTCCAACCTTTTAATGAATACCGCTAAGCCCTCAATAACTTCTTGCTTATTGGCTGTCCTTTTCCGGTTTCTCTTTTTAAAAAATATGGCTTCAAAGTCTCATGTTTTGTGTGGTCTAACATGCCCAATTCAACAAGCACCCATTGCAACTTCTGCAGAGGACTCCCATTCATGTGGTCGGGTCGTCTCACTTGCGGTCTTTTCCAGCACTCTTCGTTTATTCAATGTGTCTGTTGTTGAAGTCCACAGAGCCAAAACAGTGGCTTCTGCCTCCTAATGGAAAACATTTTATTTGAACCAGTTTGATGCCTCTCAGAAAATTGCCATGTTGAGACTTAACCACCATAAAATAAATTTAGGGAATGTCCTTCACAGTTCTATTATGCTCCACTGTCACATCTAAAAGTGCATAACATTTGTTGAGAGGGGTTATCACATCTTAAATGAGCACTGTATCATACTTATGTACGGTTTAAATTACAACATGTCTTTTGAGATCCTCTAATCCTTCTCAGCCATGCTTAAGCTAATTTGTGGTATATTGAGTTGTCTGTATGACTCTTTGGAGGTTAAAAAACTGGGACTATTAAGCCTCAGTCTACACATGCTGCATGGTCTTTTGGGTAATATTTCACTGAGGTCATGCCAGTGTGGATGCACAATGGACACAAAGGGGGCGCTCTTGAGCATCTCTCTAAAACTTACAGTACAATGGCAAGACTCCTTATGCTCTTAATAATTTTTCAAGTAAAATATGCATAAACACAAAGTGGCTTTATTTTATTTATATATATTTTTTCGTTTTATAGTATGGTTGTCAGTAAAATTGTCATAATTACTCATATTGCATCATTATCTTAATAACACCATTACATTTCTTACTAGTCTTTAGAAAGCAAACTAATGAATCTCTCTCTCTCTTTCTCTCTCTCGCTCTCTCTTTCTCAGAAATTTCCCTATTTTAAATGATCAGTGTATAAGGTTTATAATTAATTTTAATAAAGAAATTAGAAATGTACTGACTTTTTGTAAACATTTAATCTTTAAGAGAGTCTCCAGTCCAAAATAGCTATGTAGTTGTTCATAGATTTAACCAAAAAAAAAAAAAACACCTAAAGTGAGATTGTTTATTTTCCTTAAATTTAACAAGCCATCATTTTTTCTCATCTTACAGAGAGAAACCCAGCTGTTACGCTGTTTCATAATGTCCTTTGGCTACAAACAAGCTTTTCCAGAATTTCCCCAACTCTTTCTTTCTTTTCTTTCTCCCTCTCTTCTTACAATCAGAACCAGAGGAAGTGTTTTCTTAGTAGGTCCATTGAGATTTGAGCTGACGTCAGTCGCCATGCTTCCTCTTTATTGGAAATGCTATAGTTTATCCTTCCACTGCTTGACTAAGCGTTGGGACATTACGCATGAATTCAGCAGGGGTATCGATGAAGGAATAAGAGAAAGAGTGCGATATGAAAAATGACACATGTAAGCACACGCTCTCAACTAATTCTCAGTGCACATCAGGAAGACAGACACACAGCTGTTACCACATCACATCCGACAGCTCACACACATACGCACAGAGCGCAGCCATGACATTAACACCCTCCAATGACCAGAAGACATGATACGATATTTGTGATCTGAAGTAACCTCAAATGACACATATGCAAACACAGTTTGTGGCCGCAAAACCCAACCTCTCGGTATGCTGATACTTTTTCTTATAACACCACACCTACACAAGTGATGCAAGTCAAGTTCACACACAAATAGTTGTGCCGAGAAATGAGCATTCAAAGTTGTGTAACTGAAGATAACAACAGCAAAAAACCTTACACGTAGGAAATTAATTTACAGATATTTTTAAATTATGCTAATTTACAGAATAGAATAGATTACGATATTTTACTGCAGTCATATCTAGGTCAAGCAATGTCATTTAATTCTGCATAAGATGTGTCACATTCATATTTTTGGTAAATGTAATTGCATGGTTAATGCACGTTATTTCATTTATTCATTTTTTTTTGTTTATGCATGAGTAATAACAGCTTATTAGCTGAAATCTGCCCCCTTTTGTCTGTAATTAGATGACTTCATGGTATGTGGGCAACTGCAGCATGGCCATATGTCTGCATCTTTCCAGGACGGTTGCCTCCTTTTTCCGAATGTGCAAAGGCCGTCGGCGCTTGTGCTTCTGTCTGTGTTATGCGCGTCTAGAAGGAAGAGAAAAGGAAAAACCCTTCTTACGCACATGTGGTCAGACTCCTCACTGGTCCTGTCAAACATGCGGAAGAAATGTGAATACAATTTCAGGAACACTTAAACGATAAAACACCATAACTATTCTTTGCAATAATAAATTAAGATCTATCCATCCTTCCAATATGATATTATTTACAGCTGCTTTTGTATAAATTGAAAGAAGGAAGAAATGTGATTAAAATTTCAAGAACACTTAAACGATGCACCATAACTATTCTTTGCAATAATAAATGAAGTTTAATCTATCATCTGCTCTATAATTCAGTAATAGTTTAGTTAGATTTACATTCAATTGTTTAAACTAATTCAAGTATTTCATGTAAATATTCTCAAAAGCTAAAACTGGATTTAATGTTGGGACCTGAGTCTTATCTAGAGATGAGAATGTTAGAGACATGAGGGTGGTCTCTTGACTTGGGTCCGTAAGCAACCACCTAGCGACCACCCAGAACACCCTAGCAACCGGATACCAATGCACTACAAACCACTCAGAACACCTCAGCAACCGCATACCAGTGCTCTGGCACCCACAGCATTATGGCTGTTTTTCATGGGCTATTCACATTTTCTTCAAAAAAATATTAAAAAGTTGTTATGCTTAGCTGCTCTCGTTTAGGTATAAAACTGGTTTGGTCCAGTTTTGTGAGAATGTAAATCTTGTTCAGAAAATCCACTTTCCGGCTTTTCGACATTTGCCATGGTGTTGAAGTCTACAGGTAAATCGACATGCATTTAAAAAAAAAAAGAAAAAAGAGGAAAAAAGAATTACCCACACCAAAGAGATTTTTCTCCCGGTGTTCGGAGAGCAAATATGCTTGTGTGGCTTTGAACGTGTGGAGATGAGAGAGGAGTCCTTCGACAGGGCCCTGCTAAAGTTCTGCTGCTGTGTTGTTCTGCAACTAGGAGACCCACCACAGCAAAGTCAGACACACACAAGGGCGCGTCTGTGTCCCAAAGCCACAGGGCACCTATTCACCAAACTCCCCTCTACTGTAAACACATCTATGCTTCAACAAGACCCACACACACAGCTCACGCCTATGCTTCATACATTTCTGTGGCGTACAAGGAATGATGCAGACCCGTTTACGTACATCTTGACATTAATTCAAGCGCATGATAAAACGTAATGATGTGTCATTTGTGTGTGTATGTGCTTTTTGTTGATTTAGTTTCTTTTGTTGTTTGTTTGGTTGAACAGTATAGCCTTTTCAGCTTTTTTAAAATATGTCTGATAATATATAAAAGTTCTTTTTTTTTCCAAGTAATTTAAAATGTTTAATGTAAAAAGCTAAATATTGTTCAAATAAAATAAAAAATTTAATAAAATTAATACAGAGTTTATATATATATATATATATATATATATACTGTATATACCAGTTTAACAACAAACAGCAATATTTCTCAAACACACTAGCATTCAAAATGTTAAGGTAGGTAATAATTGTTTTAGAAATAAATTCTGATCCTAATCAAATCTGTTACTGAAGTTAAATTTCTTTAAAAATAAAGATGTTAATAAAATATGATCCCTTTAGTAAACCCAGTGATCTCCTAAATAAAATATACAAATAAATTAAATAATAAAGAGCTAGCTTAATTTTACATCACCAGCGAAATCACTGTGAGCATAAAGTGAATATTTATGTCTTAAAATGTGCATGCAGTTTCAACTTAATATTGCAAAATTTGCATAAATTCTATTTCACAACTAGAATGTGTGTGTGTCTACGTACAAGTTTATACAGCAATGTTTGCAGAGTACCCCCCCTTTGTCTCCTCTCTATTAGCATCAGAGCCTACAAGAAACAGAAATTATAATAAATAAAAAAAGGGTAAGGGACCAGAGAGAGAAAGAGATACCAAACAGGGCAGTCAAATCAGGAAGCACAGAGCCAAGAGGCTGTATCACCCCACCGCAGCCAACTCTCAGACATGAGTGAGAGTGGCACGCAGAGAGAGGGCGACACCAAAAGAGGCAGGAGGGGGTGAGAGGAAGGGGCACAAAGCCAAAGAGGCAGAATCTCCTAGCCACAAGGACCGGGCCAATGAGAGGGAGCGAGCAGGGGGGGAAATCTCTCACAGCTAGCACTCAGAAGAACCCACTCTCACTCTCTCATACAGTCTGGGAGTGTGTGCGTGTGTGTGTGTGCGAGCCCAGGATGAAGGAACGTCTGGCGGGCTGTGCTCGAGTGGCCGTGCAGCAGGATTTTCACGGTGCCCCTGTTTCTGTGTGTCTCTGTCCAGACGAGTCCTACCAGAAGCTGGCCGTGGAGACCATGGAGGAGCTGGACTGGTGTCTGGATCAGCTGGAAACCATCCAGACGTACCGCTCCGTCAGCGACATGGCCTCCAACAAGGTGAGAAGATGCAGCACATCTCTTTTAAAAGCTCCTCTGGAAGTTGTGACGACTCTCGGAGGATGCTTGCACAGCGCAGCATGCTCAAGAACTTTTTCCTGATGGTCTGTTTTTGTTCGTAATGCTTCTCTCAGTGGCCGCTTTGTGAATGGGGCTATTGAGAGTCTGTACTCGTGCCAGTTAGCTTGCATTAAACATTCAGTTTTCTAGCTGTCAGCATGGAACATTTAGAACCATTTCAGATGATTTTCTGAAATATGCAAAATAGATTTAAAATTCGAAGCTTTATTATGATTTAGCTGTGGTGTGTTTTCCAAGGTATTTGAAGTGTAAGCCTTCTTTTAGAGATGGCACATTACTTTACTATAATAACAGTCTCACACATTGTCTGTATAAATGTGCTAGCAAGTCTTCCCAGCATATTAAACAGGTTCTAGCATGTCTTTTTTCCAGGACGTTTTTTCCACACCCCTTTATGTTGCTTTGGAAATGTGGTTTACTGCAGGATGCCCTGAAATTGATTTGATTGACAGCTTGTCATTACCAATGAGGTTTATGAAGTTAAAAATTAACTTTTTATTAGATCTATTTTTTTCCTAGACTTGAATTCACTTAATTGCAAGTGATATACAATATATTTGAATTTGAAACACAAATAGCTTATTTCTTTATAAAATGTTTGCTGATAAGCAATTTCTGTCAGTGTTACAGACGTATATACAGTACATGTTTCAGCCTGCATTGTTTATCATTGTTTGTATACTTTTAAATACCAAGTGTTGTTTTCACATCGCTGTCAGTGTCATATCATGTGATTCATTGCATAGCTCCACAGTGTGTGTGTGTGTGTGTCCTGCAGCTGTGACTCAGGTTTCCTGTCTCCTTCCTAAGCTGTAGCCGGGTCCAGACTACAATGGGAGTGAGTTCTGTATGGCAGGGCAAGGCCGCACTCCCTGTTTGTTTCTTCTTCTGCTGACGTCAAACAGGCATACACTGCAGCACAGGGACTTTTACTGCAGACAATAGGGATGAATACACACTAACTCCCGCACACACACTCAGAGGTTCAACCAGACAGATTCATGTGCAGGAAAAGGATGGATTTTGGGATGACCCAGAATTCTCACTGTTTATAATTTGTTTAATCATTAATTTTGGTGTGTTTTCCAGTAAAAGTTTGTAAACATCCTTAAAACACGATCATTTCACTTTTCATGGAAATATGCATGCTAAGAGTGCTATTTATTATTTATATTTGATTAATTATTTATTTTTATTGTGCATGTTATACTTTTTTGCATCTGAAGTAAAATTATCGAAGGGTTAATATATATTTTTAGTGGAAAATTGCAAAAATTGCATTATTTTCTTTCAGTTCATGCAGGCCAACAATAATAATCATGAATAAACAATGCAATACATATGCAAGAAAACAGGACATTTACAAAACCTGATTGGCTCAAGGTATGCTCATATCCTGGGAGCTTTTGTACAAGTTTGTGGAAATAGCACATAAAGATAGCCATCAGACTTGTACAGAGAATACCAGGACGTCTGACCTTTTGCTGCCCTTTTGAACGCCTGCATCGTCTGATGTGTATTAGTTGTGTGTGCATGTAAAATCTATACAGTGTCAGCTCCAGGATTTCTCTGCCAGCATGTAATATGTATATTCAGTTTCAGTTAACTGGACATTCCAGTCAAGATAAGGAAACTGCAGACTTGCTCTTTTTGTTACAGTAAATTGACAAAGTTGTTCAAGTAGATACTAAAGTCCATGGCCACATGGAATCCCCAAATGTAGTCACTAAATTGAAAAGTTTGAAAAGAGATTTCCTTTTCTAACTGTTTTGTAAAATTTAAGTCAAATTTGATCAAATGGCATATATTTCTTTATTATATAGTACACCATTTATTATGTATTTCTGTACATATTTGCATAAATTGTATAGCTTGATTGTTACTCTTTTTTTAATAGCAGTATTTTTCTTCAGAGAAATAAAAAATCAAATTATTATTATTATAATAACTCATTCTTATGAATAGAGGACACACATGAAATGAATAAAGTTCTTAGGAGAAAGACCTAAAAGGCAAGGTACTTAAAAGTTTCAGTTTCATTTGGATGCAGCTTGTTAACTTTCTAAATTTTAAAACTACTCTTTTTGTTATTTGTAAGTGAGAACTTGCAGCACATCTGCATGTGCGTGGTAGAATATGTTTGCTCTTATGACTTTTGAGAGATCAAATCAGTATGCTTGATCTGATTCCAGAGCACACTATTTACCCTATAAACTATGTTGCAATGGGGTTAGAGTTCCAGTGTGTGTGTGTGTCGGAAGAAGGCGGTCCCACGGTAAGAGGGGGAGTGTGTATACAGTGACACACTCACACACTGAAGGATAGTCAGCTAGCGCTCACAGCTCAAAATTAGTCAGTAACACTACTGCGACTGTCAAACTTCAAAACTTAAGACTCAGGACAGCCAGGGTGACACAAATTCGCAGCAAACCTTAAAAATGGGAGCTTGCTGCTTTGAGAGGAAAGATGAGAAAAAGATTGGAAAAGTTACCTGCTGGAAAAAGGTGAGCCTCAGTTTTAAACTTCTTTTAAGATGTTAGTGGGCTGTTCATTTTTGTTGGATATTGCTTGGTGAACTTTTCAAGGACATAACTTTTCTGTATAGTAGCTTTTGGAATTGTTTATTTCTGAATTCTCGTGATAAGTGTGCTTTTATAAATGAAAAGTGAATTCTCGGAATGGTTTATTTTTTGCGCAGTGCTTTCTTGTGTTGAAAAGTTACAATGTGGATAAGACCGTTTTGATAGAAAATAAGACTATGTGTATTAAATAGTGTGGTTATAGATTTAAAGGAATGAATTGTGTTGTTACACATGTATAATATAAGCAGAGTCAGAGCCATGTAATATTGAGCTGATGGTCTGAAGTTCAATTAATGTTTTCAGCATATTTAGTTACTTCTAGACTGAGAGCAAAATGCAGTATAAGTTTGCATGGAAATTGATGTTAAAATAGTTCATTTTGAGTGTTATTGTTTTTTTTTTTCTGGTAATCACAGAAACGATCTTAGTCAATTGGAAACAGCTGAAGTTCCTTTTTAATTTTAATGGATTTAGATTGCTTCCTTATTGTGAATATAATTGAGACTAAATCAGCTAAACATGTTTTAATCTGTAATTTTAGCAACTGCTTATTATTTTACTTGGTCCATTAGTTGACACACACACATTTGTGCACATATTAAGAAATTTAGAGGAAGTGAAACGTTGAGCTTTTGTCCTCAGGCATTGTTGGTTTGGCACACAAAGAGCTGCCGATTTCTTCAGAAGCTGTTATGTCATTATTGATGTTACTGTTCTAATATACCAAAGAACTCGTTTGTCATCTCAATGTGCGTCACAGTCTTTCAAAGTCTTCTTCCAGCGATCATCATATATCAACGGCTTTTGCCGATTTTGCAATTATGTGCTTCTCAAGTGACATCATTCAGTGCAGCAAAACTCCCACAATTTCTGACCAAGAAACAAATGGGGGTTTTCCCCACTAGATGATGAACACAAGACATTTACTGTACTTAGATGTAATTAAAAAAACATGAGTGTTGTGTGACATTTACATACGAGTTTGAATACAGAGTGAGATATGAGAACACAGATCTTGACTGACAATGGACAGCTGAAAAGTGAGATGTATTTTGATGATTAAGTGATCGACTCATTCGTCCTACATCAAACACGTTGATACATTAGACAAGGTCATGATGACAGTAGAAATTGATTGAATATGCAGTGAACAGTGTGAGGTGACCGCACAAATCTAACTTAAAATCTCTGGGTTTATACCGCCCACTAGTGGAGAAAACAAGAGCATCCAGTTGCTGATTGTCCTATTCTACAGAAATGCAAAAATGAAAATTTGTATCTAGATACATAGAAAGTATTGCATATATTATATGCATGTTTGCTGCCAGTGGATAGCTGACATGAAAACACATTTGAGAAGTTGATGTATCCACTGTTGTCACTTGCTCCATATAAAACTACTGTGTTTTAAAAAGCCATTTGCTTATTTCTTTAATTACAATGTAGCTTTTATGAATTTACAATGATAACTGATGTACTGAAGGAAATATGGAGGGAAAATTTGTATTTAAAATTATTATAGCATTTAAATGAACTAGTTATGTCAAAAAGGCAAAAACAAGAAAAATGGTTACAGGACAGAATATACATTCATATAAATTTTAACTTTAAACCTTTCTTGGCTACCCAGATATAATCTCTTAAATATATTAGGTTTTGCCTATAAATGCATTACACTGTTAGCTAATAGAATCGGTTAGCTTTAATCAAGTGTTTGAAGCGTCTCTCTCTAGGTCTTTCAGAATGAAATTGCCTTCATTCACCCTTTACTCTTCTCAGAGCAGAAGTCGGCGCACATCCACCCCCCTACAGCCATGTTTCTCACAGAGCTTAGAAAGAGACACTCACATGGATTTACTGATATGGATGATAAGAAGAAATGTGAGCCGCGGAAGGCAGCGTGTCTTTGATATGTCAGAGTTGTTTACTGTTGCTCTGACTAGACGTCTCACGCATCGCTGAGGAACCCCCACTGCAGCATAATGCAGAGATTCTCCGCTATTTTCCATCTTTCTCTTTTCCCCCCTCTTTCCCTTTCTCCCTCCCACTCTCTTTTTCTCATGAAGGCGCACAAACACAGACACGCACATACATTTCACAGTTCGGAGAATCCAAAATCATTGCATGAATCCTTTTAGCTCCTCGAATATGAGACCAACTTCTCTGCGTTAACAGGCTCTGTTTAAGCCAGTTCAGTCTTTCTACTTAAGGATTTCATGTTTAATTGAATATTACTCACATGCAAGCAGTACAATGTAAATCCTTTGTGTAATTACGCATCTAGTGTTTTTTTTTTTTTTTTAATCCATCCAATGAGGATGGCCTACTCCGGTTTTAGTGGTTTTGGAGACTTTTAAAGACTGTCCATTTAGGAAGCCAATAGGTTGACAAGCTTAATCATACTAACTCCATCCTAATCCAGTAATTGGCTTATTTTTCCCTCATATTTACTAAAGGTTTTCCCTGTCATTGGACTCTGCCTGAGGTAGCTTTATCAAGGACGGCTCATCGATTTTGGCCCTTTTCCTCCTCCCCGTTCTGATGAATTGGGGGTTGATTTGGCAAATGTTATTGAGATGCAATGGTGTCCTCGTGATTCCTGGGCTGCCATCTTTGGAGGCTTGGGAGGGAGGGAAGCCTCAGCGGCAGCCCATGTCACATGACACTGTTGCCATGGCGTTGGGATGTTGGTGTAATTGGTGCTCGGATGTAGACGGAGAGGCAGAGAGAGAGAGAGAGTCACGGGGGAGTGTTTATGTCACCGAAAAAAGACAAAGAGAGGCAATTATCCAAGTCTCCTCTCCCACCATACTCTAAAGGTAAAAATAGCACATATAACTCGTGCATTATGGGAATGCAGTAAAGAAGGCTGACTGAGCCTGAAAGAACCCAGACTCATCTAAATCCCTCATCTTCGCTCTTACAAGTTTCCTTCTATTAGGAACCCCATAAAGTCGACGAATTGTTCCCAAAAAGCAGAGGGCGTCCTTGGATTCAGTCCTTCTTTACATGTATTTTCTTTCCGCGCTTTCCCCGCATAACAAAGCAGGGGCTCCCCCCTCCTCTGCCATCTCTATGTCAAATCATATGTGCCTATGGAGCGTGTTGCTGGGGCTGACAGACTCGAGACCGGGGGAGAGACGCGAGAGGGAGGGGGCGAGGCAGAAGGAGAGAGAGAAAGACAGAGTGAGATGATGAGAGAGCAGGAGCGTACTGCAGCAACGGAGCGGCACTAATCCAGCAGAGGAAGACCCCCCTCCAGCCAGATGAGCATCCCAGCATTTTTTTCCCTCATACCTCCCTCCCTCTGCTCCACTGTTCCTTCATCTCCTCCATAATTCATTGGCACTTCCAGACCCTCCGCTTCGCTTCCAGCTCCGGCCGTCGCTCTCTGGATCATCCTCCAGCACAGGACGGGTGTTCCCATCCACTGTCATCCCCCGCTCAAATCTGCAGCCATGGACAGTCAACGGCAGAGCGATTCGGCCGAGAGTTGCCGTGAAGACGGCTTGTGTCTGCTTTTCGGCTACTAATCCATAACAAGCAGAGTAGGAGAGGAGAGAAGAGGGGATTTTTCGATTTTCCCAACCAGAAGAATCCCTTTCGTCTGCCTCTCTCTGGCTCTTTTCCTTTGTGGTATAGGAGTGCGCTGTTGTGGATTTCGGGAGCTTAAATACGATCCAAAATGCCTGAGGCCAATTACCTTCTCTCTGTATCCTGGGGTTACATTAAGGTGTGTATGGCAGCTACTAAGCTGTTTTTGGTCTGCTAATGGAGGCTGGTTTTGGTTCGGTGTTTGTTGGTGGTCTAGAGAGACACTGAGGAGGAAAACCTACAGCAAGTCTCACTGTGTGGCATCCTGTGGTGGAATGTCTAGATCCAAGCTCTATTTCGGGCTGTTTTTTTTCCGAATAAATCTTTGTATTATGGCTAAGATGTTGATTTGGGATGTCAAAAGCCCAATTAAATTGGTTGTTTTTGTGATTTATCTCTTTGTGCTAATGAAACTTAAAAATCAGAGATGTGGCGCAGGATATGGCTGCCGTTTCTGACTTATTTAATTATATATGCATTTGTTTATTTATTTTTTGCCAACATTGCGTCTTTTTGGAACCCCATCATTGCTTTTGAAACATATGTTGATACATTATATGTAAAAAAATGCTTTAAGAAAAAACTTACTAACAGTTGAAAATTGCAATTTACAAATGAAATATCAAACTTATCTTTTGTACTGCACATCTCTCATTATTTATGCATTTGCATTATGTATTACAGATTTATTTAAAAACAAGAAAAAATTAACGCCTTCAAATAAATGCATAAATATTTTTAAAAGAAGATTTAAATATTTAGATATTAGGATACTTAGAGATAGGTTATTAAGACATCAAATGTGATTATTTTTATATTATTTATATTTATTATATTATTTATTTGGTCATATTTAACAGTAATTTTTAATGTAATTTTATGTAACATTTTATGTAAATGCATGTCCGTATAAATGTATTGTAAAAATACTGAAAAATGGCAGACTTACTGAAAATTCAATTATCTTTTTTTGGGGGTTTTGACTAATGTTTCTTCCTCTTTTTCTTTTCCAGTTCAAGAGAATGTTGAACAGGGAGCTGACGCACCTCTCTGAGATGAGCAGATCTGGCAATCAGGTGTCGGAGTTCATCTCCAACACCTTCCTAGGTAATCACACACAAATTTACGCTTACACTAAAATATCCGCAGTCATCACTAAACATTGGCTATATACAGTATGCGCCATTGTGGATCGAATTTGGGCTGCGTCATTTCCAGAGCTGAACTGTTTAGACCCACTGATGCTGTATATCGAAAACCTATCAAAACGAAACAAAAAAATCCATTAGTTGTGAAAGTAATTTACATTAAAAGATCAGGCATGCAGTACAAAGGTTCATTTTGTTTGTGGAATGCCGTGTGATGGGATCAGACTTTCATTTCTGCGTGAGGAGAGAGATCCCCAATGCAGCAGTTGGAAAAGAGGAGGGGGGTGTAAAGGAGAGCAGAGTTAGGAGAGGGAGGGAGAGACGGAGGGGGATGGGATCCTGCTGTAAAGCAATGCTGACGGTGGAACCCCCCAGCACGGAACATCCAGGCAAGAGAATCTGTGACTCATCCAGCTTCTGTGTTCTCATCGAAACGCCATCGCATGCCCCATCTAAACACACAGACA
>JAUYWG010000039.1:9709022-9743731 GCA_034779775.1 Enteromius afrohamiltoni | reverse complement strand
CAAGAGAATCTGTGACTCATCCAGCTTCTGTGTTCTCATCGAAACGCCATCGCATGCCCCATCTAAACACACAGACAAAAAAATATATATATTTGATCAGTATTTTTTTCTTGCTTACTAATAACATTTGTAAACATTTTTAAAAACAAAAAACAACATTTACATTGAGTTTCAGCAAATTTGTATTAAATATTTTAAAGAATACAAATATATTAAAAGTTATTATAATTTAGTTATATTATTTTTACCCATCAAAATCCAATTTTTTTAAATGACATTTTTATTTGATAAAAAAATGCAAAAATATAGAATGAAAAAATTTTTTCCAGTGTAAATTTGAACATTTGATGGCAAAATCTGCAAAAAAAATATCGGTGTCCGTTATGATGTTGTGGCTGGATTATTTGGGACTAAAGTGGTTCGATTTTCCTGGGATTAAATGTAATCTGTGAAACATCTGTGCTGTCACGTGTGACTGCTGATTTTATGCCACACGATTTCGCAGTCTGCATCAAAACGTGTAAGATTAAATCTGACCCGGACTTAACGTCTCTTCCATTTTTTTTTTTTTTCTGAAATCTTGGATCTGTGCAAACAGCCTGTACATGCGGCTTGCCTTTGGTTGTTTGCTTTTTTATGTATAAGGAGACATGGAGTGACATGTGACAGAGAATCCTGCATGGAACGAGGCGGAGAGCAAAAAAAGAGCCCTGATGGATGTTTGTGAGAAAACAAGCAAATTGGCTGTAATGAGCACTGCGAATGCTCTTTGGGATCAGATAGGAGGCATTTTCTCTTGATCAGGCATCTTTACTGCAAGAGAAGGAGTGAAAAACAGAGATGAAAGAGAGTCGAGTACTCCCTCATATTCCCTTTCCGTTCCGTCATCGTAATAGGGTGCCTCGCATTTCTTCACTTAGGATATAAGCCCATCTGAATGACTGCGGTGCTGATTACGGTACGGGTTCATGTTTAACAGAGACATATGAGTGAAGAGGATAATGACTGTAATGAATTAACCAACCCTCATATTTCACCTCCTCTCACTTCCCATCAAGCCAGCGGCTATTACCAGGTGTTATCGCAGTCTTTCAGCGATGTACCAGAGTTTCACAGCATGAGAGATCAACGTTATCTGCAGTAATTGAGAAACTAAGAATTCAGTCCACTCACGGTGCGTGGCTCTTTGGGAGAATTTGTATTAGCATTTCCACATGAGGAAATCCCTAACATGAGGCTTTATGGCATTTTTGCCCCAGAGATACGCCCTTTCTGTGCCGCCATTTTTTGTCAATTGATATCTCCTGAGGGTTGACCTTTGGAGATGCCATATAAAGCAGACACAGGCTCCCCTGCAGTTTGTTGACAGGTCTGTCACAGTGAAAATGGAGAGTGGAACTAGAGGAGAAGGCAAGGAGGGGTGAGCCCTGCTCGAATATCTCAGTGGCAAAGTTGCTGTGAATTGGGTGTCTGTTCTGCCGATCGAGGGCAACGAATCCTGAGAAGCACACACACTCAGTGCAGATGTGAGCTATTCAGCTGTGGCGCTGCACCTGGGCCAAAGGCGTCTGTTTACGTCACTAAGGGAAACAAGATACATGGCCACCGGTTTCCCAACAATGAGCTTTTGTGTATGTCTCGTCTGTGTGAAATCTACAATGAAGAGATTGAGTAATCTGGAATGTGATCTGCCAACAACTGACACAGTTGTGCATGATCTGTATAGAAAGATTTGAGAACCATCTCGGTTTCGTGGTTAGCCAATGTTCGTTTTCCACATTATGTTTGGAAATTTGAGTGTAAGGTTAGTAACCACCAGGAAAAGAGATCAAAATTGTTCTAATCATTCGTTTCTTGCTGTTCCTCACAGATAAGCAGAATGATGTGGAGATTCCCTCGCCTACACCTAAAGCGCGTGAGAAGAAGAAAAAGCAGCAGCTGATGACTCAGATCAGTGGTGTGAAGAAAGTATTCCACGGGCCCAGCCTCAACAGCGGCATCGCTCGCTTTGGCGTCAAAACCGACAAAGAGGATTTACTGTCAAAGGTAGGTGGAAGATTGTATAATACTTTAGTGTGTTTAACTGAAAATTTCTGTTGATCTTAATCGTTTGTGCCTTCTCTTTCTAGGAATTAGAAGACCTGAACAAATGGGGCCTGAACATCTTCACAGTTTCCGAGTATTCTCACCACCGGCCTCTCACTTGCATTATGTACGCCATCTTCCAGGTCAGTTCTTTTGATTTTGACCTCCAACATTTTACAAAAAGAACATCTTATTGTGCAAGACTGTAATAATATTGCTTCTCTCTGTAACAGGAACGAGACTTGCTTAAGACATTTAAGATCCCTGCAGATACTTTTGTGACATATATGATGACCCTTGAGGATCATTACCACCAAGACGTTGCCTATCATAACAGCCTTCACGCTGCTGATGTGGCCCAGTCAACTCACATTCTGCTGTCCACACCTGCTCTAGATGTAAGAACGCTTTTCTTCAGATGTGGTTTTCAGATTCTTCCCTCAAACTATTTCATATATCTGACCTTTTTTTCTTATTTGTCCAAAACAGGCTGTCTTCACGGATCTTGAGATCTTGGCAGCCATTTTTGCAGCAGCCATTCATGATGTGGACCATCCTGGAGTTTCAAATCAGTTCCTCATCAATACAAGTGAGTGTATTTCCACCCTACTATATGTATATCTTTTGGAGACACTTAAATTCATTTTGTAATGCGTATTTGCTCATTTCTTACAGACTCTGAGTTAGCGCTCATGTATAATGATGAATCGGTTTTGGAGAACCACCACTTAGCCGTGGGCTTTAAACTTCTCCAAGAGGACAATTGCAACATTTTCCAGAACCTCACTAAGAAACAGAGTCAGTCACTTCGAAAGATGGTCATTGACATGGTAAGGTTCTTCACTTCCTTCCTTCCTTCCTTCCTTTCTTCCTTCTAGGCAATCTGCTTTCATTTCCATTGCAATGATTTATATGTTAACACATATTTTGTTCAATGTTACCTGTTAATAGGTACTTGCCACAGACATGTCTAAGCACATGAGCTTGCTGGCTGATCTAAAGACCATGGTAGAGACGAAGAAAGTGACAAGCTCAGGAGTTTTACTTCTGGACAACTACACAGACAGAATACAGGTACAAATCCTTCTGTTATCCTTCCCATTGAAAATTGGATGATTGCATGATCTCTAGCTAAGATGAATTTGATAAACTAGACTAACATGATAAACTGCAGTTGTCTAATATTGTGACGTTGTTTCAGGTCTTGAGGAATATGGTTCACTGTGCCGATCTGAGCAATCCCACCAAGTCTCTAGAGTTGTACCGGCAATGGACCGACCGCATCATGGAGGAGTTCTTTCACCAGGGTGACAGAGAGAGGGAGCGTGGAATGGAGATCAGCCCCATGTGTGACAAACACACTGCCTCGGTAGAGAAATCACAGGTCAGTTACTGTCTGAAATGCAACAGTCTCGTGAAGTACTGTGTTTTAAGTACAACATCTAACACATTTTTCTCTTCAGGTGGGTTTCATTGACTACATCGTCCACCCGCTGTGGGAAACCTGGGCCGACTTGGTGCACCCGGATGCTCAGGATATCCTGGACACGCTGGAGGATAATCGGAACTGGTACCAGAGCATGATCCCCCAGAGCCCTTCCCCACCTTTTTACCAGTCCGACAAAGAAGGCAACGGCGGGGGTTCAGGGCCTGACAAGTTCCAGTTTGAGCTCACGCTAGAGGAAGAGGACTCAGAAGGCACAGAAAAAGACGAACAAAGCCAGGGTGACGAGGAAGAGGATGTGGAAGAAGAAGAAGACCGAGGGGAAGAAATGGAATCCACTACACACATCCAGATAGTTACCGAAGACGCCTCACCTGTCGACACATAGGACTCTGCGTCTTTTAATAGGCGGTAGCTGTTTTTTTCCCTTGCGAGAGGAGCAATCTTGCAGTTGATGCTTTTTAAAAAGCCCACATGGGGTGCTTTTTTAGGCCCTCTTGGGAGGAGGATGTCTTGCCCTCCTTGCACTTACGTTTGGAGACAGTTTGGTAGGAGTTCTCAGGAAATAAATGCTGCAGACATTTTGGACCTGAACAATTGACAGGCGACTTTGATAAACATGAAGGATTGGGGCCAACGTGGACAGTTTGTTTTGTTTGTTTACCTGTTGGTGAGGAGTAGACACTACTGAGAGGATTTCTCTTTTTTTTTGTACCAACAAAAACTTTTTGTAAAGCTATGGGTGTGTGATGAGGTCAAACACGAACTACTGAAGAACAAGTATTTGTAAAGAGAGAAACTGTTTACTTTTCTGTACCATTTGTCTAAAGACTGTGTGCCTTTTTACTATTGTCTTTTTAATAGTCTTTTATTTATTGAACACGTTTTAGTATAACTGTACGTTGAAATGTTTTCGTTTTCTAAAGCAAACCAGATCGAACATGCAGAAATGTTTTATATCTACGCTGGAGAGAGAACTTAGTGTCTTCCTTTGTTTGGCAATATAACTTAATAATCCAAACATCTGACAAACGATCAGAAAACTAAGAAATGATTAGAGGCACTTTCTGTTTATTCTAGCTACATTTGTGTCAGACTTTTTAAATATGAGCACAAACTCCGTATATTTGGCTCTGTACATCCCATCCACATTAGGGTAAAATAATTGTGTTAGGTAAATGCATTGTTGCACAAAAAAAACTTTAAATGCCCTTATATATAAAGACCCCATCGAAAAACAAAATACAAGCACCCCTTCCACCAAAAACCAATCACTAGGGGTCTCATAATGTACAACGTATAACAGGGGAAGCCAAAGCTATATTCAATTAAATGTTTATTTGCTTTCGATTCATCATAATTGTCTTCCTTACAGCAGCGGTTTTTCATTCTTCCCATCATACCTCAGACACACAGACTAAAAGCAGTCTAATCTAGCTTTTGTAGCTTTTTTACACACTTTGATACAGAACATTTCCTCACTTGTTTTCTAAATAAAATGATCTTTTCTCATGATTGGCTCACTTTTAAGACAAAGATAAAAAACATTGACATAAACCGATTTCCTTCCCCATCCCGTAGAACATCAAGATATGATAAAAAAAAAAAACAACAACTCTCACTTATATTTGCTCTAGTACTTCAACAATTTCACTCATCAGTTTTCAACATCCCCGTTTTATGATGAATCTATTGACATTAGCATTGTCGTCTCATACATTTAGACACCGTTAACGTTTAAGTTTGTGTGTAGTTCATACTTTGAGGTACTTTAACTACCTTACTTAAAGTCTCAACAGTGGAAACAGTTAATGGCCAAAGTAGCATGCAAATGTATGTTTGTGCGCACACATATATATATATATGTGTCTACACATTATTGTGTTTGTGTGTGCAAGTGTCCGTCAGGTCGCTTGATCACCAGCCCATGCTTTTTCACGACTCCTTCCATTCACTTTGTTTATATGCGCTCAGATTGGTCCTCTACTGTTTATAACAGTGTATTTATTACCGTTAACTGTACATAAGAAATAATGTTTCTTTGTAAATGGATTAATTTATATGCACTTGCATTACCTAAAACTGGTGGTGTTTCTTGTGTAGTGGGCTCTTGGACTGAGTCTGTTTTATTTAGTAATATTGTTTATGTTTTAATATAAATAAATATATATTATATATACTATGTATGAATATATTGCACAATTTTCAACTGCCCAGAACAGTAGCCTATGAGACACGCGACCCATTGGTAACGGGGAGAGTCTGTAGATAAAGACATAAATGCATACTGTAGACATCTGTCAGATATTAGAAGCTTTGTGTATCACTGTTTGGTGTAACATCGATAAATCAGTAACTTGCCAGATTCTCCACAGAACGTGGCCCTCGAATATATACAACATTTTGAATGGAGATTGCTAAAAACAGCTCAGCCTGTAAATGCACATTTGCAGGAGAGGAATTGGTCACCAACGTCACAATCTCTGAACAACAATGTGAAATCGATATAATTACGAAAATGTGATCTTCTGTAATTATTTGTGCTAATGTGAACTATTTTTCTGACCTTGTTAGCAGTTTTGAAATTCAAATTGTCAGTATAACTTTGTTAATCTATGTTTGACATCTTTTGAGTCGATTTGCATCCAAGAGGATTCAACAGAATTAGTGCTATCTGCATGAGGGATGAGTTTTTATCGTCTGGTTATCCCACATTGTTGCAGGTGAATATTCAATGTTTCACACAATGTATGGTAATAATATTGTATATTGTGTTCAATAAAACCTGAAGCTACTTTTCTATGAAGTGATTAAAGACAATGCATGTCTTAATCTATTTTTTCATCAATTTTATGTTACTGTAAATCAATCTTTAGTCAGTTTGCACTCATTCTAACAATATAATACAAAACTATATAACAGTAAAATCAATCAATAGATATACAAATTATAACATTACATACAATAAATATAATACCTGTTTTGTTATATCTTTCAAATATTGCCATTATTTTATACAACACTAAAAATAACATTTTTAAAAAATGAATACTTTCAATAAGCATTAAACTGATCAAAAATTATCATTTCTAGTTCTTTTGAATTTTCTATTAATAAAGGAATCCTTTAAAAAAACATTACATTCTGTTTGATAGTAATAAGGAATTATTTTAAATTATATATAATTATATCATAAATATTATTTCACAACATTGCTGTTTACTCAAGTTTAGCAAAAACATTAAAAATATAAATATCAGCTTTATATATTACAGACAAATATATAAATATATACAGTTTTATGTGTGAAAAGGAACCTTGATTTCAAATGAGGCCATCAGATTTGCATTTGAACCCTCTGTGTGGTTGTCTTGTTTGAAGCTGAATGCAGTGTGACAGGTCACATTGCATCCAGTGAATATCAGTCCTGTTCTGTTCCTCCAGCTAAGTCAGCCCTTAAATGACACAGTCCCGACTGAAATCTCTTTGTGTGAATCATTTTGAGGCCTTTTGCCCAGAATCTCAAGAATTTATGTGAAGCAAGAAGAAAGGTAATGTGAGAGAGTCAGATGAACATGGGCCATTTTAGGCCACTATATATATATATATATATATATATATATATACACAGTGCCCTCCACCAATATTGGCACCCATGATAAATGTCTTGACCACTGGCACCCCTAGAGTAATATATGACTGAAGTATATTCCCATTTATATTCAAAATTTTGAGCACTCCAGGGTGATTATGGATGTGGAATTATCCAGCCATGGTTTCTTGTTTCACAGAAATATAGGAGGGAAAACAAAGCCTAAATTACCTTAATCATCAAAACAATGAGAAAAACCAAATAATATATCTATGATGTGCAGCAAAAGATAATTGAGCTTCACCAATTAGTGAAGTAGCTTTAAAAAAAGAGTGAGCTAGAGCAGTGAAAATTTCCCACTATCAGGGAAATAATTAAGAATTTCCAATCAACATAAAATGTTACGAAACTGCCTGGAAGAGGACGTGTGTCTCTATCATCCTAATACATGGCGAAGAGTAAAGTTTGAGTGGCTAAAGACTCTTCAAGGATCACAGCTGGAGAATTGCAGAAAATAGTTGAGTCTCGGGGTCAGAAAACCTTTTAAAAATTAGTCAAACAGCAAATACATTAGTACATGTTGTCCAGAGGGTTTTAAGAAAAATTCTCCTCACTCATCCAAAAACAATCTCCAGCATGTTCAGTTGTCAGACAGGACTGGAACTACAAACGGGACTGGCTTCCAGGGGTGGATCTACCGGGGTGGAATGGGGTGGCAATTGCCACCCTAAGAAAAAGCCTTGCTACCCCATCACTAATGTCCTGTATATTGATAGTGGCTCCCTGATGCCCGCAAATTGTACAAAATATCCCGGAATCTACACCAAACAGGCAAGCGCGTGCACGCAAGACATTAATGTCTGCATCTTACATCTTATAATGCGCGCATAAGAAGGAGTGAAGGAGAGAGAGACAGACCGTGCGTGCACGTGTGTGTGCCTGTTCATAGCGTGCTAGACAGAGAACATCCTGATTGGTCGACTAAGAAAAATAAGCCAATCAGCTTTCAGTATGGGGGAGCTTTTATTTATTTTCTCAGGTACCGAAGTTATCAGTTCAGTGCAGCCTACGAGATCGTCGTGGCAGAGAGACTCGACTGTAAACAACATAACAAACATTGCAATAGTTTTGAAGAAAAAATCTGCCTTTTCATTAAACCAGAGAAAAACTTTGAAAATAACAATAACACTCCATGCTACAATAATGATAGAAGCAAAGTTTTCCACAGTTTTGACATATCTTTATAAGTACAATTTGACTGTATAATTTGTGTCCCCTTCAAAAATTGCTTGTGATAAACTTTGTTTATTGTCCCCCGCCTACTGCTAAATACTGTGATTTACTTTATTCATTTTGAAGATTGTTGATGATTCAGATGTGGTTTCTGTATAATTATTATGTGTTTTTGACTTAAGGAGACTTTGTATCCAGATTTGAGACGTTGTATCCATATGCAGTCTGCATTGTTTGTCATGCTTTGTACATTAAACTTGGCATAGACTGAAACTGGCTACAGGTTTAAACTCAATAAAGAGAAGTTAAATATTCCATACAATCTCATTTCATTTATCAGACTTTCCAATCCAGATATCAGGTTCAAGTCAATCACACATTTCATTTTTAATAAGACAATGTAAAAATATGCACCTTAGTGAATACAGCGAATAAGAATTGTGTTCCTTGAATCTACAAAAACCATGCAAGTGTTGCCACCCCTCATTATTTTAATGTTTTTAATTTAATAATTTAGTTTAATTATTCCATCACATGTTTTTCTCCCTGTTTTCTATTGTTTTACTTCAATGATAGGTTAGAATTTGGTGAATTTTTTTGAATGAAAGATCAAAAGGATAAACAATGCAGATTTAATTTCACAGCCACCTTTGCTCAGATTTACCAAGGGTGCCAATATTAGTGTAGGGCACTGTGTACAGGGGCTGTGTAATGACCAGCCCAGCTCTGTTCCCCGATTGTGACCTTGCCTGATTCCTGATGGTAATAGGAAAACCAAAAAGTAAAATGTCTGCCATAAAATAACCTTTAAATAAATTTATGGCCATTTACAGACACATTTCTCTCTCATGTTCAAGAACCTTGCTGTAATGCAAGCAATTGACAAATGTTATGACTTTGAGGCTGAAAAAATGCAAGAGGGAGTGCTATTGATAACTAAGGGTTTGGATGCATCATGCAGTGTTTGAAGAACTCCCTGAGAGTGTGTTAGCCTTGTAAATGAAGGCTGTAAATCAGTCTCATGATGGCTAGCCAGAGCTATTTTTAACCTCCAACCAATTAGGAGAAGAGACTGGTGACAGTCTTTGTCCTTGTGAGTTGCTGCCCAGTGTCAAGATGTCTAGCTTAGCCTGCTTGCCGAAAGCAATTCAAAATAAAATCCATAAAACACTCAAACAAGTACTGACATAAGTGTGTATCATATACAAACAGACCCAAGCATACACACATGTGAGGAATATTTTGGGGGTTTAGTCACCACAATAGGTTATACAAATTGCATTTTTCTGGTAAAATGGGTTGCTGGGACTGTGTATCAGTTGGGTACATGCTGATAAAGCTAATCTAACTCTAAATTTAAATCAGGGCTATTAGATTAATAGATCAAAAAGCGCAACACAATGGGATGGAAAATAATGCAAAAACTTATTGACTTCTTTCAGTTGATAAAGGATCAAGGAAAAACTGAGGGGTTAAAAGGTAATCAATTTCCATTCTTCTTGGAAATTTCATATCTGGAGTTAGACAAGGGTCTTTGGTGAGAACTTGTTTTACACTTTATAGCCGTGACAAATTTGGAAATCACCCCCAGTGACTGGCCTAGAGTGCCAAAATGACCAGAAATGGCGTGCCTTTTAAACTGGTCCATTTAGACTTAGTATTCAAAAAGGCCTTACACAGAGAGAGCTTTCTTCTCTTCTGTCTGGACGGCAAAATTACATTGCTCCTCTTTCTTCATCTCCCCTTCCTCCCTCACTCACTCTCTGTTTGATGTACTTAACCAGAGAGCGCTACGAAATTCATTTTCCACACTCATTAGTTGCGGGTCAGCAGTGCTCCTTCACTGAGCTCTCATGCGGCAGCTGTCTAGGCTTTCAGCACTGACGGCGTGTCAGAGGAGATTTTTCCAGTCTTCGTGCAGTTGGTTGATTTATTTTGTTGCTTGTTCACAGTTGCACATCAGCCCAAGACATCATCCCTTACTAGAAACAATCAAGGAGTTTACGAGCAGCCTGATACTGAGGTAAAAACAATTGATATAATGATTTTCGCTGTTTAAACACACTTTTTGCTTAAATATAGATTAAAAAACATCTGTTTAGCCAAGCATTCTCATAATGCATCTCATAATCTTGTACTTCATTATATCTGATCAAACACACATTATTCTTTTTTAGCTTGGGTTGAACAAATAATTTTTGCTTGGATTTTTGCACTGATCTGTTTCTCTGTATGTACCTATAATTACATTTTAATTTAAAAAATCAATATTTAAAACTAATTAATAAATAAATAATTTAAAATATATACTGGTGTGAAAAATCTGACAGCTATCTCTGGTCTCCACCAAATAAAAATACAAGTAGGCTTATATTGAGATGCACCCAAAATCACAAAACACTTCACAATCACATTTAGTCATTTAAATTGTCCAAAAGTGTTTTATGCACTGAACTGTTCATTGTCACTTTCAGAATGATAGATTACATTTATCATCTCATATGGACCGCACAGGTATTCAATAATAATCAACGTTATCAAATAACTTTAATGCTACATGGTGCTGTATCAGAGCTGCATAATTCTCTAAACCATTCTTTCCCTCCACCCCCCTGCATCCGCTCAGCTGTATCTTCTCCGGGAAGAGAAGTTCAGTGCAGCGAAGCTGGCAGACAGAGGGAGGGATGGATAAAGCAGGGAGAGGAGGAGAAAAAAGGGAAGCTGCTCTCCCCCGGGGGACAATGCTCAGCCTCAAATGAGGTATCCGAAATGCTTTCTGACATTTGGTGGATGCAGCATGTGCCTGGCCTCAGCTGGCCCACAGAACGGGTGAACACACACACAAATTAGGCCTATGCATAAAACAGTCATTTAGAAAATGCACTCATGTTTAGCCATCTTTACACTTTATTTAGTGTCTTGGAATGTGTATGTGATTTACATAAGACTTCTGCAAGTGATGCAAACCTTATATGAGAACCTTAAATGTTTTACTTCCTCAGAGAGAACGCAGAGCGAGTGAGAGAGAGATCACAGTCATATCATGAGTTGTGACCTTATGATATCATGTTGAATGCTAATCATCCTCTGTCTCTCCCACAAACATCAGAGATGCAGTACTGGCTGCGCTAGAACACAATGTCTTAGGCCTCTGATGATCAGCGGTTACTATGGCAACCTCATCATTGGACTGCATCTGTTACTCTTGCTACACTTCTGTATTCAACTTTGGACATTTTTAAGAAATAGAACCTTGTCTTGTAGTGTAAACACGAAGGCAGCATCATTTCACATTTACATAAGGGTAGGCACGATGCCATTTAAGTGTGACCGCTGTAAAGATGTTTAATCAATCCGGGATTGCCTAGTTTATGACTGCAATATGGATTTATTGATCTGTGTGTTCTGTACAAAGAAAATGACCCACAGCAGTGTGAAAACAAATGTACCCTTTATTCAAAGACAATTTATCAAAATAAATAAGCTTCAGTGTTAACAAAATGTTATGGTCTGTTATTCTGTTATAATTCGTCATATTTCTGAAAGTCATGAATACTTTAACGTTAGTCTAATCTCAGATTAGCATTCTGTTAGCATTTTTGTTGCTGCAGGCTAATCACTAAATTAGCACTACTAAGGTAAATTAATATGCAACGTTGAATACCGTCACCTAATGAACATTTTAGTGCAGTGGAATCTATATTTTATAAAAAAAACATATGTGAATCGTATATCGGTCCAGTCTCCCACGTGGCAACAGTTTTCTAATGCTAATTTAGTCACGTCTTAATTTTGAATTATCTCTACAATATTATACAGATTTTATAGGCTAACGTCACTTGTCGAATCTGCGCCTCGGCGAAAGCTAGAGGCTTTTTTCTTCTTTTTCTGTGAATGTTTGTAGTGTGAAAGAGTTTGTTTATGTTTTAAAGGGCAGGTCCACACACACACACACACACAGGCGGCGGGTGTTTTTGAGACAGTTGCGCGAAGCAGTAATCCGAGGAAATGTGGTAATGTGGATTCATTTGCTGTTGTGCTTTAATTTGGGGTTGTGAGAGGTGGTTCTGTTTTCAGTTAATGCGACGATGTTTTATTTCCTACTCTATTTCGACAACGCGATGTTAAATAAATAATGTGAGATTTCACTGCACTAAATCACAAGTAGGCTATTTGTCAGTATGTTTGCATTGTTGTTGTCTAATAACCAACATGTAAACATGCTTAAAACAAGGTATTTACAATTTTTTAGAAGCAAAACTAGCATGATATATAACGATAATATATGATTTTAGCTTTATTCTTTCATACCCCATACATGGGAAGTTTATTTTCTTTAGTATTTAGGGATATATTGTTGGAATATTGCAGTTTACACCCTTATGCTAGTGTTAAGCAGTGGATTTAAAAAAAAACAAAAATACTTTTTTGTCTACATAGGTGATATAACAGCAGGTGAAGAGGGGAACTAGTGCAGTCTTGCTGGATCAGCCTGTTTATTTTACATGAGGGTTTACCTCATGGCAACCACAACATGTTTCCTTCAGTCCTAGGACTTCAGATTTCAAGAAAGCCATGGTAATTAGTTTGATCTGTATCACCCAATGTAATTTATTGCTGTTTCATTTGTTTTGGAGTTTGTCAGTAACTAAGCTACAGTAGCTGCATGACATGATCTTTATTCAAATGCATAGACAAGCATGCACTATTAATTGTGAAATGTTAAGACAAATATAGGGGTCACTGTACTTTTAACCTGTATGAGTTTCTTTCTTCTATTGAGCACAAAATAAGATATTTTGAATAATTTTGGTAACCAAACCGTTGTCGGTACTACTACTGGAAGTCAGCTGCTTGCTTACCAGCATTACTTTATTTGTGCTCAACAGAAAAAAAACAACTCATACAGTTTTGGAACAACATGAGGGTGCATAAACAATGACATAATTTTCATTATTGCGTGAAATATTCCTTTAAAATCATGTCACAACACCAGGAGTCTCTTTAATCCAAATCAACCAAGTGTTTTCAAAAGTATGCACATTCTCAGTTTTTAAAAGCAGGCACATCTTCTCACTAAGAGGAACCCCGTGTAGCCAGCTGCAGAAAGATTGACTGTAACAAGTAAGGACTTGTGCTGGCTAAGAAATCCTCAGAGGTTTGCATTATTGTGAAAACATGCCATGTTCGGTAGCTTGTCAGATAAAGTGTATTATTTTAATGAGATTCTTTCTATTTTAATAATGCATTGTGAAGACTGAAGGGCGTGATGACAGCTTAAGCTGAATGGACTAGTGTTTGCAGGAACTGCTGTTTGCAACACCTCCTTGAGGTCTGCAGTACAGTACGTGACCCACTGCACACACTCAGCTCAGGTTACACGTATCCAATATAGGAGAGCGTTTGCCCAAGACAAGACACAAATTATGACCTAGTAATTTGCCAAGACATGCTTTTTCTGTAATATTACAGACTGTCCACTTTTTACATTCAAGACTCTTTAACTAACTCATCAGCAACTGATTGTACTGATTCCTGCTGTTAATGTTAAAACCATATTTTAACATGTTGGGAAAAGAGAAACGCCCCATGAATCCTGTTAAGTGTTCACTGTCTGAGGGACTTTAATTTGCATTATATATATTAAATTCAATGAGGACCAGCTACTGTTTGGTTACTCAGAATATCTTATTTTGTGTTTAGCACAATAATGAAACTAATACAGGTTTGGGACAACATGTAAGTGAGTAAATAATGACACAATTATCATTTTGGAGCGAACTATCCCTTTAATGACAAGTGGTGACATGTTTAGTTCTGTCCCTTTAAGAGCTGCACACATCTAATATACTGGCATGTTTTTTCTCCTAAATGTTTACTTTTATTTTAGACACTGTGTTACCACGATCACATGTGATAAATATCTTAGTTCAGTAATTAGGTGCTGTTTGACAGGCTTTTATTGCGCATGCTTCAGGTGTACGTGTTGGAAAAGCGCATGAAATGTTTAATCAGCAAGAATTTAAAGCGAATAATGTACTTTTGTAATTGGGAATACGTGCAGTTAACACTAATGTGAATGTATCAGCATATTGAGACGGAGATGATAAAATAGCACGATACTACGATATTACTTAAAAAGCAGATCGTGGAGAATTTTTTGTTCGAAAAAATTCATAAAAAATTCAAAAATCATCATATCGCCCACCCCTAATACAAGTTATTTATATTTACTTTTTTTAAAAGAACAAAGTGTCTGTTTGGTTTAGTCAATGTGTGCTTTAACTTCATTTGTTAAACAGTCATGTTTAATAAATAATCATTTATAGTATATAGTGTGTTTCCTTCAATTATTTTA
This sequence comes from Enteromius afrohamiltoni, assembly GCA_034779775.1. Classification (NCBI taxonomy): domain Eukaryota; kingdom Metazoa; phylum Chordata; class Actinopteri; order Cypriniformes; family Cyprinidae; genus Enteromius; species Enteromius afrohamiltoni. The sequence continues at coordinate 9,729,019 of JAUYWG010000039.1, read as the reverse complement.
AAATCAAGTAATGCGCCCTTTATTTAAAAAATCTCTCTCTTGTAATATGTGAGCAGTTTTACTGTACAAAACTTGTCAATGAACTATGAGGGCAAAGAATAAATAAAATAATTGTTCATTAATCGTAATCGAGTTAAAATGTTCAATTAATCGAGATTTTAGGCCAAGTCACCCAGCCCGAATATATAGTGTTTCATTGATTGACTTACACACTTTTGCTTCCTTACTAGTTTTTTGTAAACATTTTATGTACTACCCTGATTCCTGATTTAGCTGTTTAACAGATTTTTTGCAAAATAAAGAATAAATTAATTGATTAACTTAAACCTAAGCAATGCTGCATTTTTTCATGTTTTGCCATATTAATTTATGTAAAGAAAATAGATTTCTATTTTCCCCCAAACAAATTTCTTTTTCTGTTTATTCTGAAACAGTATCAAAAGTTCAGAGAAAAATCTAATCATTATTTTGGCTAACAGTTGATTTTAACATTTTGTCATCTAGTCATTTTAACATTAGTTTTTATGATAGTTTCAAATGATAATTAAGTATGATTCCTGTTTTTAATTCTAGAAAAAAAAGACACTTTTTTTCTGCTTATGCCGTTCATGGCTCCCAGCTCACGAGGATCCATTTGAAGTCAGTACCAAATTTACTCACACTTACTTGAGGAAATCTAACAGCTGGTTAAAATTTGTGACACAGCCCTGCAAAAGTCCACATTAAAGTGAAATCGGAATCGCAAAAAGTCGTCGTAAGAAAAAGGGGAATGGGGGACACTCATCTTCATCAAAAAGCGAGGGGAATTATCAGATCCTTTTCTGAAAGCTTTCGCACAGCACAAATACATGACACAGTTTGGAAACAAACCATGTTTCATTTGAGATGTCTGAATGCCTAGCAACAGCTGTGCTATTAATTAAACAGATTATGCAAGTGACAGTGATTCAAACCCACTGTAATTGAAACAGCGATGCTGCCACTGCGCAGACGTTTTTGCTTGTTCTGATTTCAACTTGGCACGACAGAGTGACATGATGTTGCAAGGTGGCTGTAACCAAAACCAAACCGTTATGTACGTCATACTTGTCATACCGCCATCACAACCTCTGTTGACCCAGTCATGGCTCAGCAATAGTTGCAGCAGCTGGCATTTGCCTGACTCCTTTCACGTCCCATAAATCAGCACTTTATCCCAATGAGCACTTGGCAGTGTCCTGTGACCTTGATTCTCAAGGTTTAACAGCTCCTTGCATTTCTACAAAAGCAAAGTTTGGTAGAGCAAGGAAAACATTTGATAAATGGCTCCCTAGTTCATCTTAGAAAATCCCAGAATGAGGCGAGGGAGGTCAACAGGAGAGGCCTGTGCATGTGGGACATGTAAAACAACTATGAGTTTACACGCACATACACACACAGTACATTAATAGCATGGAATATTGGATTTATTGTAGCTCTACTGTACCTCAGTGTATTCAAAATTTAAGTTAAACGATTAGAGGCCTGCTAGAGGCCCTCTGCAAACTTCCAGGTGGGACACAACAGGATGATCTGTCTGTCTGTAATACCTTAAATATTTTGCTGTTAACATGCATCTTTTCTTCTCCACTTTTTATTATTATTTTTTTTTTATTGTGACCCTGCATTTGGCTGTCTAGTGGTCACAATTTTGTATTTGCAATTTTTGTATTACATTTGTTTTTAATATTTTCCATATATTTTCTATAACAATTTTTGCCTTTTTGGTGCGAGATACAGTAAATCACTTTTTTGGTGCATTTTATTTGTAAAAGTAAATTTAATAATAATGAAAGTATACTTAAAGGTGCCATAGAATGCATTGAGAGAATATTTTAAATTGTTCTCTGATATGTACATAGAAGGTATGTAGCTTAGGTAAGGGAAGAAACGGTTTTACAGGTCCATTTACATTTGTATTACATTTTGGTTTTGCCTTATTTGGATGGTTCATGAATAGTAATGAGGAATAGTTTTAAAATAGTTTCTCAGCGTTGCTCATTTCAGTAGCACAAACAGATTTCTACTGTCCAGCGTGAACGAAGGAGGGATTTGGCACACATTTATAGCGAAGATCCGCCATTGTCGACACTGTCTTCGGACTTCGGATGACTCGTCTCATCTGCGCAGGTCCAGCTGGCCTAGAGCATGGGCGGGTATATGCAAATGTGGTGAGCGTAACTATTACGCCTCTAGACTGTTACGTAACAGTCTGTGTTGTGTTGGAATTTGACCTTTTTTCAGTCGTCTTTTGCAAACACTTGATTTATATAAGAAGTAGGAAACTATGGTTTTTGAGACTCACAGTATGTTATGTCCATGTACTGAACTGTTATTATTCAACCATGCCAAGGTAAGAGAAAATTACTATTTAGCCTTGCCGGATGGAAAAGCATGATGAAAGATGCTGGAATATTCTTGGTGAGCCGTGTTTCAGGTTAGATGATTCAGTCTTTGAGTGGGTTGAAGCCTTGTATACTCATTACAGTTGTCTGTAAAAAAAAAACAAAGGAAAGGAAACCCATTTTAATCTCTTTACCGTGTCTTCGCACATGTAACAGCATTTTTTCCTGAATGTTCTATCACATGCTAGTTAACTGGCCCTAAATGAGCCAGATTACCTACAAGCATAGTCTCTGCCAACTTCTTTGTGTGTTCCTTTAAAGCTCCTATTCTTTGCCACACTGCCTCAAGGAGGACAGCAGGCGCAATCGTTTCTCTTTCATGTGTCAATGCAGATTTTTAGTGTGTAGGAGTGCCCTACATACAGGTTCCCTAGTGTTTCTGCCGGATATCTCTCCTTCTAGCATTACAATCTCATGAGATCCGACCCCAGTGATTGACCTAACCAGTGTGGGGTCCATCAGAGGGTCATAAGGCGGAAGTGATTCTTCCTCTTGAGTCTAGAAATAGAGCTTGGCCAAAAGTGTCAGTTCACCATGCATTTATTTAGCTTGAGAAATCCCACATCTATTACAGAGACCTGGTTATTTGCACCAGTTAGGCACTTCTCCGTCACTACATACGCACAACCCAAATTATAGTGTCCTGTCTTAAAGTAATCCAGTCATAAATGGAGAAGAGTATGCCAGAGGTGGACGAGCATTTTTTTAATGATTTTTTAATGCAATGCTGTCTCTTAAATAAACAAATAGTATCTTATAACAAAGTCTAAGGCAAGTCATTTAACTCGGTGGGCTACTTTTATATTGTTCTTGGACGGCTATTTCAGTCGACCAAGCTTACAAATAAATATCATTTTTGACACTACCCATGAAATGTGACAGCTGTCTCATAAATGTTGTCTCTTATTCTGAAATAGCTTTAAAAAAACATATTTTTTCAGGCTTAACCAGTATTATAACAGCTGCTGCAGTTATTTGATCAGTTAGTGATTACCAATAAGTGACTGGTTTGCACATATGTTAAGTCTTTGCTCATACCACTTACATTGCACAAAGAGTACAGTAGTCAACGTTTGAAATAGAAAAGTTGATCAAGGTTGTTCTTAGACAAGAATGCATTTTAGCTTTAGGTTTTAGGACAACGAAAGATGTTAATCCACTTCAAATGTTGACTACTGTTTACTTTACTAATGCACTAATATTTGTTCAATTAGTTGATTACTTGTTTAACTTGTCTTTGTATAAATAACACGTAATTTGTTCAAACTTTACTCACCCTCAGGCCATCCAAGAGTTGTTTCTTCATAATAACACAGTTGGAGAAATGTATTACTTGCTTATTATCACTTGGTAATTCATCTTATGCTCACCACCCTCAGATCAAACAGACTGATAAAAATATCACAATAATCAACAAGTAATTCATATCAACAAATGTCAAGTGAACAAGCTGTGTGTTTATAATGAGTTTTTTATTATTATTATTTATAATAATGTCATTGCCAGAGAAAAGTTGTCTAATCTGAAAAAAAAAATAAAAATGTGACTTTGATGTGAAAATGACTTTGATGTGAGAAGACAGCAGGGGATGGAATTTTTCAATGGTTATTATAGATTATAGACTGGTTATATGGACAGAAGTGATGGTTTTAAGTTAAAAGTATTTGTAGTATTTGTTTATTACTGTACAAGCATACAGCTTTTCACTGTGCCTTTCACCTTTCACAAAAATGGTTAATTAATCATTTGAGTGGTTACTTGTGGATTATTGTGATGTTTTTATCTGCTGTTCAAACTCTCACAGCACCCATTCACTGCAGAGGATCCATGATGCACTGCTTACTTTCTATAAATCTCTTCACATGAAAAATCAACCTCATCCACATCTTGGATGGCCTGAGGGTGAGTACATTTCCAGCAAAAGTGCATTTGTGTATGAAATATTCCTTTAACCACAAATTAGCCTATATGCCGTTAGTGCAACCAGTTTATGGGAAGTATACTCTGCTTTAGGTGTGGAGTGAGGGAGATGCGGGAAATGAGATTGGGGAGGGGTGCAGAAGTACATTTACTGTGTTGTTTATTCAGGCCTAAGGTCTCATCTAGGACCGCTAACTGCTTTGAGTAAAACTTAATATATACAAACACACACACACACACAGTATAATGACACCAGACTATTAGAGGTCCTAAACTGAGACCCTCTCTAGAGAATTCAAATTATAAGAGTGCCCTGTTAAACTTTTCCACTGTCTCATTCTCAGCTGTCAACACACATGACCTTTTCTCTATTAATAAATCATAAGAGTGAAGATTACAAAAATATATTTATCAATATATGTGAAACTGATTGATTGGATGACTGCTGCATTCTGTAGTCTAAACTGTACTTCAAAACTGTACATTTGACTGCTGCTCTTAGTAAGCAGTCAGGATTATAGCTCTCGTGGCATTTTTTTTCATTAAACAAAGTAATTTCAACATACCTGTATAAGTATTTCATGGCTGTTACGTTTAAGTTTATTATTTATTAAGCAAGACGTCATACAGTACAAGTATAATTTTAAACTCGTTCAGGATGATGCATTATTCCGAAACTTCTGTTTAGGTCCTGATAGTTTGGGATTATTTTGTGATAATGATTGGCTTAGTATACATTATTCTTTTATATTGCTAATACCATCAGCTGGCTATGATACGTAGAGAAATTATTCATTGCAGTCATTAAACTAATTAAATGATTCTTTAATAAGGTAAAAAAAAATATATATATATATATATATATATATATATATATATTACTTTAAAGTGTGTGCTTTTATATTAGGTCATTACTAGATTATCATACACAATATTTTTTGTCTTAGATATACATATTTTTTTCTATTGTATGGCAATACATTTTGAGATTTTTGGCAGTAATAGAAATTGGAGTAAATTTTAAAGTGCTATTACTGCGATTATAAAGGGAGCTTAATCAGTCAAAGAAAAGACAGGAATGGGATTTGTTAAGAACCCTATAAGCATCAGTCACAGCATTTTATTTATACTTATAGTGTTATCTTAACTTGGCTGTCAGTGATGAACTTTAGTTTTGTTTGGATGAAAGCCTTATATTATATTAATAGTGATTACTTTGTGTTAAACAGGAAAAATAAATCCTATAAGCTTCGACTTGAGGGTGGTATTCTGTTTACTTGATTCAGTTATGCTTAGACTGATCTGATTGGATTGTCTAAACTTATTCATGTAGGTGTAGATGATTTCTGCCGCAGGAATCTAGACATTTCTTTCAAGCTACTGCAATCATGCAACTTGATTATCGAAGACACAAGGGAGTTGTTGCATTAAAAATACATTGGTGTCAACAATCAGGCACGTCAGTAAGTCTAAATGGGCATGACGTTTCTGTCTGTGCTCCAGGCAGGCGTACAAAGAAAAGACATCATCTACAATTCTAGAACACGGTGGGTACCTTATCTCTTTACAGCATTTACAACACTGCTGATTCAGACTGGCTCGCACTGAGATCAGCGCAAACCTATGAAGTCATAACCTCTCTTGAACCCAAAACTACTGAAGGGTAACTGTTAAACACGTCTGCACGTTTGGAAAGTCCCCACGTCTTCATAAGCTTTGTGTAACTGACTGTCCTTCCCGTGCCGATGAGCGATGATGATTACGGGAGTGACCCAAACCAAAACAACATTCCTAGTGTAGAGCGATGGCACAGATTAGCGACGTGCCCGTCTGCTCCACTGCCTACGTGCCGTTTACCAAGCATTGCCCTGTGGAAGACTGACGAGGGTCGTCTCACACTTTCACACACCCTCATCAGCTCACTTCCTGCCTACTTTCTGACTAAACGTAGTTGAGCTAGATGAGCTTTTGGAGCATATCGCAGCATCTTTTATCAGCAACAAATGAATAACTAACAAATGAAAAACAGAGAGAGAAAAAAAAAGTTCAAATTGAACAATTAGACCATATAGGGTGTATATTTCATATAAGCGAGTGACCCAAATACATCACCTTAACCTTTTAGTGCTGACTTTGTTCATTAGCTCTAATGGTCCTGACTGAGATGGAAAGATATGAAATTATTGTAAACCTTTTACTGGAGTCATATCATGTCGGTGAGTTATTGAAAATATAATTTTGTGTAAACTGATTAAATTAAAAGGCTTTTGTTATGACAGTAAGTTTTGTTTTAATATATAATATATATTTTATATAATATTTTATATATTTTATATTTATAACAGTTTATTTTTATCTGATCGCAAATATACTATATTATATAAAAACTTTATATTATATTATCTTGGTAACACAGTTACACCTGTTAGTTTCTTATTACATTAGAATGCATATTACTAGAATATTAGCCATTTATTAATTAAGAACATATTAATTACATGACCTTATTATACATTCCCAATCCTACCCAATACCATTGTATCATATTATAATATATAATTGTAATACATTATATGCTATAATTATATTATTAGCCATTTAATACAACTGTTTTCTATGTTAATATATTTTAAAATGTAATATATTCCTTCTGATGTCACAGCTACAATTTCAGCAGCAATTAATCCAGTCTTCAGTTTAATATGATCCTTCAAAAATCAAAATTATTGTCAGTATTAATAAATAAACAAATCGTAATGAACCAAATTAAATCAAAGTATATTTTTAAAAATGTATGCACTTAGAAATTCCATTATATCTTGTCGGAAATTATTATAACTTTTAACTTATAACTTTTTATAAAATTAACAAATTTAAAATGCATGGCGTAGCAATGAATATGTATTAACTGTGGTCACAATAATTCATAAAATTGTACAATTTGTTATAAAGTGCACTGTGAGACATAAATAATGCATTAAAAATACTTAGGCTCTGAGTAAAGTGTTACTGTGACTTTTATAAATTAACATTATTATTTATAATAATAGAAAATAATTTTAAAACTGTTTTTTAAAATCAGTAGTTGTTAAATATTATTATTATTTTATTTAATTTTTTGTATTTTGCGTTTTATTTACTAATTTTTACTGGAACCAAGACCATTCAGATGAGAAATTCAGTTTATTTGTCAAGGCTTTGCATCCCTGTGTGTCCTGTGAGAGCCACAGACTTTATTTAGGCCCGCTAAATAGAGATCTCTCAACGCCTATGGGTGGACTTTGTCTTGAGGGACAATCACACCCAATGAGATGGTTGGTTGTGGGCGGTTTTGAACTCGGCCGCACTTTGGGGCCCTTTTTTGACTCCTGCAGCACCCTTGCAGAATTACACGTTTACATATCGAGCACACCCTCTGAAGATCCCAAGATAAGCAGCCATTTACTGCACAATTAAGGCCAAACAGGTGCACACCCAGCACACTCGCCTGATTCTAAATCAGTTGGTAGCTGGCTGCTAGTGTGCTTCAACGTATGTGAAGACTAATGATTCAGACGCCCAGAGCCAGCCTGCCATCTATTGGAGACTAAAATAACACTTGAGGGGGAAAGTAGGTCAGCAAACGTGGAGGAAGAGAGCATTGCAGGAGAAAAATCGAGATGTGTGAGAGAGAGAGAGTGGGATGAAGGAGACAGAAGAGAGACTTGAGAATATCACAGCTGGCAACATATTACATGTCTTTTTTCTTTTTAACTGTCACACATTTGTCTGTTAAATTCACTCTCATCCCGGATATTTGCCCAAAACCTTGTTATGACAGAATAGCGTCAGCATAGAGGTGTTCTCTGACATCAAAAGGCTCTTTTATTTGTATGTAATGAAATAAAATAATTTTTGGGGGGTGAAGTACCAACATCATCAACAACAAAACCCAGTAGTTCCTTTAGTTTAGTTTTTAGTGAACATGTATGGACTTGTAAGCTCTGCTGTATCCCTGTTTGAATAAAAAGTAAATCTCTCTAAAGCTATTTTACTGAAATCAAGACAGTTTGTGTTCCATTAAATTGCAGATTCCTCATCCCATTTACTACAGTGTAAGTGCATTTGTTTTTCTGGTTAATTCAATCAGGAGCCGACTTGCACATTTTTACCAAATAAAAAATGAAGAACATCAAGAGAAGGGTTACCTGTCATTTAAATAAGGATATCGGATATCTGTTGTACTTATTTGATATAGTATAATATAATTTTTCTTATTATACAAGCCGACAACTGTAAATGACAGAAAATAGCACAAGGTGGCAGTGTTGCTCTGAATTGTTGCAGTGCAGAATTGCATTCTGTGTATACTACATAGAATGTATACTGCCCTCTGTTTTTATTATTATTATTATTATTATTTTGAAGCAGTACTGAATGTGCAATTATTATTTTTGAACAGCGAGGTGCTAAATTGTTGCCAGGCCTTAATACAGTTAGAGTACTGTCCATTCATTATCTCAGAAATATGTTTGTTTAATGTATGAGTGATTGTTTAATTTAAATTTGTATCATTAGTTCATTTTTAAAAGCGTGATCATATAAAAGAGAGTTGATGATATTTTTTTTGTTTTATTATTTTATTTATGTTATTGAAATTTTATTTTTGTAACTGAAATGTATGTTTACACATCTTATTACACATCTAAGGCAAAGTGCAGTAGTCTGTCACCCACATATTCCATGCATATAGAACATTTGGAAATTAAGCACATTATGCACGCTGCAGAAATAGTTAATTGGGTGCTATTTTTAGCCTGAGGTTAAATTTGATTTATATTTTACATGGATGAATTTGCAAACTTGACACATTTCTTTTTGATTATATGATTTTATCTTTGACATGCTTTTTATGTATGAAAATATTTATAGATTGCTCACTAAATTGAGCAGATTATGTATTTATTTATTTATTAAAATAGTAATACCATAAACTGGCACTTCATTAAAAGTCATTTGAGAGGTTTAGGTCTTTAGGTTTTTAATAAATATTCTTGAATTATGAATGAATTCTAAATTGTTGAATTAAAGTTTTTGATAAATGTGTAAAAAGAAACATGACCTTTTAAGATACGGCCTAGTTTGTTTACTCTAGACGGAGGATTATTTTCCCTTTCACGTCATTGAAATTTGATATAAATATGCCCCCCCTCACAGTGTCACTGACCCTGGTGTGTTCACAGAACAGTATTATATAACCAAGATTTTAACAGACAGTTGCACTTTATTTCGATAGTCCATTTAGACATTCTACTAACTATGAGTAACTTTGTAACTACATATCAACTACATGTCAACTAATTCTCGTTAATTCACAACTACATGTCTACTAACTCTCAGTGTAGACTGTTAGGGTTAGGGTTAGTAGAATAAGTTGACAAATACTTGCAAAGTTTCTGATTGTCTGTATGTGGTGTGTTGTGAACCCATCAAAATAAAGTCTATTAATACTCTAATGACTGTTGGTTGACGTGTAGTTGCAAAGTTACTTACTGTTAGTAGATTCTCTAAAGCAGACCATCGAAATAAAGTGTTACCTAATAGAAATGTCATCATTCTGCCAAAACAGGCCCAGAAGCTTGCCGTATTTACATCAGATGCAGTGACAAGTAGTCAACAGCAGGGGGGTAGATCCATTACAGTATATTTATATTTGAATGCTTTTATCCAACACAGCTTACAGTGCAATCAACATTATTTTTCAAGGATGAAATCCATGATATTGTTGTTTTTACTATCATACTCTACCAGCTGATCTAGAGGAGCTCGTTTTAACTTTTAGCAGATGGTTTTGAGTGTTTTCTTAGTTTTTTTTTTATGTAAGATTTATTTGCATTGAACCATCTGGTTGTGCTGTGTGTGTGTGTGTGTTGGGTTCTTGTTATTGTGTGCTAGTGTTTGTCCTCTGCAGAGAAATAATTGGTGTGTTCTGTCCACTTCCAGTTTCTTTGACACTCTCCATCTCAGTCGCTTTCATCTCTTTATTTAGCACCTAAAGAAACTGCTGAGTGTGTCTCAAAGAGATCGATAAACATGACTAAATAGCCTCTTACTGGTGAGTTTTTTATCATTTCTGCACATATGTGTCTCAGTGTCACTATTCCTTCTCATAATGTTCCTGAAGTGCTATTTTTGAATTGCATAGCACAGTATGTAGAATATTTTTAGTTCACAAATGGCTTTTTTGAACATGCTGGAGGTATAAATCCAAAATAAAAGTAAATCAAATTCTATATCCCTTATACAAATGCCTGAGATGTCCTGACGTTCCTAATATTTAACCATTTAAATAATACTACTGTATATTGTGAGAAAATAAATCTTCAAATAGTTTTATTTCTAATTTTGAACTTATGTTAATTACCAAAAACATAATATTTAGTCTTATATTCACATATAAGTGAAGTCTTGTTTGTGATAAAATAGTTTGTGTGAATGTTCCACAGCTTCTCTGAATTATGAATTCTCTCTGTATAAAGAATAGTGAATGAGGTAATAGGTGGTGATTTCGGATGCTATAGTTTGCTTATTGTTTTTTGTCTGTTTCAGTTGGCTTTCATCCCTTTAAGTTATTTATGTGTGTAAAAGTAGGTGTGTGTTTACCCCCACCCTTTTACTCTTTCCCACAAATATCCTTTGTGGGTTTGGGAGGATGTTGACAGAAGCTGGCGGTTGGAAGTTCATGATTTGTAGCGTTTTAAATCATGTTAAATTATTTGCTTGTGTACTTTATATACTTTGTCTCTGTTTTGGCTGAACTACTGTTCAAATGTTTGTGGTCGGTATTTATTTTTCCACTTTCATTTAGCAAGGATGCATTCAATTGATCAAAAATTATGTTTACATTGTTTCAAATAAGTGTACAAAAAATGTGTAAGCTTTATATTAAATAACTGAATTGTTTGTTTGTTTTTTTCAAAATATTGATAATAATAAGAAATGTTTCTTGAGCAGCAAATCAACATATTCACACAGAAAATTCAGTTCATTCAAATAGAAAATAGTTCTTAGAAATTGTAAGAAATTACTAATTTACTATATTTTGGATCTACTAATGCAGCATTGTTGAGCATATAAGACTTTTGAACCGTAATGTAAAAAATGCGCATAGCAAAATATAGACTATATGATTTTTTGAATCCGTCTAGACAATATAATTTAATATTGCACACAAGAATAGCATCCATTCAGTTAGGGTTCCATTTATAAATACTATACTTGTCTATATAACTTTATTTACTGAATAAAACCTTGTCACAGAAAAATGACAGTTTGTGTTCTTTCAGTTTACTGCCTTTACATCGGGATTAGACCCTAAGTCATTATTTAGCAGTATGTGTAAACACACAGTGACAAACATGTGCACCTGCATGCTGGAAGGATAAGATCGGGTCCACTGGGAGGTGTAGGGGGTTAAATGGGTGGAGTGGGGGAGGGGAGGTATTCACACACAGCATCTGCTGTAATAGGGTGGTGTGAGTTTGGGTGTATGTTGTGGTAATCCAGACTGTGTTGAAGACTGAGGATGTGACCACATTTTCAGGATTAAGGGTATGCTAAATGTAATTTTAAACTGAATCTTAAATGGGAGTGATTTTGGGGGTGGGGGTATACCTGTCAAGGATTTACCAAGGATTTCCATACTCAACTTTTATAAATGTTTAACATTAACGTGTTCAGACAGGCGGAAGACTACAGACAGAGGGCGCTAGAGACAGACAGTCATAAGTGAAAGAGATGCTCACATGGACCAGAGCATGACTTAGGTGATCAGAGGCTTGAGAATGAAACAGCATCTCTTAACTGAGCTGTGAGAATAAAAAGTTTGTCATGTTGGACAACAGCCACACCGAATACATACATATTTGTGTTAGTCCTTATGCACACTTAGTTTAAACATTCATATGCTCATAGAAATATATTTTTGTAATTGTGATTAATCGTTTGAAAGCACTGTACATTTTCTATTCCTCAGATAATAAAAAAATGATCACAGTACCCACAAAATATTAAGCAGCACAAGTATTTTGAAACTGACTGAAATAAGAATTTAGCTTCAAATCAGCAAATTACAATGATTTCTAAGGAAAATTAAACATATTTAAAAATATTAAACCTTAAAATCGAAATTTATTTACATTTTAATTACTATTTGACAATATTATTATTATTATTATTTAAATAAACATATGTTTGATTAAATAAAAGCATGGTGAGCATAAGAGACCTGACCATAAACTTTAAAGGGTAGTGTACAGTATATAATTAAAAATATGAACATTTATAGTTTTATTTAAAAACATGTTCATAATAAAAATGTCTTGAATATATTATTAAGTATTTATTTGAATATTATTTTAAATCAAGTAAAATTCAAGAACCTTTTGACATGTAATCAAAACTGCAGCTGGTGCTTTTGTAAAAGGAACAGAATTTTTTCAGTCCACCCAACCTTTTTTTCCCCATCTTTTCATTAGTAATCTAAAGAGAGAGACCCACCTCTTCATATTAAATGAATCACCAACCCTCACGCAAACACAGAGCCTCTCTCTCCTCCCCTCCTCCTATGTCACAAGTCAGTGTATTGAGTGCTGGCTCCTCCCTCAACTGGGCAGCTACTGTTTCTGTCAGATGTAATGTCACATTGATTGATTTGCCACAGAGACAAACAGGCAAATAAGCAGGCACGTGCTGCCAGCTGAGCCTCAGCGTTTACATCCACAAATATAACTGTGAAGAACCTGTATCTAACAGTCATGTTCTTATGCACAGTTTCCTGTATATAGCACCTAACGCCCCACTAATCCAGTTCCTTTCTGTTCTGGCAGGAGCGGCATGCTGCACCATAACAAGGTAAGCTGTGTGCTTGTGTGTGTGTGTGTGTGTGTGTCCGTGTATGTGAATTCCCAGTGAGGACGTTGACAGAAGCGATGAACCGCTCGCCATGTGACATGCAGCAGTGCCTGCAGGATTGGCTGAGCTGAACGATGACCTCAGCAAGCTTCCCTCCCTCCCTTCCTCTCTCCCTCCCTCCCTCCTTCTCTCTCTGTCTCTCTTCACTCTGCTTTTTTTCCTGCCCTCTTTTGAGCATCCTTTGGTGATCGTGTAGACCACAGCCGCAGTGGCTAGCAGCAGCATCCATGGCCTAAACTCGGAGCCCTAAAACATCCACCGGCCCATCACACCAGGGACACAGGGACTTTAAAGCCGAGTCTGGAAGTGTGCTCTGTTTTTTTTACATCTCTCCATCTGGTAACCAGGGGCTTCTCTTCTCCCCTCCTCCCGTTTCAGGCTCCTTGGAGATAGAGGAATGCAAATCTGCAATCATGATGGAAGGTGAGGGCTTGGTCTATTTTTATCTTATTGCCTCTCATTGCGTGTACGGCCTGGCGTGTGCTGGCTTTAAATGCCATAAGCTGTCCGCCTATTTTGAGTGACTTGACATTCCGGTAACTCAATATAGAACCGAGGGTGCTGGATATCTCAAATATAGACACACATCCACACATGCACACACTGTACACACACTCACATATATGCATTTGTATTCTAATGTACAGGCATATATCCATTTTTTTTTTTTCTTTGTGCTTTCACCTCACCCCCCTTTAGATGGCTTGTCTTTGTAAAGGATTATTTGGATTTTGCAGTTACGGCTTATGTGCCCAGCTGGCCGCCTCTGAATTCTCTTTGTATGTAGAGTTTACACACATACTCACGTACACACCATACTGTAACACGGCACTCGTTTTTTAATCGTGTGTCTGCTCAAGGCCGTTTCTTTAAAGGGAGGTGTTCATGTGTGTAATTCAGTGTGTGCATGCGAACGCCGCTGTCAGCTGTGTTTTGGAGGGAGAAACAGGGGCTGGTTTGATTCACATGTGTGACGGAGGTTTTTATGTAACTGTCGGCTGGACGAGAACATATAATTTATTTATAACATTGGATCAGATAAACTCAATATCGTGTCACCTGTTCCCAAACACCGTTGTCTGTCCTTTTGCATGACTGGTTTGTGACGTACAATCATGCTCGATCAAATCTATTGGTTGAAATCAGAAGAATAGGAATTGGTTCATGGGATTTAAGCAAGAAATATTTGAACAGTGTACCCTGACTAGAATGAAATGGCACATATTGTTTGTAACATCAGATTATGTGTGTCATCCACCCCTTTTATATGGATTACAACATGTGTTATGCAATATATTGAGGCATGTGGAGAAACGCCAGAACAAATCATTTGCCACTTCCTCATTCACTCATTCTGTATAACATCATTTGAGTGTGGGGGGTGTGTGTGTAATATATACTGTGTGTGTGTGTGTGTGTGTGTATATACAGTGTATATATATATATATATATATATATATATATATATATATATATATAGAATGCTTCTTGTGAGTGATATGTTGGGTTAGGAGATGTTGGGTTTGCTCAGTATAAAAAATCTAGTCACTTAAGGTCTCTATCTTGATAGAAAACCAAATGTGACAGATCTCAGGCCTTAAGGTGTTAGGTAACGCAATAGCAAAAGTGATAGCGGCTGTCACTGTAGCCTCAAATAGATGTGACATAGAGTTGAATCTCTTAGTGTGGATAGTACAGGCTTAGCCACGCGTGGATTACCTGAAGGTGTAAAATAGGAAGGTAATCCACCTGGTGTTTTCAAAATTATACTTTCAGCCTGCTTCAACTCCAAAGATATTTTTCTCTCCAATCTTGCCTTGTCGAAATTGCCATGTTCACCTTGTTCAGTTGTGGAAAAAAAGATAGTTTGAAGTAGGTTTATATGCGTGTAGCTCTGCTAGTGCTAAGATACTCTTTTCTGATTTAAAGAAAATTAAGTCCAAGGTTGGATATTTATCAGGCTTTTGTTTATGGTGCACTTTAAATTGGTTGTTTTTATTTAGTTCATGCATTGTGTGATTTGGTACATTGCTATTGTATATTTTGAAACAATTATTAACCCTCTAATTGGTTCCTCTTATCCTGTTACCATCCTCTCGTCTCTGTTCTAGACATTCCAAACTTTCTCAAGGATCAATAAACTAAACGGATCATTTCTAAACGGATCATTTTAGAGACTTGAGTAGGAATCTGAAAGTATTGCTGTTTATGTCACAATTCCAAAATATTGTAAGTTTAAGTTAACATTAATACTTCTGTTTTATCATATCTTTAAGATTCTAGTGTTGTTTTTCACTAGCTCAGTGGCATGTAGTGCAGTCTAAATGTCCTTGTGCACAATAAGCAACTTTTTTGACCATTAAATGCTTTAGTCCATTATTGCAGTGGTTTCTTAATAATCACCATCCATTTTTTTTTTAAAGAAAACAACAATTAGTCCATGTCATTACCCATTACATGATCGCTCTACTCAGCTGACACCAATTGTTAGTGACCCTGGCAATGTATGGGTGGGGTTCGAATGAGCTTTTAAATAGAAGGGTTGCCATATAGACTGCTTTAAATAGTGTCAGTGGTAGTGATAGTATTTCCTGTAAAGCAGAGGTTTGGCTCCACCCAACCCCATCTCAGGGATACAAGAAGGGATTTTCACAGAATTTTATTAGAAAATTAGCCTTGTGGAATGGTAAATAAATATATTTTTAAGAGCACAATATCATACTACTTAAAAAAAAAGTGTATACTAATTAATTTAGCATGATGTTATGTTGATTTTTAAGTTTATAACACCAAAATATGTGTTTTAACTGTTGCAGAATTGTAGATATTCCAGTTGGTAGAAAAGTAAGACAGCGCAGAAGTGAAATGGCAAAATAGCTTCCTGTAGTCTGTTAGAGAATTATCTGGGGAGTTTTGTCTGTGTGCCATGTGGGAGTCGTAAAAGAATAATTCCATTATGTCCTCTTGCTCTACTTTTAATGAATATATTAAATTGAGTAAAAACTAGCTTGACTGCTTATTTGCTACTTTGTGTAGGAGGCTTAGAAAATAGTGTAAGTAATAGCATAAATGTGCATACAGGCTTTCTAAAAGTAACTACTCATTATTTTGTTTCTGTAACATAAAGCAAACTCATCAGCCAACAAATCTCAAATATGTTATACAGAGTTTCGATTTACAACTCTGATAAGTGACTATTAAGCTTGGCCAATTTTAGGAAGTACAAAATAAATGTTAAATTTGGATTTTAGCCTATCAGAAGACTGAACGTTAATCTTTATGTGGGCGGGGTTTACAAAGAGGGGACTTGTCTAATTCAGTGGCTAAATTTGCTGGAATTTCCAGAACATCTAAGGTGCCATTTTACACACAACTCATTTTTTGTTTGAAAAACTTTAAAACAAATGAATTAAGGCGTGCAACTTCTACATTTATAATATAATATAAGGCTCAGAGAGTGAGCACTAGTGACAAAAAATTAATTCCTACAGATGACAGCAAAAAAGAGAATGTAACCAGACAGCATGTGAAAGGGCTCTTACTGTACTCTGGCGAGACAGAGGCCGGCTTTGGTTGTTTTGGCAGTAACTGGAGTTGAGCTGGAGCATTTTCCCAGCAGGCTAAAGCAAACAGTGGCTTGGCAGCTTGGTCATGAGTATCACAGTTTTATCGGACAGTACTTCAATAATACACATGACTCATTGACAGGGCTTCACACAAGGAGAAGGTGTCAGGAAAGACGTTAGGATTACTGAAAAATGCCTTCTTAACTGGTTTTGCTTCAAAGTATTATTCAAATGTATTATTATTAAATTACCTTGTACCTGAAATGGCCCAAAATGTACAAAATGACTAAGGTGATAGGCAAAACTAGAAAACTGTGATAACATTATACACATGGGCACTTTTTTATTTATTTTTTTCACATCAAAAGGGCCACTGGGCTTTCATTTCACTGTGATAACACTTTCCCCGCCCCCTACTACAGAAACACTCCATGTTTTGAAGAATGAGGGCCTTTGTTCAGTGGCAACAATAGATTGGTCAAAGAACTAAGATGAACTTCGCAAAATCAGGAAAGAAGCTGAACTCATTGCATGAATGAGTATACGACTTTCTAAATTATTTCTGCATGTGCTTGTGTTTGGAATACAGATTTGATTGAGAATACGAGTATGCGGTATACTCTAATACACTTACAGATTCTGATATTAAATAGTGGTTTGATTTTGAACATAAAGCTAGTAAGGGTGTCGAAAGCCAAACAAAAAATCTATTTATAGCCCTGGACTATGTAGTGTGGATAGTTGAATGTGTTTATAGAAAGTATCTATCTTGAACTGAATGTGAATATTAGCTTGTGCAGTATTAGCATACAGTATGATGTATTACTCCGTATTGTATTAGTTAAAAGTAATGGAAGCCAGATTATTATCAGCAACCTGGGCCAGGTGACATTATTCACCAGAAAGTGAAATTTTTGTTAGGGAGAAAATAACTAATCATCAGTTGATTGTCTTACTTTTAAACAATTTCATCCTGTTTATTAAAATGACATGAATTGGTCTTATAGCTTTCTTTGTATATGGAGGAGATTATGACAACTAACTACTTTTAACATTTTACCTTGTCTCACTTTTGAGGTATATTATTTACTTTTTTTAACAGTTGCCACATTATATGACTGTGTACGCAAAGGAGTGTATGGGTGTTTGTGTCCAGAGGCCCCAGATTAGAGCTGTTGGCCAAATATGACCCTGGATTAACACATCACCGTTTCCTCATTTGCCCCTAAAAGCAACATGGGGTAAACAATTGAGAGAAAAAAATGCTATTGGGAAAATGGTGACAGGAGAAAAGAATAATGCTTGATATGTTATTAGTTCATTGGTGGAAGGGCCAATGTACTAACATTTACATAAAAAACAGAAAATACAAGATTGCTTTATGTCTAATGCATTTAAGTAGATGGAATGAAAGAGAGTGGTTTCAAAAGAGTTGTGATTATTGATTTGCTTATTGATTAACTATTTGTCCAGACTTATTTATGCTGGCCTTTTCCTGTTTCCCTTCCAAAACGTCAAAATGAGTATGTGAAATAAAGTGTCAAGTTCATTCAGACTGCAAACAACTTCCTCTATTTTGTTTGGTTTCATCTTGCTTGGGGCACCACAACAGCAGCTAGAACTCACCAGAGTAACCTTGAAAAAATGGTGCATAGTTCCTGTATATGAATGTGAACTTCAGTTATGATCCTGTCATTATGTGAAATGGTTTCTTGGTTTGACTGAACATTACTTGAATGTGTGTACTTTCGTATATGACCCTGAAGAGCCCTGTTATGCAAACAGTAGTCTTGCCTTAGAGCAAAAAAGCAATTTATTGTCCTGCCACTGTGCTCTTTGTAGGCTGATGATTGAAAGCATTAGTTCTATTGCAGGAAGGACAGATTAAGTACCTTCTGGATGGACCTCGACTATGATATAACAGGAAGGAGCATCTGTCATCAAGACACACGTATGATGCATTAGAGAGAAAGGACCCTTGATGCCTGTCTGTTTGTGTTCATTAAACCTGAATTTCTGCTTTATTTCATATGGAAAGGAAATGTAGGTTTTGGATATCTAAGCAATCACATACAAATTTACTGCATGGCTGTACAGGCCTGCATGTGAGATGACTCATCTGAATGAGCTGTGCTGCTCACCGTGGGCTGGCCTATCTCACGGATGGCAGATATGGTGCTGATCCGCTCAGAGCTGACTGGCTGCATTAGCAGCTAAAGCGTGAGTATGAGCTGCTCACAAGACACAGCAATAAATGAGATGGTGTATGTTTTATTAAAAAGTTTTTGTCAAATAGCCAACATGATAGGTTGTCAAACACTGAATCGATTTATTCTAGTTCAGTGAATGATTACTGAAGACAAGTCAACCTCAGTAGGTCAAATTAAATATTATGTAAGTTGCTTTCATTTCTTTTTATTATGTGAGGATTGCAATACTGAACATACATAAACATCTAATAAACATAAAAATTAAGTATCCGCTTGTCAGGTAAAGAATCTTTCAATTAACAATATTATCTCCACAGCCATTTATTTTATTATATGACATTTTTAAGCTCTTAAAAGCTGACTTTGTACACTACAGTCTGAGGCTTGTTGCGTCTCAGACACCAACATTTTAATGATTCAAAAGATGAATCACTGTCTGCAGTTTCAGTATGAGGATACATTTTATCATCATGATAATTCAGTCGTATTACAGCACAACATGAGTGTATGTTAACCTTTTTTGTTTGCTTTAGTCGTCTGACCTGACGTGATGTCAGACTTGTCAGGAATATTTCACCAGTAAATTAAAATTCTGTCATCATTTATTCACCATCGAGTAGTTCCAAACCTTTATGGATTTCTTTGTTCTGCCAAACACAAAGGAATACATTTTGAAAAAGTTTGTTACCAGGCTGTTTTATCACCATTGACTTTCTTAGTAGGAAAATAAATACTTTGGAAGTCAATGGTGACCCAAAACAGCCTGGTTATAAACTTTTTTCAAAATAAAATATGTGGTAACTACTGACTCTCCAAGTGAAACAGAGCAATTGTGCATATTAATTGTTGCTACCTGATGCCTGCATTTTTATACTGTATAATTACTCAAAGATATAACTGCAGGAAAAAGTATTGAAATATATATA
>JAUYWG010000039.1:9657413-9708391 GCA_034779775.1 Enteromius afrohamiltoni | reverse complement strand
ATATATTTTTTTTTTTATAATTTCCTTCCTGTGATTCTTTCCTGCTTTGTGAGCGTTTGAAATTAGCTGCACTGTGAAATATTATTTTTCTTCCAAATAAGGTAAAAATAAGACAGATACATTCTTAAGACAAATCCTAGGGTTGTAAATGGACATGTAAAACCATTTCTGGAGATTTTTACTTAAACCACATACCTTCTAAGTAGATATCAGAGAACAATTTAAAATACTTTATCACTGCATTCTATGGCACCTTTTAATTTTAACATTGCTTTAGTCTTTTCATAATATTGGTTATCGGTGACTTGATGTGTTTTTCTACACATATATATATATATATTGTATATATTCTAGAGGCCCTAAAAAACACATATAGGTCGACCGCTAATAGGGTTTTCATAAAACTATACTTTTGCTAATTCAAATTAGTTCTTGACACATCACTTGAATGTTAATTTAACAGATTATTGTCGATTATGTGCTGTTTTTATTAATTTAGTTATTGGATACAGTTGAAAAAGCTTAAAAGGTTGGACAGGCAAAGATCACCATGTAAGGGATACAGATATGTTTAAAACTAGTTACTTCTCATTAAAGATTGTTTTCATTTTAAATAATTGTATGAACAGATTTTATCTAGATGTAGCCAAATTGGTGGCAATCAATTTGATGTAGAGGCCATTCCATGTGTAACTGGGCTTCAGATGAGTTAAATACTGACAATGGTTGTGGACCCCATGCTGCTCTGTCCCTGTCCCAAAGATGAGTCATCCTGATTAGGTTTCATTACCTCCCTGCTCTAGACAATAGAGGCTCCATTGATTTTTATCATCAGCAGAGTGGATCAGGAAAGAGAACGGGGCAGGAAAACGAATCAGCAGAATCTGAGCACAAGGCATTGTGCAGGTGCCTTGAAATGTGTGTTGAAACATCTCTTACGAATGTAACCCTCGTTCCCTGAAGGAGGGAATGGAGACGTTACGTCATTGACTGCCGTCATGTGGTCCCGCCTGGAAGACCAATTGACTCTGATCTTTGGGTATATAAGATGGTGGCGTGCTAACCACCATTAGGTTTCTGCTGAGGAGCCGATCGCAATGGACTCCCCATCGCAGCCTGCCCTTGTGGCAGGAGGGACGTACCATCTCTGTTCACTCCTTCAGGGAACGAGGGTTACATACGAACCCGAGACATTCCCTTTTAGTCAGTCACTATACTATACGTACTGACGTCATGGGGTCCCCACCCTGATTGTTGATGTACACTACCGTCGCAATTTTGTCTGTCCTGACCAGAATGTGCTTGCCCTGCAGCATTGGAAGAAACCGGTGCAGGGCCAGCCAAATGACCAACTTGAGGCAATTGATATGCCACTGCAGTCGAGCTCCCGTTCAGAAGCCCAAGGCTGCTTGCATGTTGCATACAGTGCCCCAGCCCATCATGGAGGCATCTGTGGAAACTACCACATGCCTAGACACCTGGCCTAGGGGCACACCGGCCCATAGGAAGACACTCCTTCACCCACAGAGGTTTTAGGGCACCCTCTGCCATCTTGGTAAAGATGCAAAGTGACAGGGCCAGCCCAATGGGGAGGACCTTGTACTGATACACATGACCCTCAAAAGGCAAAATTGAAACATGAAAGTGCATGTCCTTCAGGTCTATGGCGGCAAAGTAATCCTGGTGGTACAATGAAATAGGGGCTGCCCGAAAGAGCATGGCCGCCAACTCCGCATTAGACTCCTTCTAAGCAGCTGCCACAATGGGGGGCTGGAAGGGGTAGCAGATTGAACTGGAAGGGGTAGCATACGAAGCTAACCTTCTAATAAAAGAAAGCCATGACCTGAGCAAAGCCATGGACATGCGCTTGCAATGAGGTCCATCCACGAACGCTCACAGGATGCTCCGACTGAGGATCTCCACACTGCAGGTAGGTTCTTTTTCTTCTCCAACTTCAAACGACAGATTGGCAGAAAGCTAATGGTGGTTAGCACGCCGCCATCTTATATACCGGTACATACGGGGGGTGACTTGGCATGCAAAAGTCACTGGCCAATTCCCATTGGCGTTTTTTCCAAGGATCAGAGTCGATTCGTCTCCCAGGTGGGACCCCATGATGTCAGTCAATGACGTAATGTCATAGTGACTGACTGAAAGGGAACTAGAGTTTGTGTGAGCCTCTTAGACAGTATTAGAGACTAAAACCATCCAAGTCATCTAGCCTTTGGGAAGTAAAGCAGAATGTTTTGATATTACTGACTGCTGCTAAATTCATGTAATGTAATTCATAGCAGTATTCTCTCACGAATCGTAAGATGTGTTAAACTATTGGTACAGTTTAGATCAGCACACATTATATGCCAATGTCACTATTAGTTGGTTGCTACACTTGAAGTCTAAAAGTCCAAACCATGGGAAAAATGTTTAATATCAAAAGATGCGGTATGTGTTACTTTGTTACTGTTAAGCTTAGTTTTTGTCTATATTACATATGTTTCTGCAGTTCTAATGTGCAATACTAAGTTTACTTTTGTGCTGAGGACATCAGCTGGTGAGGCCTAAAGGCTAAATCAGTCCTTTGAGAAACCACATTGCTGCTCTCTTCTGTCTTTCTCAATTGTGTGAAATGTATGCAGATATTTCATCGTCTTGCAGAAGGATTGCATTTTTTTAGTAGTTGGAGTGGAGCTGTAAACACCATAAGCATACAAAATAAGTTCCATGTTTAAAATATACTGCCTTTTATTTATCCCACTCTTCTGGGCAAGATGCAAGACCTTTGTGTTATGCCTCTTTAATGCTCATCATTTAAAATATTAATTGCAAGCAAACTGACAAAGGCCCAGTGTAGTAATAGTAGTTTTTCAATTAGCTGCAGCTGTTGTTGTTGTTATAAAGATGTTTAGAGATTATAATTGTCATTTAAAAAAAATTGCCTGTACTATCTCTGTGTGGGTGGTGGAGGAAAAGAGCAATCTGGGTCCGCATGGACCAAACCCATCACAAACATAGTCGCTGCTGCGTTCAAATCCAGATGAAGGGAACTCCCATGTGAAAATCAAGATTAAAGATAGAGGTTAATGTAAGAAACCCACGGACACTCCTTAAAAAGCCACTTCCATGGAGAAAGCCATGAGGGGAAAAATAGGACAGGGCTTACAAACAGAAAACTATAGGAGAAAGTTCGTTTTTTTTCTGTTTCAAACTAGTTCCTGGGATAGGAAACAATTTATTGTGCCAGACAAATTGGACTTGGTTCCTAGTTAGGGTTAGGTGTTGACCCAGAACTTATTATTATAAATATTTTTAGTTACAGTATGTAAAAGTAGTAAATTAAGTAGAAATGCACCCTATTTTTAGTTTATTGTGATAATTTGCAAGAAGAAATTTTGAGATGAAATATTTTTCAGAATAAAATTACCCTTTTTTAATGGAATTTCCCCAAGTAATTCCTACACTTGTTCATGTATCATGTCAACAACCTGTGATATGATTATACAGGACAAAACAGGATTAGCAAAAAATAACTGTAAAGGATTCTGGGATTTCGGTAGCTTGTTGGTGTTGAATTGAGGCCGAAGCAGCTGATCTTTTAATGTCCAGTGTGTGTGCGCCTCCCTGTGCTGTGACTCTCTCTCTCCATCTGCTTCTGCATCTCATGATGCTCCATCTGCTTCTCAACAAAGAATCTTCATTCACTGCCAGTACTGAATCAATTCAATGTGAGGATTGTCTTTAATAAACAGGATTTCCATGTAGCAGAGCTGACTCAGTGAATCTTAAATGATGTTTGGCTGAAGACAAAACCTGTGGACTGGAGGATCAAGTAATCCAAGTGTGGTTTTGATTGACAACCGTTGAGGGAGCTACATTAAATCTGTTGCTCATCAAGTTATAAGCTAATCAGAATCCTTACTAGTCAACTAGCTGCTCAGCAAAATGCTTACAAAATGAAGCTAACTGCCCTGAAGTGAGTTTAAAAAAAGTTAAAAATAACAATGTTGTGGTAAACAATGCTACATTGTTGGATTTTGGGAAAAAAGTAGCTTTGCTCGGAAAAGGCTACATTATTTTAATTACTGAGCTACACTACAAACTCCTAATTAAAAAAAGAAAACTGCTACAAAGCTGAATACAGGTACTTTAACACTGTGACTTTATACGTTTTCTCATTTATCACCTGCTACATTTTTTTGTTTTTTGCCAATCTTACGATTGATTGCCATCAGCATTCATTGCGCTCAGACACTTGAACAAAGCCACTTGGTTGGATGTTTCGCTGGCAGGCAGCAAGGACTTGGCACATGTCACATACATTGGCACGAGTGCTGTACTTCCCCTCTTTAGTCTTACACAGAGTGCCCAGACCTCTAGCAGATCTGGTGTGATTTAACATAATTGCTCCAGAGCACTGCAGTGTCTTTGTATCACTATTTACTGAGATAAACGGTAATTAACAATAATGTATAAATATTGTATTTTATTTTACTACAAGCATTTTTGAAACATCAGCTAACAATTCCTGTTGCATTTCACTCTTAGGACTATTGTTGCTAAAATGCACGGAATTTTCCACCTGTGCTTATGATTTTGGGGAACATTTAGTGGTCATCGCAGCTTATTTTAGGCTAATATGTATTCACGGTTGATCTTAAGTCCATTTTTATTAAGTTATTTTTTTTTCCAGAAGGCAAGTAGACCTGACCTTTATGGATGCTGTGCAGGAATTTATCAAATAAGCCAGTAGTTGTTAAATGTTAGTGGCTGTAGTGCATATATCTTGGTTGAATATAAGACATCCATATATTCTTTTTTTACCTAACTACCAATTGAAGGATTTCTTGAAAGCTTGTTAGCAGACTGGACGTTACGCAAACATTGGCACTGTTAACATTCATTAAATTTAACAGCTATTTTCTCTGTAAGAGTATAATTAATGCCACTTTCTTTTTTTTATCTAATCACTGCTTTAGTAATGCCGTTAAATCTATTATATTACAAGATAAAGGTACAAGTGAGGTGTCATCATCCTCTTTTGTAGGAACAAATCTTCACAGCCATTTCCAGTATTTTACATGTGCAGGTGCAGCGAATGTTTACCGTTCGTTTAGTAAACACTAAATTATTCTGCGTGACTGTTGGTGTATTTCCATAACAATGGAAAAATGGCCTCCACTGTCTTTTTTACCAAATGAGTTGGCCAGGTTTAAGTGTTTGTTAGTCATAATGCGTCCATGCAGCGTGACTGGGCACTGTGCTTGACTGAAAGTGAAAAAACCCAGCTAAAACATTATCTTTACAGCATCTCAATAAACCTTTTCATAAACCAGCCCAAGCTACTGTAAGTGGAGAGGTTTTCAGATAGCGTGAGATCTGAAATGTTGAGCGTTTCCTTGGCCTTCTCCAGGGAGATCTCAGCTTTGTTTGCCCCATACTTCTGCTTCGTTTCTTTTGTTAAGATGTTGTAATTATAAAATTATAATTTTAAAATGATGTTTAATTTAGCCTGCACTGTGTTTTAGTTATGACATGACTGAGTACGTGGCTGAATCATGGGAATGTGTAAATGAATGGGCATGTTAAATAACTGTTTTAGTGATGTTCAGATATTTATTTATTTTTATTAAACAGTTCAAAAAAGTTTTTTTAAGAAATCAATATTTTTATTTAGCAAAAATAATTCATCAAAACTGACAGAAAAGTGACTGTAAAAAAATATTGTTTTAAATTAATGCTGTTGTTTTTAAATTTTCTATTCTTGAAAGGATCCTGAAAGATATATCACAAAAAAATGGTTTGTACAAAAATACCATTAATAATATGATACCAAATCTGCATATGTTTTCTGAAGTGACACTGAAACTGGAGAAATGGCTGCAAAAATATAGCTTTGCCATCATCACAGGATAAATCAGATTTTATAATATATTAAATTAGAAATTAATAATTTGAAATAAGCAGTTGGAAATTTTAATAATTATGACGATGTTAATGTTTTTGCTGTATTTTTGTACAAACAAATGAAGCCTTGGTGTGCATATGATATTCAAAATAATAATAATAATAATAATAATCTGACCCCAAAATTAGCAGAAGTTTGTAATATATTGTTATATATAATAAAATCCATAATATTTTCATTTAATAGTAAATTCAAAGAGATACTAGAAATAACAAGGCCGCTAACACAATCTCAAATACTGCGTTTGAGAAAGTAATTGTCACGCCAAAGACTAATATACTGTAGCTCAAGATCCTTATTTTGATCATTTAAGGAGAATCATGTAAGGAGAAGTTATATCTAGTTTTATCTGCCTTTCATGAACAGATAATTTAGTTGCATTCACAAAGAAATTACCACAGTCCCATTAGTCATGTATGTAGGTTTGTTAGTAGAAAAATGCATAATGTATGTTATGGCAGCGAGTCTAGAGGCAAACTTGGCAACCCCATTTACTCCATGTTCAACAGCTTAATAGAGAGAGCCGCTGGGTAATAGTTTTCTCTGTGCTGGCAAAGTACGAGTTGCTATAAGCTATTAGTAATATCTGGCAACAAAATATTGACTTTTCTTCCAGAAAATAATTTATGTTATCAGGAGCAATCAAAAGGTGTTCTGAGGTGTTTTTGGTTTAGATAGAGATCAATTGCAAATAAAACATGCCTTGATGAGCAAAATGTTCTAGCTGATCCGGCTATAAATTTAGCCATCTGTCTTTAGACTTGCTAATGAATATTCTCAGATTAAGATCAGCGATCTGAGATGTAAAGATCACATTGGGGGTCACTATAGCTGTGTAGATCATTACAGAGTTTAAGATTATTGCTTGCTTTCTCTGATCTCTTCCATTAGTGTGGCTCAACTCTTTCCAGATGAACTGATTGTTAAGCATTAATCCCTGTCTAAGTCAATCTGCCATGCTACCTCTGGCAGTGATATATTAGAATTAAACAGATTTATCTTAGTTTCTCTTGTTGTTTCCCCTTTATCCCCTGCTGAACACCAGTAGGAACTGGACCCTGCCTCATTTAATGGCCCTTCTCTGAAGTTGCAAATGCTTTATGAGTTGATGGAAATGCTCATGTTTGTGATAGATGCTGTGATAATACAACCATTTAGAGACTGCTGTAGACATTTTAATGAGCGGAAATCTTTCTGCCCTTGACCCTTCGATGACATCAGCAGTTTCACTGTTTTAAAATAGGAAATATCATTCAACTGTATTTATTTATTAATGTAATTTATTGGATAAAACCTTGCGGGGAAGCATTCCATAATTGTAGGTCTAACAAAAAATTTTACATTTTCCTTTTTTTATGTAATGTACATTTCTAAGACTATTATTTGTGATTTATTACCTTAACATTGAATTCATAGAAAAGTAGTTTGTGAGTGTTTCTTATAGTACAGTTAAGGGAGTAAAGACAATTTTAAAATCTACTGCCTACCATAATCATGTTTTTTTTTTTAATAATTAAATCATAATTAATACCTCTTTTGAGAGGTTTATGGTTTACTTTATATTAAGTGACCCTAATGCATGTGTACTTACATAGTAACTAGATGTGTACATAGTATGTAATGTACAGTAGTAAGTACACATTGGCACATAGTATCTACAACTGTAATATTTCTGTAACTACAGACATGTAACAAACCACTAAATGATAGTACAAGTACAAATTTGTAACAGGAGTTTTTAACAACACTTTTTGTATAATAAAAAATATATAACTACATTTTGTAACAACAGGATGCATAAGAGTAATTGGAACAATTTGATCCAGGGGGTGGAGATGGGTAGGAATATGTAAGGATAAGTAGGAGGAGTTAGATCTGGACTTACGTGGTAACTCCTCAGGAACTGTCCACTTAATATATAGTGTAACATTCTGGACACCAACCACAACTGATGTGTAACATCAAAATAATTACATGGTAAATCCATAGGAACTGTCTACTTAATATAAAGTGTAACACTTTCTTTACCAAAAAGTGCTGTTAGACCTGTTACACATTTGGGTCCCACTTTTTATTAGGTGGTCTTAATTACTATACTTGCATCAAAGTATAAGTAAAATGTAGGCAACTTATTGTGGTCATATTGTAGTGCCAAAAACATTTGCTGTTATCAAGGTGGGACAAGGTAAGGTTAGGGACAGGTTTGATGGTATGGGTAGGTTTAAGTGTTGGTTAAGGAGTAAAGGCCTGTTCACACTACACTCAACACTCAGCTATAAAGCGACACAATCCCATTAATTTCAATGGAGAGCTGACGTTTTCCTGTGACAAGAGCAACAGTGGCCGTGAGCGGCCGTTGGTAACCGGATATGGGCGTGTCCAGCGATGCAACAAAGTTCAGAATCTCTCAACTTTATTTACACGGGTATTAGGGCCACTTAATATCAAGTGGGACAGAATGTCCGGTCTATTCTGTTTTGTAAAATTAAATTGAACATTTTAAGCTATCATAGGACTTCTTCTAGTTCTAGTTATATTTTATGTTGCTTTTTTGCTTTTTGAGGTTTTATCATAGAGAGCAGCATGAACATTCTGCTAAACATCTCCATTTTGTTCTACAGAAGGACATTCAGGTTAGGAATGATATGAAGGTAAATAAATGTTTATTGGGTGATTTTCTCTGTCACAACTGAATCATGTGCCTTTAGTTATAATCATTCAGTTTTTTTCCAAAGTGCCTTTTTTCCAAAACAGTCTTTGTCTGATCATTTACTTTGTCTTTGTCTTAGTGATGAGCACAGACCGTTCTTCTCCTGACCCAGTTTTCCCTGTGGCGGACGTTTTTTCTCTGGGGGTGGGGTTGGGATTTCAAGCTGAGTGTGTCTTTTGAGTATGTGCAGTCATTTATCTGCTTCTGTGTGGACGAGAGTTTGTGAGTGTGTGTGTTGGGCTTTTGAGTACATAGCGTATGGTGAAGCCACCTGGACCCAATGAGTTGAATAAGCTATTAGGTTCACGTTTTGGGCTTGAAGTTAAGAGCCCTAATTTTACAGTATGTAGAGTGCAAATTTCAGGACTGGAATTGAAGTACGTTGTAAATTGGTGATTAAAATTATCTTTTTGCCTTGTATCTGTACTTATTTATTTATTTTTATTATTATTCTGTTGTTATAAATTATGTTAATACAGGTCTATAGACAAATGCTTAAGCTGTACATTACATGCAAAAACCCAACTCTTTATCTCAGTTCATCTGTTATAGAGTTCTCTCTAGGAAGCTCAATGATCCATTTGTTAATGAATAAAGTGTTTTAAAAGAAGTATTATACCATGCCATTTTGCACATTGATGTACCATGGTACTGCTATGTATTTAGGATCCATTTGCATGAAATGTCCATTTGCATCATGGCCATGATGAACACCCTCCCACCATCCTCATCCTAATGTATGCCGAATGCTTATTCCTCTTCTTCTGTTTTATCTGTCTCTGTTTGCCGCTCTATTTAATATAGAGGATGCTGATTTGCGTTGAGCCCCCAGCTAGCTTTGAAGCTTGACTAAATTATTCTAGTACATTGTTTTGCTGTTTGCTGAGTTAATGTTGTTGTTGAATCAGTTGTCAGTTGTTAATTGTTATATGGTGATATATATTGAGGTCTGTGTGTGTCTAGGTTAAACTACTGCACAATGTTGTTGCTTTCTTGCTTGTTCTCTTCTTTAGAGTCACAGATTGCCAACTTCACTTCATACTATACAGTGTGTGTGTGTATAAATATATATAAATTGTAACACTATTACAGGGTCTCTTAACCAGTTGCATACATATTACTAGATAATTAGCCATTTATTAGTTTTAATTAAGCACATATTAATGCCTTATTCTAGTCATAGTAAGCCTTCTTTGGTTCCGCAGACATTTTCCTCTTTTGTTTTTGGTTACAAGTTTGTTATGCTTCTTTGTCCCGATTCTTTTCTATGGTGGTTTTGAGAAAATACATACACCACCTTTAAAATTATTTTTGAAGGATCATATGACACTGAACATTCAGCTTTGCCATTGCATGTTACCATTTATTAAAATAGAAAACAGTTGTTTTAAATTGTAATAATATTTCACATTATTATTGTCTTTACTGTATTGCATAATACTGTATTGTGTTTTATAATATATTGTATGCTGTTAGTTGATGTCATCTGTACTTGGTAACATTTTTTTTTTGTGATGGTATATTGGCATTTATACTCATGTTTTTGAATAAGAAGCTCCAGGAAGCTCTTAAAAACTTTCTTGGCTATAACAGCCAAAAGGAGAACACTAATCTTTTTGAAACATGAGTTTGACTGATGTCACAGATGATTGCCAGCTCTGTGGCACCTACAGTCTCACCAGCATTTTCTCTTACAATTAATCTTTGTTGCTTTTAACCAATACTGTGTGCATCTTTAGTGTCTAAAGCCATAAATACTATCTATCATTTCCTGTTTGCTTAAGCGGTGTCCCTGGATGGTTAGCGCTGTCATTTTCTTTGGAGTTAGCTACTAGTAATCACGTTACCACTTCCGTCGCAATGCTTACATACGGAGACTACTATTTAATTAGTGTTATGCTGTGTTTAGAAATCCCTCTTGTCAAAAAATGGACTTTAGCCATCTCATGGGGATTAGCTTATATAGAAAGTGTGACCACGATGGGGTTTGTGTTTTTGCAAAGACTGTAATCTGCTTTAGCAGCTTGTTCAGATGCATCCCAAACTGATATACACTGTAGTTGCTTTTGTCTTTGCAAGTATGTGAAGTTTGGTGAAATTGTTATATGTCAGGGTTCAGATTTAAAGCCTAAAAGTGTTTGTTCCATGTGAACCAAAGATGGCGCAGCAGTGATTGTAAAAGGGGTCATACAAAGGCAATTTTCCACAAGCTAATATGATTCTTTAGGATTTTAATGGAAAGTAATATAGATTGCTTTAAAATTTCTCAAAGATGAAAGAGTGTAAAAAACACTCATTTTACCCTGTCAAAAACAGCTCTTTAGAAATCTCTTTGTTCTGTGTACTTCCCATTTAAATCTTCACAAGCTCGGCTGACTCCGCCCCTCTTTTCTGAGGCGCTCTCTGAGGATCTTTTTTTAGTCGTATTCATAGTGAAATTTGCTAATTAGCACATTTTTAGGAAAGGAGATTTGCAAAGATTCATTAAAAGACATTATACTCACTGCTTCTGTAGGTGAGGCTGGATCATGAATGATTTGCGCGAACATAAACGCATTTCTGTTGATCAAGGGCGCTTTTCCCTTCAGAACCAAACGTAACGTTAATTCTCTGCGTCTTCAGTCACTCAGATGTCGGGAGTAAATGACTACTGCTATGTTCATTAATACATTAAACAACAAAACACCTCAATCGCTTAGGAGTCTTGTTTGTCTCTGTGTCTCGGACTGATGACGGCTCACTCAGGTCTGAGGTAAGACACCAGTTCAGTCTGTGTGGCACGCTGCTGTCAATCAACCTTTGTGGCCTCTGTTGGTGTGACGCCACTGTGACATGCATTTGAGAATGGCTTGATTTCAGAAGGGGCAACATATTCTTCTTTTAATTTAATAAAAATACTTGTGGATCTTTATCATTGTAGGGTGGTTGTGGATTTTACATCCCTAATCCTACCAATACCTAAACTTAACAACTACCTTAATAACTATTAATATGCAGCAAATTGGGATTTTATTGAGGCAAAGGTTGTAGTTAATGTTTTGTTAATAGTGAGAATTGGACCATAAAATAAAGTGTGACTAAATAAACAGTAATATAATGATTTATAATGCAGTTTCTTTTTATTCTAAAAAACAATCTTCAAACTTATTTATTGAAATTACAAACTCGACACAAACGTAATGGTGGATAGCAGTTGTGGAACAATTAAAAGGAGTCTTACCCAAATGAATAAAAAACCTGTCTCAAAAGCTAATTTAACAGTCAGGTTCAAACCCCTGTCCAAGTTCATTTTCGAGTCCTGCCTTAACCTGTTTTATTCCCTTTACAGAGCAGATCTGCACATAAAGCTGTCAGCTTCTGTTTTCACATCGATCTCTAACACTTTTATCTCTGGAGATTTGTACATTTTAAATTTAGTCAATTTCATTACATGCACAACCCCAAAGTAGAATGACTAGTTTTATGTTGTTAAATTTGGTCTCTTTTTCCTGTCCTTCTTTGCCACTGTGAACTTTGCTGAACACTGCTTCACCTTAGTTCTATTATTGATTGGCATGTTTTTTAATTAGACCTAACAATGTTGGCTTAAAAGAATGTGTCAAGAACAGTGGAACATGTAAGGCAAAGAAAAAGTAGACGCGTAAATGCAATGTCTGGGAATTTTCTCTGACGGGTCTGAGATGTACACTCTCTCTATTCTCACTCTCAGCCAGACAGCAGAGCTTGAGCCTGTGGATGTGTTAGGAAATATTTAGTAAAGATCAATAGTGCTATCCACCATGTCGCTGCAGAGGCTTGACTGGATCAATGCCTGACTCAGAGCCTTCAGGCCCCATAGCTGCACAATCATGTCCTCATATCCAAGTACCTATGTGGGTATTTATTGTACATTGAGTTTTAGGATGGTTTGACTATTTAAATGATATGGGAACCATGATTAACTTTACTCCAGTGTACAGGGGTGCGATATCTCACGATTTTTGATAGTGGATGATTAAAATGCAAACACAACATATACTGCAAAACACAATATACATTCATTTCAAATGTTAACTCATGGGACACTGCATTTGTTTGCAGTCACAAAATTAAATGATTTGCATGTACTTTATAGACTTGGCACATTTCATTTGCGCATTTCACTTCTGACATGTTTTTTTTCTTAGCATGTACACCTGAAACATGGGCACACTAAAAAGCCTGTCAAACAGCAGCTGATCACTGGACAAAGTTATCTTTTGTTTTTACGTTAATACTGTCCAAAACACACGTTTACATTTAAAGGAACATCCCCCTTTTTTTTTTTAAATAGGCTCATTTGATGGAGCTTGATATTTTGAAGAATGTGGGTAGCCAAGCAGTTATTGGTCCCCATTGACTTTATTAGTAGGAAAAACAAATATGAAAGTCAATGGAGAAGTCAGTCTATCTAATAATCTTTTTTGATTAATGTGTTTAATGCAAATGCTTTCTTGTCTGATGTCGGTGATGCAGAAATCAATTCTGTATCAGCAGTCAGCAGTGTGATTCAATAATGGATTCAGTTCATTCTTTGATCTGAAATGTCAAAGGACTTTGTACGTGAGCCGTTTTAACATTCTCTCTTTACAAACATCCACCCACTAACATTCACAAACACACACACTGGCACACAGATACACACACCCACAGTTACAGCACATTTGTAAATTCATCAGATGCCATGTGTCTGTGTTTGTGACGCTGAACTGTGTGTTTTTGAGCCATATCAATTCAGACAGCTAACAGTATCTCTTCACACCACAGGATTGAAAAAACGCACCAGGAAGGCCTTCGGGATACGGAAGAAAGAAAAGGACACTGACTCTACGTAAGTTACAGTAATTTATATGCGAGAATTCAACACCTATAAAGCCTGCAGTTCGAATGTGATATGCACAATTCTAATGATCAAACATTGCTGAAAATCCTGTTTTAGGCCTTCCTATTTATAGTTTATAGTTTATGCCTTTTAGTATAATTGTAGAATCGTCCTCTTTCAAGTACTAGTACTTGTGTGTTTTTGTTATTAAATCTGTACTGATTTTTATAAAGCAAAAGTACAAAAACCTTAACATATTATTAGTAATATTTAAATATGAACAATTAGTCTTATTTGACTTATTTGATTAGCTTTATAATATAATTTTGCTAAGGGGGATATAGAGTAACAACTGATATTTATATGCAATCTATGCCAGTAGTGTTAATATAGTTCTCATTAACAATAATTATAAGTTGTAGGAATTATAGCTTACTTTATAGCCATATAATTATCAATATGTGCGCTAAATTACATATTTCTGCTTAGTGTGCACCTCTGAATAAGATTTTGTCTAAAGGTTCAATAAAATTATCCATTCCAAAATACTTCATTTGTCAGATCTTACAGCATTAATAAACTTATTAATAATAGTAGTGCTTCCTAAAGGCGAGCTGATGGAGTTCTCTCACAAACCCATCAACATAATGGAGTGTTTTTTGCTTGCACACTATGAATGCTGTCTCCTGCTTCAGGGTGCTGTAGATGATGCCTGTTTTGAGAGTGTGTGTTTCTTTGGGGCCCATAGCACAGGTGTTTCTGTGCCACAGAGCGAAGCCTGGCTAATCGCTTCTGTGCTTGAGTTGAGAAAAATAGAAGCTTGCATGTTAAGTGGGTATTAAAGACCTCTCTGTCTCTTTCTTTGTCTCTTTCTTTTGTTTTCCCTGTTTTTAGGGGGTCACCAGACAGAGATGGTGGAGTAAGTGCCTCTTAACTTACAGCATCGTTTCAAGAGCCAGATTTACTTTTAATTTTAATTAGGGCTGCCAAAGTTGATGATTAACATATGCAATTAATCAAATGTTTAACATTGTTAATGTGTGTATTCAATTCGCTGTGTTTTTTTGTGATTTGAGAAATTATTTATTGAAATATTCTGAGCTAATTGGAGCTAATTAGAGCAAACACACGTGCACACACAAAAGACCCTAGCATACCATGCATTTACCATTTATCTACAATTTGATGAAATGCATTTTTATGGGTAATTCATCTATAAAATAGGTCCTCATGAGATTCAACAAAAGTAGAGTTATTTGCATTCTTTGTATGGTAAAATGTAATTGTCATTGAAAGTTAGTGAAGTGAAGTTAGTAACACTTTATAATAACGTCCCGTTGTAAGTCATTTATAAGTGATTAGTTAATGATGAAATGTTCATCTACAAAACATTCACAACTGATTAATAAGTGATTATTATGTTTAGTTAATTTACAAGTCAAGTAGAAGTTGTGATATGTTGGGTAAAGATGGTAAACACATGGAGTATTTTACTTCAGTTGAGGGCAAAACTAGTTCACATTATCATTAGATCCCACACACTCCACACAGAACACACATCTGTCCTAATGAGACAGAGTTTACACACTTTATTAAATTAAAAAAAACTTTTTTTGTGTGCTTTTCAACATATCACAACTTGCAATTGACTTGTAAATTAAACATAAATAAAACAAAAACTAAACATAATAATCACTTATTAATCATTTGTGAATGTTTTGTAGATGAACATTTCATCATTAACTGATCACTTATTAATGACTTACAACGGGACGTTATTATAAAGTGTTACCGTGAAGGGTTTACCTGCAATGCTTTATAAAAATGTTAATGTCATTTAATATTTTAAAAGCTTGACAGCCAAGATTTTGTATATTTTTCCACTTCT
This sequence comes from Enteromius afrohamiltoni, assembly GCA_034779775.1. NCBI lineage: Eukaryota > Metazoa > Chordata > Actinopteri > Cypriniformes > Cyprinidae > Enteromius > Enteromius afrohamiltoni. The sequence goes on along the minus strand of JAUYWG010000039.1, from coordinate 9,692,991 downwards.
TTGCATTTGTTAAGTTAAATGATATGCTATGAATAATTATTTTTGCCATTGTCAAGTCTTTTTTCTTTGTTCTTATTTTATGTGCATGATAGAAAATGTTGTATTGATATTTTTGCATTCAGTGTTATCAAATTAGTTCATGTTTAGGTTTCTTAAAGCAGTGAAATATTTTTTTTTTAATGCAGGGTTAAATGTAATGTAAGCTTTATTGGAAAAATAATCTGAAATCTATAAATCTATTAATAATCTGACATGGTGAAAAAATTTGATAATTCAAGTGATGTTTTTATTTTCTGTATGATGGATGACCATGGCACAGGAGCCCCAAGAGACTGAATCGGTACTGAAAACAAAGAGAGTATAGTTCTAGCTTGAAGTCTAACTCTAGAAGTGAATACTCACTGAGGACCTGTAGATTCCCCCAGTGGCACCCCTAAATAGGACAAATTTATCTAATCTTGAAATCAGTGAATCTGAGTGATGTTACTAAAGTTGTGTTTTGATTTGCTCAGTCACAGAAAAAGACCAACGGGGCTCCAAATGGCTTCTATGGGGAGATTGATTGGGACAGATATGTAAGTACATCTTTTTTAATAGCCTGATGATACTCTGCAAGGCATGGCAGTTCAAGCCTACTACATTAATGACTATTTAATTTAAATTAAAAAATACCACTGCATCTGTAATAAAGACTGACTTCCGTTCTTTTCTTTTGCAGAACTCACCTGAGTTAGATGATGAAGGATATAGCATCAGACCAGATGAGGAAGAGGGAGATATCCTTACATTTTGCCATAAATTATTGTTACGAAACTTTTGAATCACTGATTTTTCTTTTCTTTTTTTTATTATTATAAAAAATGTTGTCAATGAAAACAAAGCTAAAGCAAAAAGGCATAGTCCTTTTTTAATGGTTTAGCTTTGTTTCACCTACTGCAGCTTTTCGAACATTCCATTTTTTATTTTTCAGACATTAGGTTCTGTAAACTCTAATCATGTCAATTTGCAACTGGTCCCTTAACATTCCCCCACCAGCCCCCAAAGAAAAGTCTCACTTTTTCTCCTCAAGTGAGTCTGAAGAAGAGGAGGACCACCGCAAAAAGTTTAAAATCAAAATCAGACCGCTGCCAGCAGATGCTAACATTGCAGCTCCCTCGGTAGACGAATTAAAAGCCTCCATTGGCAACATAGCTCTGTCTCCCTCGCCTCTGGTGAGTCTAGCCAATGTTACTCATGCATCCCAAGCTTATGATACTGTTTCCTGTCACTTTTCATACTTTCATATCACATGGCAATAGTATCTGTTGTGTTATGTGTAATTTGTACTGATTTTGACATCTCTATGAAAAAGATACTGTGAAAGTACCGTGGTAAAGTTAGGTTTGCATATTAAATGTAGATATAAAGTATTCCATACGTTCAATGTATACGTTCTAATTCTTTTGCTGTGTTATTGTGAATTAGCCTGTTGGGTCCTTTTCTAATGTTCACTGTAATTCTCAGTGCATGTTTCTGTTAATAAGGAGAGGAAACAGCCTGTTGCACTGTTGTGGATTTTATTTACACTGTACAAGGAAGCTCATGAAATGGAGGAAGTGCTTTAGGTTCTTTATTAACCTTGTCAACTCAATTTTATATTCACATGATGACAAAAGCCACGAGCCAGACTTGGCTTACAGTACAAATTGCTTGTTTTTTGTGGAGTGTTGCTTGTAGTGTGTGGTTAATATGAGGCTATCACATTGTGGAGGCTGTTTCTAGAGAGAGCAGTGTGAGCAATTCAGATGGAGCTGCCTGCCATTTTAATAGTCCAGAAACGCCTACCTGCCATTTCATTTCAAAACATTTTTGAATTTCAGCAGTCAACATATAGCTGCATCCTGTTAAATAAAGCTTTTTTATGAGCTTTAAATACATTTCTAAGATGTACCTTGAACAAGCAAGTCTATATTTGTGTGATTTTATATATATAAGTGTTTAGGAGATGAATATGTTCATTCTCCACTAGTTTAAAACAGACTATTTGGCCAAAAGTGGCAGTAAAGTCTTTTACAAAGTAAATGCTGTTGCTTTGAAATTTGAGAAATATTTCTAAAGGATCATGTGCAAGATGAGTAACATTTCCTGAAAATTCAGGTGTACCATTACAGGAGTACTACTTTTATTATTTTAAAATATGTTACCCTGGACCACAAAACACATCGGTTACGTATTGAAGAAGGGAACGGAGACGTCATGTCGGTGACCGACGAATAGGAATCTCGCTTCGAGATAACCAATCCACTTGCATGTAGAAAACACGCCAATGAAAGTTGGCATTCGCTGATTAACATCCAGCTGCATCTGATCGCAGTGTGAGTATAAGCAGGCAGCGGATAAAACGCTCATTCGTTTCTCGCTGAGGAGCTTAGCCGGTAACACAGCCCCCTAGAGCTGGTACAGATCCATGGCGATGGGACGACGGTTCCCTTCTTACATAACCGAGACGTTCCCTTTAAGTCGGTCACTCCTAGTTACGTCGGTGACCGACGAATAGGGATCCCTACCAAAACGCCATGAAAGCTGCCCCTTCCAGGGTCGTGTGGGAGTCTCCCAAGCCCCCAGTGTTTGGCTTCTAGGCTGGGATTTTAACCCTAGGATCCCAGCCCTGCACTACCTCAGTAACTGGAGAACTGGGACGTCTGAGAAGACATACAGAAGTCAGCCTTCCCATAGAAGGTTAAGACGGATATGATTATAACATGAACATTCAGGTATATAGAATATATTGATTTGGAGGTGATTGAACCCTCATGAACGGCACACTTGCCGGGGGAAAAACAGCTTGTTTACTTTTTTTTACCGTGAGTACCACATGAGATCCTTAGGGTGTATCACTCAAGGGGCTATAAAATCTAGCGAACGTGTTAGGGGTCACCCAACACGCAGCTCTGCAAATCTGCAAATCTGCCAGCGAGGCACTGAGGTCCTGAAGCTTTGTGTCCGGTCACCGTAGTATATAAGTGCTCGGACGGGACACAGCAACAGCAGGATTGGGTCTGCGCCCTCCGAGAGCAGGTTCACCACTTGGTCTCTGAATGGAGTCGTGGGAACCTTGGGCACGTAGCTGGGCCGTGGCTTCAGTGTTACCTGGGAATCCTCGGGCCTAAAATCTAAGCATGATTCATCGACCGAAAATGCCTGCAGGCCCCTTACTCTCTTGATGGAGGCCAATGTGAGCAGGAGCAAAGCTTTCATAGAAAGAAACTTACGCTCAACTGACTGCAAAGGCTCAAATGGAACCTGTTGTAGTAACACAAGAGACAGGTCCCAAGAGGGTACTGTAGGGGCCGTGGAGGATTTAACCTCCTGGCCCCCCTAAGTAACCTGATGACCATGCTTACCAATGGACCTACCATTTATGGGGTCTTGGTGTGCAGCCTGCGACATGCAACGTAGACCACCTTGATGGTTGATGTATGGGCTAGTACATGACAGCCTTGTAGGTGTTCCTTGAGACGACCCAGAGCTAGATGTACTGCTAGCAGCTCGAGGCAATTGATATGCCAATGCAGATGAGGTTCTGTCCAAACCCCTGACACTGCATGCCCGTTATATGTGGCCCCCCACCCGGCGGTAGGGGCATCCGTGAAGAAAACAGCATGCCTGGAGACCTGTTCTAGGGGCACTCTTGCGGTGCCGTGTCACCATGCCCACCTCGGGACTCAATCATGAAGCCAGTGCTGAAGAGGTCTCATATGGAGCAGCCCCAGCGGTATTACCGCCGTGGCTGCTGCCATATGCCACAGGACCCTCTGAAAACGTTTCAGTGGAACCGCCATCCTGCCTTTTAAACGTATTCAAGCAGTCCAGCACCAACTGAGCACGTTCCTGCATGAGGCGCGCTATCTGTGCGACCAAATCCAACTCCATTCCGAGAAAAGAGATCCTCTACACCGAACAGAGTTTGCTCTTCTCCCAGTTGACCCTCTAGTCCCAACAGGCTGAGGTTTGTTCGCACAACTGATTGTTAAATCCTGAGTCTTATTCATCTTATCTTATTCATATGGTGTGTGCAGTTGAAAAGATTCCAGAAAGACTACCTGCACTGAAGTACTGACTTTTAAAAACTTTTTGCTGGTAAAGTCATCTGAAGTTCATCTGACGGAGGTTATTCAGATGAGATATGGCGTAGATGAGTCTTATCTGACTCACTGTTGTTATCTGGAGTGAGTAGGAGTTTCAAGTGGAGTCTCACACTGAAGTGTGACTTTGTTCTCTCTCAATAATTCAGCTTGGAAACTGGGCACAGTGACTCCAGTGCATGGTGCAGCAGGCCTACAGTCTGAGGACAGCCATCCAGAGCCCGTCACATGATAAACTTGCACTCTAAATTATTCACACACACCGATACATGTTATTCTGTCAGTGCGCTTTCAATCAATTTTACTCTGATCTACAACTCAGGACCACCTATTGGGGAGTTTCTTGTTCTGCCTTGTTCCTAAAATTAATTGGCACTAAGATTGGTCTTAAGCTGTCTCAAAGTAATTATCTTTTCTGGGGTTTTCATTAGCTCTTATTCCCAAAGTTAAATTTGAATACACACGTTTATGAATTGCTCTCACATTATGCTCAATGAATGCTAAATCACTTTAAACTTTGAGTACATTTACGTTACATTAACAGTACAGTTTGTTTAGCTAGCTTTATGAACTGATTGCATTGTGCATGGTGTGAAATGTGTAGTATAAAATAGTTCTAGACCTAGCTTCTTAAATCCATGATAAAGTAACAGTTATGATTTGATATTTCCATAGTGGATTGTTATTCTTTTTATTTTTTATATAGCAGTGTTGTGTTATGTCAGGAACTATACCTTTGAGCAGAAGGAAGTCATTTATGCGACTAAACAGGATGCTCAAGCAAATAGTGGTTTGAAAGCACTAGATTCCATGCAGTAAAGTGATATTTACGATAAGCATCTAGTACACTACTGTTTAAATCATGAGTTAAATGTTTATGTTTTTATAGAAGCAATATATTTTTTTAAGGATTCATTGAATATAAAATTTTAAAGTAGCATTTAAAAATGAAATGCTATTTATTTAACATTAAAAATAAATAAATAATATTTTCTGTAACAATTTAATTCATTACTTTTGATCATTACTTTTAATGCATTCTTGCTGAATTAAAGTATTATAATTTTAAATAAATGGAAACTGCTGCATATTCAGGATATGTAAATAAAAAATGCATATATTGCATAAAAATCGTACTGTGTTATATCCCCAAATTTGCATAATATATGTATAACTAATAGCTATTTGTTTCAGGGAATTTAGCCTAATATCTTGTACTTTGAATATTAAAAAACAACATGCTTTAAGCAGTCTTATTATGACTGAAATCCACTTTGTCCAGTATATTGGAACGCCTGGCATTCCTTACTCATGAATTAAACATCAATCACATGCCCATCTTGTGCCATGGCAACCTGTGCGTATGTGTGTAACAATGGTGATGGATTAGCCATGAATACTCATCAGAAGAAAGTGTGATCAAAGGTTGAACAACAGAAGCTCTACAATAAAGATCACACTCTCGTTGTATAAGAGTAGAGTGATAATACATTCAGCTTGTTGTATTCGCTACTGTACTTCACCTGTGTTGTCAGAGAAGAGATATTGCATCATGCCAGCCATCCAGAACGCTGGGAGAGATATCTGTAACGGTGGAGTTCTAGTCAAGCCCAAAGGCACGGTGTTCTTTATATAGCACACCTCTCGGCCAGGTGCTGGGTTCCAGCTGGTGTTCATGTTTTATTGATAAGGTTTGCTTCTTTATTAACCCTCTTGTACCGGGGCAGTTATCCAACAAGAGTTAATAAAGCTACACATGGGAAACACTGTGTTCAGAACTTGTTTGGTCATACGACAATCTTAATTCTAAGCTGTGTGACAGAATGTTGATATGTAGCAAGAGTTCATCCAAACTAAGAGAAATGTATTATTTGCCCAGCCTAATCTTCTGTTGGGGAAATTACTTAAGAATATCCAACTTTTTATATAATAAAGTGAGCTCATAAATCTTTTATAGGCTATATATTTAGTAAAAAAAAAAAAAAATTACTGAACAAAAATTCATTACATTGATCAGAAGAGACAGATGGCATTTATAATGTTACAAAAGATTTATATTTCAAATAAATGTTGTTCTTTTACATTTTCTGTTCATTAAATAATTCAGAATTGTATGATTCCCACAAAAAGTATTAAGCAGCAGAACTATTTCATCATTAATAATAATAAGAAATGTTTTGAGCACAAAATCAGTATTATTAGAATTTGTTTTTTTTTAAGGATCATGTCACACTGAAGCCTGGAAATTCTGGTTATCATCATCATCAATATGCTTAGTGAGCAAAAACATTAATTGATTCTTAGAAACCCAAAACATTTCTTAATGTATATTATTCTATGTGCTCCACGGGAACATGAAAACATCTTGATCTTGATCTGTTGCCATATTTCACTGATCTGCTTATTAGCTAAAATATATTGTGTGCTGGAGGCGATATCTGTGGCTGACACACGCAAAATGGGTTTGCACAGTGTTGCATCATACTGTGATCTGTGTGTAGACATTTCTGCCATGTCATTCCTCTCTAATTCCTCTGTAATATGTTTGTGCATGCTTACCATCACTATTCTAATGTAGATCATGCTTCCTCTTCTGTCTCTCTACCTGTCTGTCTGTTTCTATGGCTGATATAGAGGAATAGTCCGGTAAGCTGTTTATACTTTGTCTAACTCTTTTGGAGTGACATCTTCACACGTTTCTTGTTTGGCATGGTGAAGGTTGCATGCTCTGTGACTAACAAGTCATTAAGAACTGATTTTAAGTCAGTTTGGATGTTTAGGGTTGGACTGGTAGGTGCTGAAACAAACGCTAGACTCTAGTATAGAGTCATTTTAGTCTCAGGAATAATTTATGCAAAAGACATGATGCACACATGTGTAACCAAATTCACATGAAACCTAACTCAGTGTTAAAATATTCACCTTAACTAGAGTAGTTTACTGAAATGAAATAATAAGCTGCACACATCAAGGGTATTTGCCTCATATGCCCACAGAGGGTTTTGATTGGTCAATTGACCGACTTAAATCTGAATTTATCTTGTACCATATTGATATGTAAATTAGAAGAGAAAGAAATATTATGGTTTGAGGGATCTGCATGGAGTTTGTAAGTTAATAATTATATTTTTAAAAATTATAATTGAATATGTGTAAATAAACTTATTAGATGACGTTCGGAATGTATTTTAAATGAGCTATAATCAATAAATTATGAGAATTTTACTGCTATTGTGTAAATAACATGTAATCATGGAATAATTAATAAAGTATTTGTAATCTGATTATAAGTATTTAAAAATGTAATATAATCTAATTATAAGTACTTTATATCTGGAATCTGATTATGAAACTACCTAGCATTGTACAGTATATTAAAATAGGCTTATGTGCTTAGACCCTGTTGGACATTAGTTTTAGGGTTTTTTTTTTAAGGTGAACAATGAATTTTGATCTTGTTCTTTTGCATCTGGTGTTTGTGCATGTTTCACTCCATACTTTTTGAACTGTTTATTATTTGAATGAGTGGGCAGCATTAATCATCAGCCTAACTCTTACAATAAAGTGTTTGGTTGCATGCTTGTCTTTCTGCTTGTCTACTCTTGGCTTTGATTGGGGGTGACCATTACTTACAGTCTATAGGATTAGACTTTGTCACTGGTACTTCAGTCTAATCACTCAGAACTCACCAGCCAGACTGAACTCAGAGCCCTGTCCCTGGACTTAATCCAGCTATGAAGAAGGGAGGAATAGAAAAAAAGAAAAATGATGTTAAATTGGAGTGAGCAGGAGCAGATGTCCACAGCTAGAGCAAATGTCAATAGAAAATTAACTTTTTGTCATTTTGTTTGCAGTATAATTGTGGTCCAGGTCCATAACATTTGGTCCTGGAGTATCATGACCACAATTTGTTCATTTGACATACAATATCTCTTAGAGTGAGTGACTCGTGAGCAGTACATACTTTCTATGCTCTTAGATCTTCTGAAGACTAAACAGTGCTGAGACAAGCAGCACTGCACAGGTGCAACGTTGGCAGTATTTGCATAAATACCATATTCAAGAATTGCTGAAAACTGGAAAAGTGCCTTTTAAAACTGAGTATTTCCAAGTTATTTATAATTGCGCTAACATAAAATTAGAACTTTATGGAGATATAAATGTTATCCTCACGGTTGCATAAAAATATCCTTTATCACTTTCAAAAGCAAAAAGCTGAATTTTGAACTGGAACTTTTAGATTCACAAAATACAATACAAATAATAATAAAGTGCCCAGTATGACTTCTGTTCCATATAGTTTTGTGTGATAAACAAATTGAATTCTGTATTTAATCTTAATTTTGTTAACTTTTGTTAGTGGTCTTCCTTTGGTTTTAAAATGAAAACATCGTTAAATTAAAATCATCATTAAGGTACATCATAAAGGTAAATATTTAGGAACAGAGGTTGCTTTTGATTGAAGTCTGTATTACTGATTTATCACTTTCTGACCAGGTGTCTCTTCTCTCTTCCTTTTTGCTGGTCACAGCGACGTAGTCCAGTAAGTGTCTTTCAGTATTATTTTTCTGTTCTCCAATGTGCTTGAACCGCTTTGTTATTCAGTTGCAGAAGCAGAACGTTTGAGTTTTAAATATACCTTTGTTAAAAGGATAGTTGTGTAGAGACATGATACTTCCATGTAATTATATTTCCAAATAGAATGTAAAGGTCAGAATCAGTATGTTGTTTTTTTTATAAATGTTTACTCTTTATAGACATCACTGTTCATTAACATTAGCACTTTTATTCACATTCTCTGTCACTCAGCTGGTCGTTTCTAGCTAATTAAATGGCCCGTGTGAATAGAAATATTGCTTACTCGTGTGCTATAAACCCATGTTACCAAAAAATGCTGCTTTGGAGATCAAACTAATGCCTTATTATGATTTGTAGTCTGGGTGTTTTAGGGCCTTGCCTAAAGCAATTTTTTAATCTAAACTATTATCTGAATAGTCATCTGAATATCGTTTCATATTTGGTACAAAGGATGCAATTTTGATGATTAAAAAAGAATGCTCTGTTCTTCTGTTTGAAAATCACAGTCACTATGAAGAACCTGATGTTATAACATTGATGCCAGTTTTCAGTGCAGTCAGATAAGATTGTTTATAGGAATCAGCTCTTCTGTCAGCTGTAGAATGCATTATGAAACAGCAATTTCAGGGCAAGGCAAAGTCTCTGTCTGAATTTGACTCACCATTCCCTTGATTAAATTTACCCAAAATGCACTCTTCTAAACTGATGAGAGATATGGTGTTATGAGCTTTTAGTCTTATGAATGTTTCGGCCTTCTGTTTGTTTCAGGGGCTGGCAAAAAGAAATACCGGTAAGTACACAAAATTAAATTAGTTCTTAGGTTTATGAGTTTGATGTCTATGTTGATTCAAATCTGACACTAAATAGTTGTCTGTAATTAAAATGTGATAGAGGTTTGTTTGCGCATGTTTGAGTCGGTACAGTTTATTAGTGTTCATTTGATCATGCTGTTAACCTCAGGTGAAGAAATTGCACGACCGAGACGTGCTGTTCCAGCGCTTGCTCCTGTTCCTGTTCCTGTTCCTGCCCCTTCCCCGACACCTGCACCTGCGCCCCCTCCTGAGCCTGCTAGGTATCTTTATACACATTTACTCACTTCATTGTTTCCAAGTTTATTATTGTAACTAAAAGAAAAAAAAATGTAGAAGACCACAAATGTGCACACAAAAATGAAAAAATTAAAATTTGTATTTTTCAATTTTATATATATTTAATATTGTCATTTTTATTATTATTATTTTTCAATCACAAAATAAAAAGAAACGGCCTAATATAACAAATACTCTAAGTGAATGTCTATTAATTGTGTGCTATATATGTATTATGTATATATAAACACACACATGAATGCATACATTTCAGAAAAAATGTTATGTTTACATATTAAATATATTTATTTATGATATAAATTATGTAAGTATTTTCAAAATATATACTGCATGTGCGTGTATTTATTTATACATAATACATATACACAACATCACAATTTATTGTTTGACTAATTATAATGCTAAATGTAGTGGTAAATATTTATAAGATGATTTCATTATTCAAGAGCACTGAAGTATACTGTGTCGTTGTAAATTGGACAAAGAAGCTTAACCTGAATTATATTTTTTTGAGTATGGTCCAGTTCTGATAAAGTGCAGTGTTTGCTATCAGTGGAGCAATTTGTGCTGGGACTGAAATAACAAAACTAAATTAAAAAGCAGAATACTACACATTTTACGTTTACATTTTAAAAAGTGTGGAGTCTCTTTACTGTACGGTTCAGTTTCTGCTATTAACAACCCATTACCTATAATTTTGCCTCAAATAAATCCTAATTTTCTGCTTGTTATTTGTGAGTAGGGTAGTATGGGGAATATGGCCATGCAGAATATGTGCTTTTATAAGCACTGCTAAACAGACCATATGGCATTAACAGACCAAAATAGGCATGCTAATAAGCAACTGGATGATTCTAGAGAAAATTGGTCCATATGCTAAAATTGTCGTGTTACCCAATATGGTTATATATAATATAACCCTGGTTGTTGCAATTTAGCGTTGTTTGAAAATCATTTAAACATTTGTTGATGTTAAATGAGTTTAAATGGATTATATTACACAATTTGAGAGTTGCAGCCTGGATGTGACTGGTGTGCATCTGTGTGGATGACTCATGCAAATCTGGCTTAATTCTCCTCCATTTCAGTAATAAGAAATCTCCAGTGCCAGAGGATGCAACAGCCTTATTCGGCCCTCCGCTGGAGACAGCCTTTGATGAGCAGAAGACCAGTGAAGGTACTGTTTATAACCATATCCTTACGCCTTAGTGCTGCTTATTACTAAAATTATACATTCATAATCCAACAGAACCTGATCACAACCCAGATTCACTTCATTCACTTAAACAAAAATTCATTTTTGTATGTCATATACAGTATGTGTCGTCAAGGGACTCACAGAGGGTTTAAAGATGACAATTATTTTTCTAAATATTCATTGTTTGTATGTTTCTATAATCAGTACCTTCTTTTTTATCTTTCTGTAATGTAGACTACAGAACAGAACATTCATTAGTGCTCACTAGTTGTGTTGACTCCCACTCAATTCCATTTGCAGCAGTTGAAATGATATCAATTAGACTCATAGGCCATTTATTACAGAAATAGGGATGGATAAGCGTTGCATGGTGATTCCTTCCTCTCTGTGAGTCACACAGTTTGTTAATTCTTCTCCACCATCGACTATGTATCATGTCCTCTTCCATAAATTAGTGGTGATAGAGGAACCTGAGGTTTGGGGTGCACCCCTGTCTGAGCAACACCTAGACTCCTCTCTGGCAAGATCTTTTCCTACAGGAAGTAAGTCATTGCTTGTGTGGCATGATTGCCATCATCCTGGTATCATAAACCCATACGTTCCAAAATGGTGAACGGTTGTCTGAGTGGAAAAATCATGATTGCCTCCAAATTTTTATTTTAATAACTTTCCCTTTGGTAATCTCCATTAACCTACTAATTTCTAAGCCATTAGCCAGAAAAACAATCAAAATCCTAAGAGTCATCCAGCTCATCTTGTACTCATGTCATTTGGTGACGGTTTTCTCAATGTGGCCTATTTTTTGTAAGACTAAACCTAGAAAAAAGGAAAATTACACTGTGTGGGTTGATTTTAAGGACAAGGCTAAATAAAGCAAATGTTCGGCTTGCTAATAGTGCTATATTTCAAAATTCATTTTGACATAAATGTGTTTGTACTAGGGCTTGCGTGACTAATTATTATTTATTTTTATTTTTTGTACTATATTACTAGTCGCCCTAAGAAAGTAGTCAACTGTGAAGTGAGTCAGTGTTAATCTTATGTAAATTAATCAAAGACTGGTCTGACAGCCAGCTGCAAAGTTTGTTCAACACAGCTAACGTGATGCGGATGAGAAACTTTATTGCAAAGCACTTTTAAGTTACTACTCAATACTAATAGCATGCAGCTGAGCTGAGAGGCAGCTTGTGGGCAGAGAAATTATCTTCCTGTTGTTGCCACTTAACACATAATGACTAGACTAAAAACAGCTTTATTTACCCATTATATTGTGTGTGTAATAATAAATATTATCTTTGTATTATGTACTGTGCGTTTTTCTTACTCATCATTAGGTTGATGTAAGGTGTATAAGCCATTTAAATAATAATGATAGAAAACAAGATTCCTCTAGGAATGTCAAGAGGATAAAATAAATGATTTCTGACCAGTTATTTGAAAGCAGAACAAAAGAGTACTTATGTGTTATTACATAATATTATGTTAAGCATATTTAATTTTTTATTTAATATGAAATATTTCAGAAATATTTTGAATATTTCGAAATGTTTATTTTGAAAGCTCTAGTAAAGTGATTTTTTTTCAGTCAATTTTATGTATCCCTAAGTATCTTTGTCACCCCCCTCCATAGGCCTCAGAAATAATTGTAGAAATTAAAGATCAGTTGACTAGTCTGTGTAAGCCCTAGTAAAAGCATACTAAACAAATAAGTGATCTTTCTACATATGTTAACATAAAAATTCTGTAACATTCTAAATAATAAAAATAGCATTAATTACTAGGTCACAAAGAGTGAAGTGTTATCATAGAGTCTCAGCTATTCATCCCATGCCACAGTCCTTCTCTGTTGTCCCTGACTACCTGAATGAGACCTTGCCTTTGCATGGTGCTGTGGGGCATGGAGGCGTGGCCTGTGGGGGTGTATGTGAGAGCTTGTCTCAGCCGCACTAATGTCATTGCAGCTCTGCCTCCGCTTCCGCCTAAGAATGTGCCGACCTCTCCCCCTCCGATTGAATCTCCTTCTTCAGAACCTACTGGTAAGATCCCCAGATCTCAGTCTATACCAGGGCTGTCTAATTCTGCTCCTGGAGGACCACTGTTCTGCAGATTGTAGTTCCAATCCCAATTAGGGTCTGTTGGGGTACATTGGAGCCAAACTCTGCAGGACGTTGTCCCTCCAGGAGCAGGTTTGGACACCCCTGGTCTATAACAATATCTGACCTCAACGAGTATGTGTCTGGTTTTGTTTGTGTCTGTTGTTGTCTTGCAAAAATCTTTTTGGAGTGAAGGTATGTCTTGACTTTTCCTTTGTCCTCCCCTTTGCCTGTTTATCATTTCTCTATTTTTTTTTTCTATTATATTTTTGTGGTGCCTGATGCAGATGGGCAGAAAGAAGAGGAAAATTCTAGGCAGACCTCACAGAGGCCCTCTATAGCTGATCTAGACAACATTTTTGGCCCAGAAGACTCTTCAAATCCTGCTCAAGATGTTGGTGATAAGTGGGTCTGTTTCAGCGATGAGTCACCTCAAAGACCTCTTTCGGAGGGAGAGCCAGCACCTCCACTCCCATCATCTCCACCTCCCCCAGCAGAACCAGCACCCCCATTACCTAAACCCCCCCCTCCATCAGAGGAGCCGAATCCTCTTTTACCAAAATCTCCACCTCCTCCTGCAGAGCCAGCACCTTTTCCTCCTTTCATTGAGTCACCAAAGGATAGCCTCCCTCCTGTCCCACATGTTCCCACAGACACCACTCCTTCTCCTCCAACTGTCCCACCTCCACCGATTGAAGAGGCCCCACTCCCACCAAAACCAGATGATTTTTCTTACTCCAAAACAGACTTTGCGCCATGTGCTTCTCTGATAGAGTCCCAATCAGACTCAACCAACAGCCCGCCAACCACTCTAGAGACAAGTGAATGCACAATCCCTCCACCCTTGGTTCTGAACCAAGGGGACGATAAGAGCCCCGAGGAGACGCCATCAAAAGAGGACCCAAGTGTTAGTAGCGCTTCACCCAAAGAGATTGGTCAAGGACCGCATTCAACACCTCCTCCTCCTCCACCTCCCACATACAGGGCAGTGGTGTCATCTCCAGGGCCCATTCCTCCAGCTGCTACAAGTGGAAATGAAAGCGGTGAGTACCATCTAAAAACAACTGTCAAACGGTCCAGAGGTCACAGAACATTAAAGCTTTAGTTCACTTAAAAATAAACATTGTCAACATCATTTCACTTGTCTAATGAAACCTGAATGAGGTTTTCTGTAGAGCACATAAAGAGTTATTAGCGGAAGCTTTTCTTTGAATTAATTGATAGTGATTTTCATTGAATGTTTTAGTCTGTTCCTCACACAAGGCTACAGTAATATAGAGCATGAGCTGTATGAAGTTTTACTATGCTTTTTGAAGCTTGTCTTCTGCTGGTCCCCATCCAGTTTTATTGTATTAATGAGAGCAATGTAGACGTTTGGGCTAAACTTTACCTTCTATGTGCCCATGAGGTTTGGATTATGAGCAATGATCACAGAGTAATTTTAGTTACTAAAGGCTACAACAAAATTAAGCTCAATGAAAATAATCAACAACAAGTTTGATTAGCAATTAAATGCATCTGCTCATTTTGTGTGGAAAAAATCAGCCAGTTGTCACTTCTCATTTCATTACCAAAGTGAAAATTTTCACCCAAAAATTTCAGGTGAACTAGCCCTCAAGCAATGAAACCACCTACATAAAAACAATCCACTTTAGGAAAATAACAGATTTTGATTAATTGAATATACCCTGAGCTAATAAGCAGAGATAAAACGTTCTGCGTGTTGAAAATACATATTTGGTTGAGTCATTCTGCTCAAGTCCCCATCATGTTATGTAGTTTCTTTCTTAATAAGAGGAATGATGGGTGTCTGACAACTTTTTGCCTCATTATTTTCTATATATAGACACATATAGTCTTACTGTTTGTAGTGGTGCTACTACATTTTTGGGTTTCAAATTTTGGCAGTGCTCTAATCAGGGGCGTCATGCATCTACTTTTATGTGCCATTATCATGCATCCTAATTTTCAAAGATTCAAATCATGTTTTTGTTTTCATTATTTGTGCAATCTTTGCAGATTTTGCTGTAAAGTTTATGGTTTTATTTAATCTGAGTAGTTTGTTATAGTTATTTTCTGAGGCTATTCCAGTCAAGTAGCCTACATTCTTGAATGTATTTTATCTGAATTGGGAACGACTCTTGATTGGGCTTGATGCATGTTACTCTCTGAATGGCTTTGCTTTAATGGAATACTCTCGCTCCACAGGCTCCTCTTCCCCTGCACGCCCCTCTACACCTTTGGCTACCAGCAGCTCTCCCCCTCCCCCTCCCCCACCTCGGCCACCCTCACGACCCAAACTGCCACCTGGGAAACCAAGTGTAGGGGACGTGGTACGTGATATCATAAAAAGTTTACAGTACTTTCAAAACTTGTAACTATTACTGTCCCTTTTAGTTCCCAGCAAAATCTCAATATCTCTGACCTTTCCATGGCCAAAGTAATTTTTGAAGCTTTTATAAGTCTTGAGGGGTCAGAACTCACCCCTCAAAATACCAGACCAAGCTTGATATATACTATGTGTCTAATATTCTTAAAAAAAAACTTAAAATAAACACCTGACCATAATGATAAACCCCTACTCTTCTGTTACTTAACTTCCCTTCTGTCTCTTCTTCCTTTCCCCTGCTTTTCCTGTCAGAATCGGCCGTTCAGCCCCCCTGTACACTCGTCAAGCCCCCCTCCTCTGGCTCCGTTGGCCCGTGCAGAAAGCACCTCTTCAATCTCCTCCACCAACTCTCTGAGTGCCGCCACTACTCCCACCGTCGGTAAAGAGCTCTCCATTTCTGTGTCAGGTGTGACTCCATTTCCCATCACTCTCTCTGCTTTGCCATGCTGCTTTGTCTTTATGTGTCTGCTCTGGAAATTGCCTTTTAAACTAGAATTTGACAAAACGAGGCCCTCTGTTTCTCAGTTTTTGGTTCAGTTTTGAATTCATTGTCGTAACATTTTTACAACCTTGGCTTTAGTTGGCACTAAAACTGTATGGTAATGATGCTGTTTTGTTTAAAACACAGAAGTGAAATCTCCATTATTCTGCTTTCATGTATTTAGGTCACTGAAAATTATGAAAGATTAATTGTGTGGCTAAAAAATGGAGTTTAGCTCATATGCGGTATAATAGCTTTTGCATCAGTTGGTCTATTGCATGTGTAACTGGAAATAATTGCTACGATTACTTAAAAAGTTTTGTTAATCCCTACAATTCTGAATTCAAGTAATTGGTCTTTGCATTGTAGAAAACAAACTATTTAAAGGTAAATTACTATAACAGATAACATACAAACCTAATAAGCCATTTGTGACTTTGCTGGACTTTTTAAAATGCAACGTACTGTATGGCATCTGCTGTACCAAATAGAATGCAGTTATTGGATGCTTTTATTGATGCTGGAAAGGTAGTTTGTTTTTAATTATTTTTTTTTATGTCAGCATTTCTAGAGGTTTGCTAACTACTTCGTTTTGTGAATCACGATTCTAGTGCTTTGGATGGATGTTCAGGGTCTATCTGTTGCTCGTGCTATTCCATCCTTATGGATTTTTTTTCAGCTTTGGTCATTTTTTCCCCCACACCATTCCATTTTTTCTTCTTCAGTTATCATCTTATTCCAATTTTAAATGTGTGCCGTGCATCCAACTGTGACGTCTGAGTTTAATAATTGTGATCTTTTCCATTTTCTTTGCAATTATTTGTCATTTAATTTGAATTACGTTTATTTTTTTGTTTGTGTTTTGTCGTTTTTCTTGTCCTGTCTTTTGGGCTGACGTAATTGTCTGATGTCAGAAGATGACGCTTTTGTAGACAAACTTCCCAGCTTTGAGAGACGGGCAGACTTGCCAGCAGGTACGCTACTGTATAAACCCTTCCTGGTTTACTGGATGGGGATGGAGACCACTGAATCAACAATGTAACAAATGGTTACATTTCCCATGTTGTCAGTTATCAGAGCATTGCTTATTCATGGTGATCTTTGAGTTTAAAGAGACTTTAAAGGAATTTTCCAGATCATTTATGGCTTGATGTCCATGGACTGGCATTAAAGCTGCCAGCACAGCCAATAAACTTTTTCTTAAATATGCTACTCTCACAGTACAAACCTTAACTAATTAAAGTGTAACTATAAAAATTAAATGCTTGATTGCAGACTGATAAAACTGAATACAATATATTCAGTGTCTGAGCAGCTAAAAAGTAAACCTGGTTATTTTCGTTTGGTTTCACCAAAATATAACCCCAAAATACACTAATACACATACACTAAGTTGAGGCTTAATTCTGCTCCACTGTTGGTGTTATGTTTGGTCCACATAAACAAGTTACTTTAGGCATAGTTGCAGTTTGATAGAATACAAATGTAAAGTGTTTGTATGCTTAATTCTGATTGGATGAGCCACATTTGAAGCCAATAAAAACTAATGTATAGTACATTTTTGTTAACTAAAATAATAAAAACACCTGTGACCGGATATTCTATTTTATAATAATAATGACAAACTACAACATAATGCAGTTTAGGTACTGAACTATTACTTGGCAGGAGACAAATTGCAATTATTATTCATGAAAAAACATTAATAATAAATTGTCTTTTATCAGATTGATGTTGCTGCTGTTGTATAAAATTAAAATACATTTTCTGTTTATTTCTTAAAAACTTGTATTTCATAAAGTGATCATCAGCAGGCCTCAAATTCTGTCCGTAAACATTCATTGTAAATAACCCAGAATATTTCTTTAACTTACCAAAGACTGTTTAACATTTAGAAAGGATTTTTTCCCTTTACTTTTGTCATGTGATTACAGTCCAGCAATATCTGCCACAGTATTTACTTCATCAATTTTTAATGCTTTGTCATATTTTGCTCTTCACATCCATAAAAGACAACATGTCTGTCTAGCTCATCATGCATGTTAGAGATTGCGCCGCCTGTAACAGTTATGCAACATCCCTCATCTCACATCTGCACTGACATCAAGAACCAGGAACAGAAGAGTCTTTTAGTCCCTGAAAAACATCTGTCTGGCAGTAGACTCTTTAGAAAATTCAAAGAGCACCACCATCTTGTTTGAACAGATGACACACACACACACACACAGAGCCTCTCAGTGTTTGAAGTGTGGTCTGGAATTTGGCCCAAGTGGCAGCAGAGCTGATCAGTATGCCTGCCGTCATACTAGATGAGTGGAGGTTTCTCTGATGTTGCACCTGGGTAAAAGCATTTCTAACATCGTCATGCTGCAAATGCCACATCTATTTTATCCTCACAGGGAAGTTCACATCTTTAAATTTTATCTTCAACATCCACCACAACCTATGCTGTCTTCCATTCAAAGTCAAATGTAGTGTATTCCTACTTGATATGAAAGTCTATGATGCTCTGTGGATTACATACAAGGAAACATTGAAACATGGCTTTAGTTTTGCAGTTGTTTGATGGCCAATAATAAAGACTTGGAGAAACCAGATGTTGAGGATAAATGATTCCTTACAAATAAAGTATTTTACATTTCCAATATATGGTCAAACATATAAAAACCTATAACTAATTGGAACAATTTAATGTATTATATGTACTGTATATCTGTATATCTTATATGTGACTCTGGGCCACAAAACCAGTCTTAAGTCGCTGGGGTGTAGCAATAGCCAAAAATACATTGTATGGGTCAAAATAATCAACTTTGCTTATATGCCAAAGATCATAAGATCTTTGAAGATATTTTGTACATTTCCTACCGTAAATATATTAAAACTTAATTTCTGATTAGTAATATGCATTGCTAAGAACATCTAACAACATTTTCTTCCTTACGTTCCATATACCAAATGGTTCTCAGCCAAATATTGTCCTATTGTTATAAAATCATACAATGAAAAGTTTATTTTTTCACCTTTCAGATGATGTATAAATCTCCATTTTGAAACATTGACACTTACAACCCGTTTTGTGGTCGAGGGTCACAAATAATAAGTTAAAAATGTAGAATCTAGAATCTAAACAATTCATTTGTTTTATTTGTTTAAAAGTAGTTTTTTTTAACATTCAGTGTTTTTATATCTCCCTGAGTTGCAATGTGCAAAATGTAATTTTTCCAAGTCTAAATTCAAATGGTTTTCTGTTGCATTTTTTTGAGATATTGAAATGCTCAGCATTACTGTACTACTCAAATCTTCTCATTGCTCAAATGAGATTCACTTTATTCATAGCCCTGGTCCTGGTTTTGTCTGAAATTGTATGACCCCTCTGTCCAGCACAGTAGAAGAAGCCTTCCTTTACTCTTGCCACTTGTAACTCATTTCCGCCCCCTGTTGCCCATCATCCCTACTGCAGCTACCTCCTCCCATTTCCAGATCAGAAATGTATCAGAAATCTACATTATATACTTTTCACAAAAAACTCTAGACAACTAAAAGCACCAAAAAATTATATTCAGTGGTAATTTACTGACCCTTATGTCATTCTAAACACCTTTGCTATTATTTCATGCATGGAACAAAAACACACTGAAATTACATTATTAAAACATTATAAATGCATCATAAAAGTATTTATTCCAGACTTTTGTTATATTACAAATTGTGTGAGGACTAGACTAAAATCACTGTGTGTTGATGATAATCTTCTCCATCAAGCATCACAACTCAAGAAACACATCAGTGAAGAACAACTCATTCATAAAAAACAACTCACACAAAGCTCCTCACAATACAGAAGATGGTCTTTGCACACAGAGTCAGAACTTTTTTGCACATTGAAAAAATAAAAATGACCTCACGCTGTGTCAATCACATTTACACACTGCCTTTACTTTCATTTTTTGCTTCTGTAGCAAGCGGTTTGAGAGGTATTTTCAAACATCAGAGCCAACATACAAGGGAACACTAAAATCCAGAATGGCGTCTGTTATTACTTTTTTAGCACGCTGAGTTCATGGAAGTTGGTGGTCTTATTTTTTATATGAGGCATTATCACTAGCAAAGCATCAAACTGAGCCACTGACAGTTGATGCAGCTCCAGGTTGAACTCACCATCATCATCTCAGGTTTAGATGGACCCAATGTTTCCTCTTTCTTTTTCTCTTTATAAAAAAGAGAAAGTCTCCATTTTGTATTGTTTTTAAACTAATTATTTATCAGACTCAGTGTGCACACCTTTAGTGTTCAAGGTTTATGTGCATGACACATTTTTGTGATGGCAAATACACACATATATACAGTGTATATACTGTATATCTACATACAGTGAGCAAGTTCTCTTACTTAGAAATCATGGAGGGGTCTACAGTTTTCAGCATAGGATCATTTCCACTGTGAGAGACAGAATCTAAAAAGACAAATCCGGAAATCAGATTGTATGATTATTTGAGAATTACTGTGTCAAATAAATATTTCATCACTTGCTTATCAGCCAGATTTCTGACCCTCAAAGGCCTGTTATTTTGCTTTTAAATAGTCCAGCTACACTCTGCTCATAGTTCTAAATTAGTAAGAGTAGTTAGCAGTCATAAAGACACCTGTGCACCCCACAAGTCTGAGTAGCAACATGGGCAAAACCAAAGAGCTGTCTAAAGACACAAGAGACAAAATTGTAGACCTTCACAAAGCTGGAAAGGGCTACGGGGCAATTGCCAAGCAGCTTGGTGAAAAAAGAACAACTGTCACCTTGCGGGGTATCAATGATGCTAAGAATGGTAAAGAATCAGCCCAAAACTACACGGGAGGAGCTGTTCAATGCCATGAAGAGAGCTGGGACCATCGTTTCCAAGGCTACTATCAGTAATACCCGTCATGACGATAGACGTCATGGTTTAAAATCTTGCATCGCACGGAAAGTTCCCCTTCTTAAGTCACCCCATGTCCAGGCCCATCTGAAGTTTGCCAGGGACCATCTGGATGGTCCAGAAGAGTTATGGGAGTATAAGAGTATATGAGAGTATATTAAGTCTTGTGGTCAGATGAGACCAAAGTAGAACTTTTCCATTCTCCATGTTTGGAGGAAGAAGAATGATGAGTATCATCCCAATAATACCATACCTACAGTGAAGCATGGTCAGTCAGACCATTAAAGATGGGTCCTGGCGGAGTCTTCCAACATGACAATGACCCAAAGCACACAACCAGGAAAACCAAGGAGTGGCTCTGTAAGAAGCATATCAAGGTTCTGGAGTGGCCTAGCAGGTCTCCAGATTTAAATCCAATTGAAAATCTTTGGAGGGAGCTGAAACTCGGTGTTGCTCAGCGACAGCCCTAAAACCTGACAGATCTAGAGAAGATCTGTATGGAGGAGTGGGCCAGAATCCCTCCTGCTGTGTGCAAACCTGGTGAAGAACTACAGAAACCGTTTGACCTCTGTAATTGTTAACAAAGACGTCTGAACCAAATATTAACATTTTTTGATTTAAGTGATCAAGTACTTATTTGACACAGTAATTCCCAAATAAATTGTTAAAAAATCATACAATGTGATTTCCGGATTTTTCTTTTTTTTTTTATATTCTGTCTCTCACAGTGGAAATGCATCTATGCTGAAAATTGTAGACCCCTCCAGAATTTCTAAGAGAACAAAATCACAGGGTTATCAAATACTTATTGACCTCTCTGTATATATATATATATATATATATATATATATATATATGTAATGCATAAATGTCAGACTCAGTGTGCAAGGACCTTTAGAATATTGTGTACAAGTCATAATGCTATGATAAAAGTCAAATATGTTAGATACCAGATCATCTAAGTAAATAAATGTAGCAGGATGTCTGTATGTGTGTAGTTTGGATATTTTAAAACATCAAAAGGGTGAATAAATATGACAGAACTTTCCAGTTTGGAAAATCTGTTCTTTCAAATGTTTACGAATAAGCCGTTTAATGTCATCCTTGAATCTAGAGGCTTTAATTCATAAGCAGCTCAAATCATTTCCAGCTTTCATCTGTCCTGATATTATACATAAATTAATCATAATTTTGAAATATTTGTAAGAATCACTTTTTTGTATACTCGAATCTGCCCATATCTCATAAACATCAAAACTGGTCTTTAATAGACATTGTACTTTTAAGTTTATTTTTAACAGTAATAACCGTAAATATGAAGATAATGTCACCTTATTGTCTTACTTTTAGTCTTGCTACAAATAAAATGACTAATATCTACACAAATTGAATTTGATTGATTTTATTTTTGCTTGTTTGTTCATTTGCCTGGTGTCCTGTGCAACATTTGTGTTTCACGTGTCCTAGTCATCTCCATCTGAGGTGAATTGTGACCATCTTTGACCTTTGACTTGTGCCCCTGGCCCCCCATCACTGTGCCATATGATGGACCTGTGTGTGACTCACGCTACTGTCCTTCTCTCCCCCTTCTCCTTCCCTGCCTCTCCTCACCCCCCCCCCATCCTTTTACCTCCTCCCCCTCCAACACAGAGACAGACCAGCCCTCCCTCGTGTGGTTTGACAGAGGCAAGTTTTATTTAACGTTTGAAGGTAAGTTGGGGTTAATATCTAAGGACGTAGCGCGTGCACACTCAAGTCTCATCTGACATCTGACTTCCCCCTTTTTCTCACGCATTCGTTCCATCATCGAAACCAACTGTGACTCATTTGCTTGTCCTCCACACGTCTGCTTTGCTCTGTATTTCTGCTTTGCCATATAACTGTTCATCTTACAGTCATTGGCAGGTTTACTTTTCTTTCAAGAATCATCATATTTTTACCTTCTTCACTAACACTGTATGGTTTCTCGTTCTTGTTGTTTTGTGGCTCGTCTGCTTTGATCTCCTCATTTTGACTTTGGTCTTGGATCATAACACTATGTTTTGGCTTCAGGTGCATGCCTTCGAAGCTGAATGTTTACTTCCTTACTTTTTCTCTTCCATCTTTTTCACGTACATATCATGTATATATATATATATATATATATATATATATATATATATAAACCGGTGTTTATATTACACGTATCTTTGGTTGTTGTAAAAATCTAAGTTAATTCAATTGAATTAAAAATTATAATAGTAAATAATCTGAAATGCATTTAAGAAATTACAGTTTTAATAATGTCCAGCTGTGCTCAAAATCAGCTTGTGATTATTAGATTTTTTTCCAGTGTTTAAAATAACATATTATACACCACGGTACAGTATACTTAATCATGTTCAGACACTTTTGAAATCTTAAGGCACACTTAAAAATGTCTGAATAAAAGATATGCTGAAAATTGTATTTTGGAAATTTCGTTTTCATGGTTAAAAATTGATCCCAATTTATTATTATGAATTAATTAATCATTAAGGAACCAAAAGCATTGAAAATGAAATCCTTATTAAAATCACTAAATCCCTTGTAATTTTCACCCAACTCAGATTTAATATTTTAAAAATCAGTAAAAGCGCAGAACATAATGTGTTATATGTGGATAAATACAGATATACCTTATGGTTTTAATTCCAATTTATTTACAAGTGTCTTTGCTGCTCAGTTTTATTAATTCAACCATATAAATAACTGCATGATTTTACTTTTATTTTACTGGAAAAACATCACGTGTGAGCTGCTGCTTCTTCTTTTGTTTAATATTCTTAAACCCCAAGTGTGTTGCAACTTTAGTATGCACATCTATTTGTATGCCCAGTTAGGAAAAACTCTTTGAGAACTTGAGGTGAAATCTAATCATGATTAGCCTATTTAACATTCAAAACAACACAATAAACATTAAATACTCCTTTACTGAAAATTCCTTACAATGTGGTAAAGGAAAGTAAACCGAAAAGTAAACCTCCACCTGAAGAAGGCATTGTTCTAGGTTTTAGATCTGGGTTCAAGTGCATTGTTAAAATACGAATGAAGTTAGTTTGTCAGCCTCTGATTGTCTCATAAACCGTGAGATGTTTTGTTTGTCTATTTGTGTGTGTATTTCCTTTTTTGCCATTCTTTGTCACTCATGTATTAGCCTCTGTGTTATAACTCAGTGACTGATCGAAATTGCGTTTTGTCTGTGAACAATTATAACTCGGTGTGTGTCGTGTTTGTGTTCTCTAAGGCTGTTCTCGAGGGCCCAGTCCCCTCACCATGGGGGCCCAGGACACACTGCCTGTGGCTGCAGCTTTCACAGAGACAGTCAGTGCCTACTTCAAAGGAGCTGACCCCAATAAGTATGTGATAATTTTTACATCTAAGAATCAGAGCCATGTTAGCTTCTATATAGCTTTTATTTATAGAATTCATATAAATTATATTTAGATATTTTATATATAAACTATAAATATATATGTGTGTGTGTGTGTGTGTGTGAATATAGTGCATTAAATGCTAGAATAACCATAATCATCATAATCTATAATCATTGTAGGTTCAAGTTCTAAGGCATTCAAAGAAACAGTCTTAGTCTGTTTTCAAAACCTAAAATTATTTCTCAAATAGAGGACATCTGAATCCAATATTTGCATAACATCCCATCACTGAAATCCCTCCCTCTGGTGGAATTTTGAATGCAACACAGATGTACCCTTAGCTGCTATTGATATTTCACAATTGATAAGTAATAATAAATAATCCATAACATAAATTCTATATAAGTAAATGATAATAATAATGATGTATTAATATATAACATTAAAATTAGTTGGTTTTATATTTAAATGTGTTTTGTATTTAAATGCTATGATTCAGTTTCTACAGATAAATAATCATAAAATATTAGCTTTTCTCCAAATTCATTCATACTCTGTGTGTGTATATACATACATTAGTGCTGTCAAACAATTAATCGCATTCCAAAATAAGTTTTTGTTTTCATAATATATGTATGTGTAATGTGTATATTTATTATGTATATATAGATACACAAACATACAGTATATATTTTTAAAAAATTACATGCATACAAACATATTCACACACCACATTCTATTAAGTGAAATATGTAAAACTATATGACATATATGTACATTACTTGTTGCAATGTAAGCATCATATACTTACAGTATATGATAGTATGCAAATACTTGAATGTTTCCCACAGTCTTCTCTCTCCCTCTCTCTATTAATCTATTGTTTATACATCTGTTTTTCTGTCCTATTTGCTGATGTTCTTTATTACCGTATGTAGGGTCATTCATATAGAATTAGCTTTGAAAGACACAGTTACTGTAAGATTCTTAATCTTAAGATTATTCTTTTAGCTTTCGTCTGCTTTTCAGAACACAAATGATGCCCATCTAGCAAGTGTTTACACAGAAAAAGTGTACTGCAGTGAAAAGAAAAAAAACTTGTTCTGTGTGAACGGCCCCTGTGAATAAGTTGTATTGATCACTCTGTTTCTAACACTGTTTCACACACCAGACCTTTACTTATTTATGTGTATAATAATGTCACTTTCCAAGGTGTGTGGTGAAGATCACCGGAGAGATGGTGTTGTCCTTCCCAGCAGGCATCACACGGCATTTTGCAAATAACCCCTCGCCTGCTGTGCTAACCTTCAGCATAACCAACTACAGTCGTCTGGAACACGTCCTTCCTAACCCTCAGTTACTGTGCTGGTAATAACATTCATCTAACATCCACTACGACAGAACCGTCACATAGGCATATTTATTGACTAGCGATAATCATACATTTCTTAATTAGTCACACAAATAAGACATTAGCCTGAAATGTATTACAAATCATTGATTATGGACTAATTAGTAATGTTGTGATTAGTTAAGGATGGAGAGTAATACTTCTCTATAGCTAAGAGCATCTTCTCAGTGTGAGATTTCACTTCAGAATGACTCCTGTGCAGCCGGGGCTGACTCACAAAGTGTATGACTAATTATACGTGATCTCCACACTTATGTAGGAGTAGTGAGGGGATGCCATCATTTATTGATCTCGCAAAAGCTTTAGACACTGCCAATCAAAGCTTTGGGGTTTTTAATGCAAAGCATTACACGCTCACCTAAGATGCAATTATTGATTTATTTGATACAGTAAAGATTTGTGCTGTCACGTTTACATCAAGATGAGGTGCTGTAATCAGAATTAATTGCATCCAAATTAAGGTTTTTGTTTATTTAATGTTTGTGTGTGTGAACTGTGTATATTTATTGTGTATATATAAATACACACACACATTAATGTATATATTTAAGATTAACATGTTGTTTATATATTATTATATTTTTATATGTAATATAAATTATAAATATATAAAGATATATGTGCATGTAAATATATTTAAATATTTTCTAAATATATACATGTTATGTAAACAGAAATGTGTATTTTGGATGCGATTTAATGTTTGACAGCACTAGTAAAAGTCTAGGTTAAGAACCTAACCCACTTTTCATGAAGGAGGGAATGGAGAAATTACATATGGGAACTCGCCAGAGAGACCAATTGCCTATGAGCCTTTTAATAAAGGCCAATGAACATTGGCGTGCACTGATTGTGCTCGGGTGCACTCAATCACTCACCTGCTGTCCTCCTGAGGACGCGAGAAAACACAGCCTCTACGCAGAGGTCTTTTTCTGTAAAACCTAGCGAAGGTGACGGTGTCACCCAGCCTGCAGCTCTAAACTATGCTAAGAAGCGCCTTGAGCCTGTCGTATAGGACAAAGCAGCACTCTCTGAGTGAGCTCCCAGTCCTAGGGCAAGGCTTCCCTGGTATAAAGGGATTGGCTTTAACCACCCAATGAGCCAACCTCTCTCTGGAGACAGCATTCCCTTTCTGCTGTCTGCAGTAGCACAATCCGAGCTGCTGGAGTGCTCTGACGCTCCAAGTGCGGTCAGTGTAGCGGCGCTTTCTCAAAGCGTGTACAGGACAAGAAACACAAGGCTAGGTCTGTCTCCTCCCGGGGCAGAGCTTGCGGGTTCGTACCTAATCACAGCAGGAACCCTGGCCACAGCTGGCTGGGTTTTCAGCCGGACCAAGCTTAAGGCACTCTATGTAGACATAGACGGTTTGTGGGTCTCCTATCCTCTTTAGTAGAGACCAGCGCACTGAAAGGCGCTGTCCTTCAGCACCAGATATTTTTGTTCTATATCTGCTTCCTGAAGGCACTCGAAGGCCATGTAGGGTGACAGCAAGATCCCAAGAGGGTGAGAGATGTGGTCTCGTGGATATTTCTTTTTTCATCAACCCGACATGCACCTCTAGGAAACCGAACGATGAGCAGGTACTTACCGAGGGGCGCAGCCTCCACTGCATTGTGAAATGCGGCTGTGACAGTGACATACACTTTGAGAGAAAAAGGGACAGCCTACCCTTCAACTTCTCTTGCAGGAAAGAAAGCACAACTGCAATCGCTGAATCTCTGAGGGGCCTCTCTTTCATGAGAGGAGAATTAGTCTACAACAGACTCATCTCGGAGCGTAAGCCAGCCTCGCAGGCTTCCCGCTTAGGAGATGATCTCTAAGACAGCATTAAAACGCCGGAGAAGTCTGTCACATCCTGTGGGATGCGGGTGCCAAGGGTGCCCAATCTCCTGAGAAGTTTCCTTCAGGGGATTTCCAGGAAGGGGCTGCCAAAAGGATCTGTGGCTCACTGGGGAAGGCGTACTTAAGTCCCGGAGACCAGCTGTGCGAGTGCATCCCCGCCGAGCGAGGGAAAACAGCAGGCAATGGGCAGACTCAGGGAAGGCGAAGAAATGTGTCTTGGCCTCCCCGGAGTGCTCCATATCACCTGGAATACCAGCGGGAAAATGCTAGTCCTGAGTGTGCCATGGTGCTGCCCATCTAAGGACACAATTGTGTAACCAGCGCTGAGAATTTATTTATTTATTTTTTTTAAGACTTGCTCTTTCCGTATACACAGAAGCTCCTGGCCTTCCCCCGAGAGTGGGGACGTAGATCAACGTCGCCCAAAGAGTAGTCCTTATCACCTCCGGGCTGCCTGTGTCAGGAACGCTCCACGTCCCTCCGGGTGTTATAGGCCAGTCCCTGAGCAGCAGGTGGCGCCGTGGCCAGTTCGGCAGCAAGTCGGCGGTTGGGCATCTGGTGCTTCGGTGGAGTTCGGAGCAGGATTACTGTTTGCCGTGGGGGGACGCCCTCGGCGACAAGCAGGCGGAGGCTGTGCACTCGGAACGGGCTAGCCGGCAGGATGTGAGACATCGCCTCGGCCTGCTCCTGAACTGTGGAGAACTCCTGGGCCAAGTCCTTGACAGTGTCGGGCATGGAGAAAGCGAGCTCTCTCGGAGTCAGGCACCTGCGTCAGATTCAGCTCCTGGACCACCATGGTGGATATCACCAAGGGCACGCGCTGCGACCTTCATCGATCAGAAAGCGATTGTGCAGGAGCTGCAACACTTTAGCCTGGTAGACCTGGAGTGTTGCCAACGCGTGCACGGCGGTGGTGGCCTGCTCAGCGGCATCGTAAGCCTCGCCCATCAAAGCGGACGACAACTCATGTGTGCGGACTGGAGACGCAGCTGGTCACAACAGTCAGAGGCAACGCACGGGCATGATCGCCGTATACCCCCTGGCTGCACCGCCATCGAGAGTGGAGAGGGGCGAAGAGCCTGGGCGCAGGCATGACGAGTAAGGGGCTCGCTACAATCTGGTAAGCTCTCTGGCACTGGGAGAGTGTGCGCGGAGCCGCATCTCTAACTCTCAGAAACCAACCATCCAGCCGCGAAGGGTCGGCTGAAGGCACACGCGGTACCTCCAGACTGATTGCTTCCGCGGCGCAGAGCTGATAGTTTGATATCCTCCATGGACAGGGCAGACACCGCTGCTGGGCGCACTCCCAAAGCGGTTTCAGTGCCTTCAATGCTCACCCTCTGATGCTGCCGAAGACATCTCATCCTCTCGGGGCACCCCGAAGGACACACACAGGGGGAGTGGTCTCTTCCAGGAGGACCACGGGTCTACGTAGTGCATCAGAAGTCCGTACGGCTGTTACCCCAGACGGAACATTCTGAACGCTCACCTGGAAGTCCGCCAGGTGCCTCGCCGCAGCATGGGAAGGATGCGGGGGGAGCCGTCTCCCCAACGAGAGGTGGGACTTCAATGTAGCCATGGTCATACGCTCGCAATGAACTATCTCAGCGTGCATGTCCGTCCAAGAGGTGAGGAAACTCCGTATCCAGAAATGCACGGCCGGTTTGACATTCCGAAGAACGCTTCACCAACCATCTGAAAATTCGCTCTTTCTCCCGGCTGCCCAGGAAAGACCTTGCTTGGCAACTCCGTGCACTCAGAGGTCTTTTGCTCACTGGATATGCAAGATGACTGACACACAAGCTTTTAAAAAGGCTACCAGCCCGCAGGATTCGATGACAGCCGCCCAGATGAAACGCTGTCAGACGAGAGAGCAGAAAAGCAGGAACTCTTAAAATCAGGACTCTTCCTTGATCGTTCTCCAGAACTCGCAGAGGGGGGCTCCTATAGCAGCTCAGTCGGGGAAGGCTCTGAAGCGAAAATCTGCATGTGCACTGTGCTCGTGCCCTCTTATACTCATACAGTGATTGAGTGCACCTGAGCACAATCACCTTCATAAAGAAGGTGACCTGACCACAATCAGTGCACGCCAATGTTCATTGGCCTTTAGTAAAAGACTCATAGGCAATTGGTCTCTCTGGCGAGGTACTATATGTAACACTGAAGTGATTCGACTGAAAGGGTAACTTTTAATATTTTCAAATAATATTACATTTCAAAATAATTTGAAAATGTAATTGATTCCTGTTATGGCAAAGCTGAATTTTAGCCACTCTAATATGCTAATTTGTAAAATTATTAAATTATATAATTATATTAAATTTTGTTAATTATAATTATTAAAGTTGAAAAGAATTGTGCCATCTTTTAGAGAAAACCATAACACATTTTTTCCAGGATTCTTTGATTAACTAAAAGGGAATAAATTAATAAATAAAATTATAATAAAATTAATAAAAACTAATTGTCACAAAATTTCTGGCACATTTTTTGGTGCAAAATTGCGTAACGTAAAAACATTGACTCAAAACTTTGAATGGTGTACATGTTGATACAGGAAGAACAAATAATACCTAATTATTTCTTTTATTTCAGTATGATTTGCATCTTGAACCACTTTTTCAAATTTCCTACAGTGACACCACGCAGCCCAATCCTGATTCAAAGGAGTTCTGGGTGAATATGCCAAACCTTATGACTCATTTAAAGAAGGTGGCAGAGCAGAAACCACAAGCAACTTACTACAATGTAGACATGCTAAAATATCAGGTGAGAACCTCAAAGCAACACTGACCACAGAAATATAAGGGAACATAAGAAAATCTATATCTAGTATTTGTTTCATATTGTACACAAGTAATTTTAGCTGGTTTAGCTTCCGGACCTAGTAAAAAGTCTGAATTGGTTAATATCAGTAAATAAAATGTCTTTAAAAAAGTCAAATTCATTCAATTATCATATAAATATTAATTAATTAATTATTAGTAATTTTATATTTCAATTAAATGACATTTGATTTATTCATAATTTATTATTTTATAGAATAATGTATTCACATTTTATTAATAGGTGTTAAGTACATTATTTAAAATTGTTTATTATTAATATAATGTCTATAAAATAATTTTAAAATACTTGTATTAATAATTAACTTAAAATAATGATTTTTATATTGTTTTATTACATTATTTTATTTTTGTTAATAATTCGATACTTTATAAATTAATAATTCATGTATTAATCACTATTCATTTAATGTTTTTCTTAATTTATTACATTTTTTATTTAATTTAAAAGATAGTTTTGTTTTTGAGATGAGGCCATGTCATTTACACTTTATTAAAATTTCAATGATCACATTTTTTCTCAGGTGTTACCGAAGGGTCTACAGTCCACTCCTCTAAATCTAGCAGTGAGCTGGAGGTGTGAGCCCACCAGTACCGATCTGAGGATAGACTACAAGTACAACGGTGGTGCCATGACCACTCCTGTCGCCCTCAACAATGTTCAGTTCCTCATTCCTGTGGATGGAGGCGTCAGCAAACTGCAGGCGGTGCTTCCCCCAGCTGCCTGGTGAGACATGAACTAGATTCTTCTATTATTGGACTACTTGCCCTTCAAAAATCTGACTGCCATTGTGAAAATAAAGCATTATGATTGGACTTTAGTTTGAGAGTTTAATAAATGATACTATGAAAAGTACTAGATCTAGACAAAGAGCATTTTCTATTCTAATATATGTTTTTATTGCTATCTTTACAGGAATGCAGAACAGCAGAGAATTTTATGGAAGATTCCAGATATTTCTCAAAAGTCTGAGAATGGAGGTCAGATTCATGGTTCATTCTTGTGTGTGTATATATACACTCCAGTCAAAGTTGAAAATAGTCTATAATTCTCATTAAATGTAAATTTATGTAATAAAAAATCGAGGAAGAACATTAAGATTGTGAAATATTACCACTATTTGAAATAACTGTTTTCAATTATTTAAAAAAAAAAATTATTTCTGCGATGGCAAAGCTGAATTTTTTTAGAAACTTTTACTTCAGTGTTCCTCCAGAAATCATTCTAATCTGCTACTTAATATTTTTGAAGATTCTTTAATGAATACATATTTCAAAAGAAAAACATTTGGACATTATAAATGCCTGTACAGTTAAAACTGTACAGCCTTGCTGAATAGTAATACTAAAAGGATTTATTTCTTTTTAAAATATATGTGACCCTGGACCACAAAATCAGTCTCAAGTCCCTGGGGTATATTTGTCGCAAAATCCAAAAATACATTGTATGAGTCAAAATTATCGATTTTTCTTTTATGCCAAAAATCATAAGGAAATTAAGTAAAGATTATGTTCCTTGAAGATATTTTGTACATTTTCTACCATAAATATATAAAAACCTGATTAGTATTTGCATTAAGAACATCTATAAATGCGATTTTCTCAATGTTTTTATTTTTTTTGCACCCTCAGATTCCAAATATTAAATAGCTGTTATCTCGGCCAAATATTCTCCTATTCTAACAAATCCATACATCAATGGAAAGCTTATTTATTCGGCTTTCAGACAATGAAAATTGACCCTTACGACTGGTTTTGTAGTCACATATGACTCCAAACTTCTGAATGGTCTAAACTACCTATAACAAAATCTAATAAATGAATTGCTTATCTTGAGTTCATCCACCCTTTTCCCCTATGTATTCAGGTGTGGGATCTCTTCTGGCTCGTTTCCAGCTAACAGAGGGTCCCAGTAAACCGGCTCCGGTGGCAGTGCAGTTCACCAGCGAGGGCAGCACTCTGTCAGGCTGTGACATTGAGCTGGTTGGCCTTGGATATCGTTTTTCCCTCATCAAGAAGAGGTTTGCAGCAGGTGAGACATGCAAACATCTGTTTTGATCAGCAATGGCCTAGACATCTGGAGAAAAAAGTTCCGCTGCATTTATTCAAAACATAAAACTGTTTTTGTGCTTTCATTATAGGAAAATACATGGCAGACAACTAAACAACACCACGCAAGTCTGCATATTTTGGACCAATTCTGAGTATTTAAAACACAGGACATGACCCCTACCCGACCTTATGGATAAACCTTTGTAGATGTACAATACAGGTGGACCTCACACACACACTCCAGCAGTATTATATGAGTTGCATTATAAAATGTGGACCGTTTTAGGGTGTACTTCTTATATTTGTGAACTGTATTCACTTTGCAACATCTGTATTGCGGCCTGGGTTTGTTCGTAAGGTTTAGCCTCTATTTCTGTCCGCCGTGTTATTGGCTGTGCCTACCTGAAACTGAAATCTCTGTATCCTTCTCTAAAAGCGATACTGAACATGTGATGTTTTTATTACTCTGTGCGTTCAGTTTGTCAAAAGTATCACATTTTCGAACAAGGTAGCAAGTTAGTACGATCTAAAAGAGGAAATGAGCCCCAGCCACAAGATGGCGCTATACTGTTGCATGTAGTATGAGGTCTGCATCGGAATTTGGTGTTGTTCAAGCTTATTTAAAAAAAGCCTATTCAGGAATATCTCTTTTTAATTCACACAGTGCAGTTAGGTTCATTAATTGGACAAGGATAGAAATTATATTTTGTCAAATCTGTTTTTAGACAGCCACCACTTGAAAAATACACTCCTGCTTGCAGTAGACTCCCAAAAGAACAGAGAAGAAGTCGTAATATACATCTCGAAGGCCGTTTGGTGTTTTCTTGTATTATTAAATAGCCTTTCTGTTGTTCCCGAAGGAACGGTGATAGACATCAGAGTACATCATTCTATTTTTATTTATTCATGTTTTGTTGTATGTATATATATATATATATATATATATATATAAACGAAACAAGTTACACTGTATATGAATAGAATGGTATCATAATTTAGGATCCTTGAAGTTTTGGACTTTTTGTTATCTGTGTAGTCGCGTAAGCTGTGTACAGTATAATGCGGAGGTATAATTTTTAAATTGATTTCAGATATAATTTTTTTAACTCGAGTGCAACAGAAAATTTATGCTATATATGGGTCGGGGGTGACATCGTAAAAAGAAAACGAAACAGGATACTGTATCTACCTAAATGCAACACGCTTAATGTTATTACAGTGTTATGTATAGCAGCACTATTAGTTCAACATGGATCGTCAGTTTTTGGACATTGTAAATTCTTTTATCACTCATGCAGATGTGTTTGTATCCAGCCTCTCTCCCCCCTCCCCTCCACAGCACATATTATTGAGTGTCCTGAGCATGAGCCCCCGCGCTTCAAAACATCTTTATTTTGCAAATGGTAACGGTCTCTGTGAGATGACGAGGTTCTTGAGTGGTTAAATGACCAAAACGCTTTTTTTCTTCTCTTTTCGTTTGTACGTGTATCTCCGGAATTGTCCTTTAAGAGAAAATGAGCTGCATATTTTTTAAATGTTTAAGCCTATGAATAAAGTGAAAATATTGTTTCTTGTGGAAAAAAAAAATCTGAAAAGGAAAAAAACACTGTATTACTGTTTAACTTACCAGATGCTCTGATGTTCAGTGTCAAGAACAAACATTTTGGTTCCATCTTTGAGTGTCTGATGTAGACGTTGTGACGGTTTGGAGAAGAATATACTGGTGCTTTGTGGTTTTTAGGTTTCCATCCACATTTAACGTTAAGGATGAGCGTCGCCATCCGTTAACACTGCATTGCGTATTTTCTGAGCACTATAATAACTAAAGGGGTTTTTTATTGCACTGATGTAAATCGAAGAACAGATTGAACAGAGTCTGTCAGCTGAAAGAAAAAAAAAAACTATGAATTTAATTCTGTGTAGTGCTTAATCAGTATGGTCTAAAGTGAAACGTCACTCAGATACGCAAAAGAAATGAGAAAACTCACGTCAGTTTAGACGTAAAAGTAGAGCTGTGTGTGAATGTTGAATTTCATTTGTGTGTGTGTGTAAGAGGGAGAGTTTGTGAGTGTGTGTGTCTGGTAACTGTAAATCATCTCTTCCCAGCAACATGTGCAAGCTGTGTTTGTACAAAAAAAAAATGTTAACGATGATCTGAGATTACTTTGCTCTTTCCAAAACAATAAAACATATAAGCCTGATAAGTGGACGTATTCTGTCATGTTTAAATAATATTATTGTAAAATATGCTTAAAAATGCTTAAAAAATAACCTGTAATTATGTATTAATATCAATCATTTAATATAGAATTTTTTTATATAATTAGATTGGTTTAACAGCATTTTTGGGGGCAAATAAACACCTTTGATGCATATGCAATAATGTTTATTGACAAAGTTCGCAAAATACAAGTTAGAATTAAACACTTTAAATGAATGATCACTGCTGTGCACCTCATTATGCAGTTTCACTGCTGTTGGTGACTTGATATTTAACCTCTTTCATGGTGCTTTTTAAGTGTAGCCAAATCATCTAATCCCAAATTAGACATGCTTTTTATGTAAATTAGCATCATCTACTGACAAATTAAGATGTTAAATCAATTACAAGTGACTGTACACTTAGCGTACTCTTGAAGTGTTCATATTTATTTGGACTTGATGTGAAAGAAAACATGATGAGACAAATAGGAAAACACAGGTATTTTTCTCAGCAGAGCAACGTGAGGTCACTTTTCTTGCAGCCATACTGACAACAATCTTGATGTAAGTCTCGCCTGGCCAGGTCAGATCCCAGACTAAGATCCTCAGCACTTCTTAGATCTTCATTAAAAAACCCTGTGGAACGAAAAAATACAACGTTAACATTTGTACAGTCTAGGTCTATAATTAAAGTCTATAACGTATGTAATCAGGTCTGAAGTGTGATGACAGGAGAAGATGACACGGGAGTTTTTCTGCTTTAACTCAACATGTGTTGGTCTAATGGGAATGTAATATGACCAGGCGTTGTTTCTCTGTTGACTGGAGGAGACTTGATCTCACTGATACAATTAAAGCAGTGCTCTGTTAAATATCATCAGACTTGAAGGGTAAGCAAGAGTAGCAGATATTTATGCAATCATAGGTAATTGACAAAAATGTATA